>JAMAKR010000008.1:0-358915 GCA_023628425.1 Chaetomiaceae sp. PYS4301M | reverse complement strand
CTCCCATTCCCACTCCCACTCCCATTCCCACTCCCACTCCCATTCCCACTCCCACTCCCATTCCCACTCCCACTCCCATTCCCACTCCCACTCCCACTCCCACTCCCATCCCCATTAGCCTGACCCCGACCACCAGCAACCGGCGACCAAGACGAAACAGACCCAGCCCTCGCGCGGGAGGCCGCAGACGGCACAGAGAGAGAAAGCGTCGAGCGGTGGCCGCGTGCGCTCGGGGGCGGCGGCGCAAGGCCAGAACTGGCCTGTTTCCCGCGCCCCTGGGCTGCAGGGTGCAAGGGCGAGTGCTGGCGCGGGCCGCGGTCAGCACCCGGGTGTCGCGACGAGTTCGGGGGGAATTGGGTCGGGGTCCGCGAGGCAGTGGGTGTCGAGCGGCCGCTGGGGCTGTCGACGGTGCGGGCGACGTTCTTGAAGGTGATTGTGCATTTGACCTCCTCGCCGGCGAAGACGACCTGCTCGTGCCAGCGCACGAAAACGCGGATGTTGCTGCTGCTGGTGGGTTTGGTGGTGGTGTTGCCGCTGGCGCCGGGGCCGTCGGGCGACATTGTTGAGGGGGTTCGAGGCGTTCGGAGGGTTCAGGGCGACGTCGGGTTCCGAGCGCGGGTTCAATGGCAGAAGCAAGGGTCGAGGATCAGTTTAGGCCCCTTCGCGGAGGGGGTTCTGGGACGCCGAATTCGTTAAGTCGTAAGCTTCGCATTGCTGATAATGGGCATCTTGTTGCAGCAGAGCGATGCCGATGCAGAGTCGCGAGATGTGTCTTACTACTGTCCTTTCGTGACGTCTCGGCGGGCACCTAACTGGGCCAGGTACCTGGCACCGGGGGACATCCCGATCAACACGATCCCACCTTGCACTGGCTTGCACGAAAATGCTTGGCATCGGACAAGTCTGGAAACCCTAACCCTTGGGCTGACCGGCTCGTTCCTTTGTTCACCACCTCCAGCTTTGCCATGAAATACTTCAGGTAGATACGTGAGAACAGGCCAGACTTCTGCCTTCATCAATCTAGTGAAAAAGAGCACTTTGTTCGGTCCAGGTCCTGAGCAACCAAGTTATCACCAGCCTCGCAATGTGCAAGCAGCCATCCGTTATGCCATTTTCCTCAACGCCCAAAAGCACATCCCCAACGCCTTGCCCTGTATGGAGCGGACCACCTCGCCTGTACCCACCATTACTCCCCGTCACATATCCATGCTCATCAGATACGTCTCGAATATCCTCATGAACTTGGCGACGAAAGCCTCCAGATGAAAGATGACCTTTGTGCCCGTCTTGATGCGGTGCTCGTAGAACGCCGCCCACTTGATGACGTCCGCCTTGAGGGCATCGTCGATCAGAGGAATCAGCTTAAACGTGAGGGTCCGCAAGATGGTGGTCGCCGGGATGCAGTGCGTCAGCAGATCGTAGAGCTTTGACCGGACCTGCAGGATCCGAGCGGGCGTGTGTTCCTCCATGATCTCCTTGGCAATCTGCCCGATGAGAGCCTCCCAGTCGGGAGGCGGTATTGGTGTGGTGTCTGAGACTTTCTCGCTGCGGCGGGGTCAGCATCGTTTTTGGAACAAAATGATTTGTGGAGGACACCATACTTCTGAGCGTGCACAGCCTCATACATCAGCAACGCCTTGCGCAAGTTCCTCCCGCTATCCTCGGCGATCCTCTGGTGCAGACCCTTGACGACCGGCCACCCTTCCTTCTTGGCAGACGAGGCCAAAACATCGCAGATTTCTTCATGTGTCGGGGCAGCAACACGGACAAGCAGTGTCCGTGACCGGATAGGCGCGATGATGTTCGCCGTCGAGTTGGCCAGCAGGATGAGCCGCAGATTGGGCGAGTACTTCTCCATCGTGCGGCGCAGGGCCGCCTGGGCATCTCTTGAGAGGTGGTCCGCCTCGTTGATCACGACGACCTTGAATTTTTGTCTTGCCGATTGGTCCACCTGCTGTGTCTGCGCAACCTCCTTCAGCAGGTCCTGGATGACCACCCTGTCGTAGTTGCCGACATCTGAGGGCGTGATTTCGAGATGGTAGACCGAGGCGACGATATTGAATTCGAGCTTGCGATTGCTGCTACTATTGGCGGGTGTCAGCGTGATAGAACTCGGCAAGTCGGAGGGATGGTGGCTCGGTACGTTTGGAAAACCCGCGCATCTATCTTGATCTTCTCGACGCCGGGCCCGAACAGCTCTTTTAGGGTTGCGACGATTCTCGTCTTCTTGCCGGCTCCAGATGGGCCATAGCAGAGGAGATGGGGGAAATCTGGACTTTGTGCCTTTGCCGCACCATCGGATTAGCGGTTTCTCTCTAGAAGAGGGAAGCGGTAGAAAAGTGGGTTGTGCATACCAGCGATCGCAACCGCTCCGACAGCTCGTCATGGTAGGTGAGGGCGTCAAGAGACCTGGGGCGGTGTTTATCGACAATGAGCGCCATTTTGCTGTGAGTTTTTTGTAGATTGTTTGGTCGAGGTGGGGAGTGGAGAGTAGAGGGCGGAAGGTAGAAGATAGTGGGTAGAGGGCCGTGGTGAGGGCGGCGTGGAAGTTCAGGTGGGATCCTGGAAGACGCGTTTCCCAGACGCGCCAGGCAGAGGCATCAATTAAACAATTAACTGGCAGGGTGTGCACGGGCCACATCAGGCAGCTCGCAGACTGTGTTATTCAATTACAAAACTGTGCCTAGAACCAGGACGAAAGAAACGATATGCAATCCCTTTTGGTTCAATGTTGATAAGGTGTGTATGCTTAAAGCTGTATATAAAAACTCTCAATTCCAATTGTTGGTTGGGGCGCTGTGGAGGCTGTATAATCCCGGTGTCACACAATATCCCAACCCCTAAGCAGCAAACCCCTTTCTCCTAGATCCTCCCAGTTAGGTCCCGGATCCTGTATTGCTCAGCAAAAAGATGGGCCAAAGTCATGAGACAGTCTCTGGAAATCTTCAATTGCGATAAATTCATACACCACGCCAAGATTCACGGCTCCGGACATACGGGACTCGAGATTCAGCACTTGACAGCAGACTGGCTGCGAATGCTGGGTTAGTCTACATATAATACATACGAACGGGAAATTGGTATAGCGGCTATGAAGGAGGAGGTGCTGAGCTGGTGGTCGTGGATGGTGAGGCGTCCACGACCTCTGCAGGGAGCTTCTTCCACGGCCGCTTCAGGTCTTCCAGAGTCAGACCATCCTCCAGCTTAGTGATGCCAACAACCGGCGGGTCCTCCTTGTTGACAAACTCGTATTGCCCTGCGTCAAACAGTCAGCGTCCGCACAGATGCCCACGGCCAGAGCAGGAGAGAAAGTACCTGGAAGCTTGTTCCCCGCCAGCCGGAAGGCGTCCCGGATGACCTGCTCGTGCACCTTCCCCCTGATCTCGAAGAGGATCTGGTTGACCGCCACGCGGGCCGCCCAGTGGTCGAAGGCGCCCTTTCCTTTACCCATTCTCATCTTTGCGCCGGAATGCGTCAGCTGGTCTCGTTCGTCTCGCTCTCGAGTCGCCGTCATTGTCTCACCTCGTTGCCGCTGACGAACACGCCAACGTTGCAAGCAACGCGCTTGTACAGGCGGTATTTCTGGCCACGCAACCGCTGCTTGATGGTGTCCTCGGCCGTCTTGAGCTGGGAGGCGCTGATTCTGCGGTGGTGGTCGCACATGCGCAGGCCGTAGTCGCCCCACACGACCGTCGTGCCCTTGGTCGACCCGCCCGTCGGCACTCTGGGCCGCCCCTTCATCATCTTCTTCTTGCGCGGGATGTTGGGCTCCAGCCACGAACCCGCCCGGATCGCGGTCGCCGAGAATAACCTGACATGCTGGGCGGTCGCCGGAGATGTGGTCGGCGCGGTCGGGCGCAGGAGGGTCGCCGAGGGGAGGGCCGCGCGGAGGGGCGTCGCAGTCGATATCCTCAGTGTCTGGAAGGCACTGAGGAGTGCCGATGATGTGGTTGGCCTCATGGCGGGCGAATTGGCCGGGTTGGCTGATCTGGGTGTTGTTGTCGACGGCTCTTGAATGGGTGCCGAAAAAGACCCAAGTCAAAGCAAAGCTCCTCGCTAAACCAGCGCCAAGCAAAAAGTGCGAATATGTAAATATCTTTCTAATGAGTTTTGGGTAAACCCCGTTTATTGCAAGTCGCGTCAGGCCGATCTCCAATTAATTAGGCAGGTAACGCGATTCGCGACGAAAGCTCACCCGAGCTCCAGGCTTCCATGGTCCATGGCCCTCGCGACGACGCATAAACTGTGTTTCCCCGCCCAATCCTCGGCGACGGAATCCCATCCATCGTTTGCCAATTGACGATTTTCCCCCCGCCACATCGCCGTCATGCCCGACATTCGAAACTTCTTCAGTTCCAAGAGCGGTGCTCCGCCGCCTAAGCCCACCCCCAAGAAGGAAGAAGAGACAAAAAAGACCCGAGGCAGTGCGTTTTACCTTGATCTGTTAATATCCCACGCGTTCCCCTCTTTCTCCCTCCTTCTAACATTGATTCAGAAGGGCGCAAGGTCATCGAGGACAGCGATGAGGATGACGTTGTCGAGTACGTCCCCAGCGGCAAAACTTTCTTACCCATGACCGTACTCGCTAACAAGAGCTGGCTGCAGAGTAAAAAAGCCCACCAAGCCCGCTCCGCGGAAAAAGGCGGCGTGAGTAGTCCTGCTGTCTGCTCGTCGGTCATATTGCTCATCTAGTGTCCAGTCCCGCCGACGAGGTGAAAGGCGAAGAAACCACTGCCGCCAAATATTTTGCGTCATCGAAACCCAAGTCGAGTGCCACACCAGCAACACCTAAGGCCGTATCGAATACCCGTGCAGCTCCCAAGGCTGAGGTCCGAGTGAGCCCGAGAAGCAAACCAACCACGTCAAAGGCCGCCCCAGAACCGGTCAAAACCGCCCAGAACGGCACCAAGAAGAAGCCGGTTACGACATACCAGAAGTACGATAAGGGCGATGAGGACGCTTTTCTGGAAGATGACGAGGATGCGGGGGATGACATCTTTGCGGCAGCCGTGAGGGGCAACAAGAGAAAGAACGACGACTACGCCGAGGAGGACAGCGAGGACGATTTCCTTCCCAAGCCCAAGCGTGTTGCGTCTCGTGCTGGCAAACCTGCAAAGGTCGAATCCGATGAGGATGTCAAACCGACTCCGAAGCCAGCCGCTGCCAAAAAGGGCCCCGCCTCGGCTAGGAAACGCAAGACTCCGGCCTCGGACAGCGAGGAGGAGGAGGAGGAGGATGTCAAGCCTGCCAAGAAGAAAGCACCAGCGAAACCACGCGCACCCAGAGCGAAAAAGGAAGCCGAACCGGAGCCCGACGATATCAAAGCCATTCTTGACAATGTGCCCACGGTCGATGCGCCTGACGCTCCAGCACCCGACCCCGACGCCAAGTTCGACTGGCGAAAGGCAGCTGCAGGTGGTGGCAATGCTGGGCCGCCTCCCATGGCCGGTACTGTCGAGATCCCCGACGGTGAGGATGACTGCTTGATGGGTAAGACGTTTGTTTTCACCGGCCTGCTCAAGACCATCAGCCGCGAGGAGGGCCAAGCACTCGTCAAACGTTATGGTGGCAAGGTCACCGGTGCGCCAAGCAGCAAGACAGATTTTGTGGTTCTCGGCGATGATGCCGGCCCCAGCAAGCTCAGAAAGATCAAGGAGCATGGAATCAAGACGATTGATGAAGCAGGCCTCTTCTACCTCATCAAGACGATGCCCGCTCACGGCGGCACTGGGAAGGGCGCCGAGAAGGCCAAGCAGAAACAGGAGGCGGAAGAGAAAAAGATCCGCGACGAGGCGATCAGGATGGAGAAGGAGGAGCAGGCCCGCAAGGCAGAAGCTGAGAAGGCGGCTAAGAAGGCTGCCGCTGCCCGCGGAGCGCCTGCTCCTGTCTCGGCACCACCCTTATCGCAGCTCTGGACCACCAAATATGCTCCCTCGCAGCTCAACCAGATCTGCGGCAACAAAGCGAACGTGGAGCGTATCCAGAGCTGGCTTCGCAACTGGCCCAAATCTCGAAAGTACGACTTCCAGAAGAGGGGCGCCGATGGCATGGGCGGATACCGCGCCATCATTATCTCGGGTCCGCCGGGTATCGGCAAGACAACCGCTGCCCATCTTGCGGCCAAGCTAGAAGGCTACGACGTCCTTGAGAGCAACGCCAGCGACACGCGCAGCAAGAAGCTTGTCGAGAACGGTGTCAGCGATGTTCTCAACAATACCTCCCTGATGGGCTACTTTGCCGGAGATGGCAAGAAGGTGGATGCGGGCAAAAAGAAGATCGTTCTCGTCATGGACGAGGTCGACGGCATGTCTGCGGGTGACCGTGGCGGTGTTGGCGCGCTTGCCAAGTTTTGCAAGAAGACTGAGGTCCCCCTCATCCTGATTTGCAACGAGCGCAGGCTGCAGAAGATGAAGCCTTTTGACCACGTCGCCTTTGACGTCAAGTTCCAACGCCCGACCGTCGACCAGATCCGGTCCAGGATCATGACGATCTGCCACAGGGAGGGCCTCAAGATGCCGCCGCAAGTTGTCAACGCACTCATCGAGGGCAGCGGCAAGGACATTCGCCAGATCATCAACATGCTGTCCACGGCGAAGCTTGACCAGACCACGATGGACTTTGACAAGAGCAAGGCGATGACCAAGGCCTGGGAGAAGCACGTGGTGCTGAAGCCGTGGGACATCTGCCAGAAGATGATCGGAGGCGGCCTCTTCAGCCCGGCCAGCACAGCCACCCTGAACGACAAGATCGAGCTCTACTTCCACGACCACGAGTTCAGTTTCCTGATGATTCAGGAGAACTATCTGCGGTCCAAACCGGCAGCGCTGACGGGCAAGGGCTATGACGCCAGGATGCAGAATCTCAAGTATCTCGAGCTGGTCGACCAGGCCGCCGAGAGCATCAGCGACGGAGACCTGGTCGACCGCATGATCCACGGCCCCCAGCAGCACTGGAGCCTGATGCCGACGCACGCCGTCTTCAGCACCGTCCGGCCGTCCAGCTACATCGCCGGCATGTTCACGGGGCAGACCCAGTTCACCTCGTGGCTCGGCAACAACAGCAAGTACGGAAAGCTCGGCCGCTTCGTCCGCGAGGTCCACTCCCACATGCGGCTCAAGTCCTCGGGCGACCACAACGAGATCCGGCAGCAGTATCTCCCTGTGCTCTGGAACCAGCTGGTGAAGCGGCTGGAGGTCGACGGCAAGGACGCCGTCGGAGACGTCATCGATCTCATGGACAGCTACTACCTCACCCGGGAGGACTTTGATTCCATCAAGGAACTCGGCGTGGGCGAGCAATCCGAGGAGACGGTCAAGATCGAGACGCAGACCAAAGCGGCTTTCACGCGGATGTAAGTTTACCAACAGCACCCTCTCATCTTTCCCTACAACAGTCCACTTTGACTAACCAACCTACCAACGTCCAGGTACAACGCGGCCTCGCACCCAGTGCCTTTCATGAAAGCCAGCAACGTCGCGCCATCCCGCAAGCTGGCCAAGGATATGCCCGACCTGGAGGAAGCCATCGAGGAGGAGGACGAGAATGATGTTGCCGAGGTCGTGGACGCCAACGGTGACGAGGAGGAGGAACTCGACCTCAAGACGGACAAGTACATCAAGCAGCCCAAGGCCAAAGGCGGCGCGAAAAAGGGGGGTAAGAAAGCGGTGAAGGCTGACGATGATGATGATGAGGATGGTGGTGGTGGGGGGAGCAAGACGAAGGCTAAGGGGAAGGGCGCTGCTTCTGCTGCAAAGGGGAGGGGACGGGCGAAGAAGGCGTGAGTTTTTGTTGTGGCTGGAAGGTCTGGTCTGTTGTTGTCTCTTGGTAAGGTAGCTACTACTTTGCTGATGGTGGGAACATGAAGTGTTGGGCGATTTTGGCAGCATGTTGTTATCGAAGTAGCTCGGAGTTTTTGGTGCTTTGGCGGTTGGGGTGTTGACCTCTACATCGGTATTAGTTAACGTATTTTATATGCGAGCGGGCCATATAAGCGAACGGGCCACGGGGGTATTTTTTCGCAGTGGTTAGACGAACAAAGGACCTAAAAATTGTTAAGGCAAACTAACAATTTTGAGGTACTTTCTTGGCGTGACATACGCAAAACAATACCTAAGTGGCCCGTTCGCTTATATGGCCCGCTCGCATATCGTATACGTTATCCACCTTAGTGTTGGGGTTTTGCAGGCATGGCATGTATCAGACCTCAGTGCACAGAATTCAATGTGAAACGGTCACCAGAAATTTAGATGCGCTGATGAGCTGAATGGCTCTGTAAAGCAAGTGGTCTATGTACATGTACGGAGTCAACCCGAATGAGCGCCAGAGGTAACTCCCTAGAGATATGAAACGAGTGTCTTGACTCTTGCTTGCGTTGATTAATCCTCCACAGCTGATCGATTATTCCGATTTCCAACACAAAACATGGAACTGAACTTTTATATTCATCAGCAGCCACGACCGAGAAAAAGGAGAGAGCTTCAGCCAGCTGGTATACACGAGGTAAGGTAGGTAATAAATAAAGATCAAAACTCCTCGGTCGACGACCGCCTACTCATCGGCAGCAACCCCCAGAGGCGAGCTGACATAGCAGTTGCCCACAAGATCTATTATTGTTGAGTCCATGTTAGCTTCCTCATGGCCCAACTTAATCTTCTCTGAGCAAGGCAAACTTACTTCCGCGAGCGGCGCAATCCGTGCGAGCCCGGGCCACGAAGCACGCAGCGTTCGGCTCGTACATCCATGCTCTGGTTGATTCACAGCTATCAGTTATCAGTTCCTCAACGTTTGCCGCCGGCCAGGCCACAGAGCACGCCCTCATAATCATGACCAAGGCCAAGGCCTCTTAGCTGGCACACCCAGGCAAGGTAGGAACCGGTGGGAACCTATGCTGAGTAGGTATGCTCTCAGGGGTAATTAGGAGTAGCGACAACAAAACGAACAGGAGGTTTGGAAAGCCATCCAACCCTCAAATACAGCAATGATTATGGAAAAGGAACTGACTTGTCATCATTCACGGCCTCACCCAGCGGCCAGACACACGAAAACTCGCGGGTCTGGGCATCGGCGATCTGCTCGAGGATGTCGCAGGTTGAGGCCGGGCAGGAGCGGCAGAGGCCGTTTCCGCCGCCGACGATGGCGCAGGTCATGGCCGCGTTGGCTGCGGTTATCATGGCTGCGAGGGGGGCGAGGGTGGTGCTGAGACGCATTTTGGGGGTTTGGGTGTTTGGGGTCTGGTTGTGGGGTGTCTGGCGCACGGAGTAGAGTTGGAGGATGAGGTGAGGTGGTTGATTCAGGGGCAATTCTCTTGGATGGCTGGGTGAGGTGCTTGCTGTGGGAAGGTCTGGGAAGGGTAGAGACTTGGTGACACTTATATGTATTAGATTCAAAGTGGCTGTATGACAACATATGTTGCCTTAGTTTCGGTCTCTTTCGGTCCTCCCAGAAACATCAACAGCTTGGCGATACGAGGTACCTACCTACCTTACCTGGTAGCTCCATGACCAAAGTAATGACTACCAGAGTATGACCTAACGTCGTTTACTCTAATAAGTGAGGGTACGAGGGCCCCGGTTGTCGTTACGAGCGCTTTCGCTTTCGATTGTTACGAGTCGCTCGTTGTAGTTGCGAGGCGAGAGGGCCATAGTCCGGTTCGAGCTTCTTCCGACCGGACTCGTCAACCATCCTGACCATGTTGGTAACACATTCCCGTTGGCTAGTATTGGGCACAAAGTTGGTAAGTGTTTCAGACTCTTCCGGGTCCTTCCCGGGTACTCTTCCCTCTATTACTTGAATCATTAAGGGCAAGTAATCAAACACGAGAGAAGCATCGTCTACTTTTTTTGGACTCGGTCTCTATGAAATAATTATTAATAATAGAACAAACTTCAGCTGCTAAGAATTCATGCTGGCCATTTCAATGAAATCATGAAACTGCAGATTATTTATAGGTACTACATTAAATCCCGGTCTGCGGTTGATATTGCTAGTTTTGTTAGTTGGATGCGGCGGTGAACGGTCCTGTGTTTGGATGATGCCTGTTGTCCTGGTTCCCATCAAGTGCTGCTCTAGGTAACGGCATCAGGAGTAGGTACACGTGTAGAACAAGGGAAACCGAAGCTGTCTCCTCGAGCAACCAACCTGGTTGGGTCGTATCGAAAATGGAAATCAGAGCAGTGATCCATGATGTCGTTGGAGAGGCCGTCCCAACTTTCTAATTAATTACCGGTCATGGAAGGCGACTTCCAGAAGCCCATGCTCCACGACAAAATAGAGCACAATGCAATGATTAATACAGGCCGACAACAAAGAATCATTGACCCTCGGAGCACTTTCGGCAACACCTCCTGCGAGGTCAAGGTCAAGATGTCAACTGTCATGGGCGTTTGAAGGACAAAGAGAAACTCTGCGGGACGTCATTGTTACGACTTGTCCGAATCACCGAGATGTCCCCGTCTCCTCGGAGCTCGAATTGGGATGACGGCGAAGGGTCCCAGAGGATATCAAACCGTGTTTTCTGCCAGCCCTCGGCATCGTTTCTCTTTTTGCTCATCACTCTGTTTATTTTGGTAACAAGGACAGAGAATATGGTGTCCTGACGATCGCTAACATTACGAGAGTGACACCAACAACACGTACCACTCGTACCCCTTTTTCTGGATCCAGGGGGTGACAAGCACAGCCATGGTACCCTGGCATATCTTCCGCACGGTATCCCGTCGTGTGCCTTTCACAGGTATTGGACAGCAACCGGCAAGACAAGGCAGCATAGTACACCACTCAATACAGTGTCACTCGCAGAAAGGAAGATGGAACCCAGGATGCGGCCGTCGGATGGTGTCCTCGAATACGAGAGCCGCCGAGAGCACAGCCCCGAAACACCAGGTGTCGGTCTTGGTGATTTCTGGCTCTGCACTCGCAGGCCTGTTTCTGTATTGCCAGAACCCGGCCCGGCTGGACTCGTCGGGCGATGCGAGGGGTGGCAGGGCGCGGCAGCCTGGGGCAGATGAGAAGCCGGTAAGAAAGCCTTCCACCACGAACTCACGCTGCAAACCTCGTCCAGTGAGAAAGACTAAGGCATCTTGAATATACTCGCTCACACATGCACCCCATTCAAGGTGTTTGTATCGCCCGGCCGCAAAGGCCACGACGCCAAGTCAGACTCGCAGCTCCAGTTCTACGAGACGCTCGATATCGACTCGGGCGACGCCATCGCCGACCTGCCCAAGGAAGAGGCCATCCTCACAACCGCACCGAACGTCCCGCCGCCCATCACGCGGGACTATCCCGTCCTCCTCCAAGTCTCCCTCACGACCACAACCAAACTCACCCAACTCACCAACCAGTACAAATACGAACAATGGACCTTCAACAACACCGTCCCAGGGCCCTTCATCCGCGCGCGAGCCGGTGACGTCGTCGAACTAACCCTCACCAACCACGACACAACCGGCAACCCGCACAACATCGACTGCCACGCCTTCACCGGCCCAGGCGGCGGTGCAGCCCTCACCACCGCGGAAGAAAACGAAACCAAAACCGCCCGCTTCAAGCTCCTCCACCCAGGCCTCTTCATCTACCACTGCGCTGCCGCCCCCGTGCCCGTGCACATCGCCAACGGCATGTACGGGCTGATGTACGTGCAGCCCGTCGAGGAGTCCCACAACCTCCCGCCGGTGGATCGCGAGTACTACGTCATGCAGAGCGAGTTCTACCACGAGCCGCCCGAGATCGGGGACGACGGGCGACCGAGCAGGACGGTGGAGTTTTCATACCCCGGCGGGATGGCCGAGACGCCGGAGGCGGTTGTTTTCAATGGGAGTGAGGCGGCGTTGACGAGGGACCGGCCGCTGAAGGCGCGTTGTGGGGAGACGGTGCGGGTTTTCTTTGGGAATGCCGGGCCGAATTTGACGAGTTCGTTTCATGTTATTGGGAGTTGTTTTTGGAGGGCATGGAGGGAGGGTGATGTGGTTAGTCCGCCGGGGAGGTTTGTGTCGACGCTTGTGGTGCCGCCTGGGAGTGGTGCGGTGGTGGATATGAGGATGGTTGTTCCTGGGACGTACACGTTGGTCGATCATGCTATTTTTCGGTTGGATAAAGGGGCTGTTGGGTTCTTGAATGTCTCGGGCAAGCCGAGGGAGGATCTCTATGGCAGTCGGGAGCCGCCCCAGCCGTGTGTGGGTTGCAAGCTGCATGCGTAGGCTGTCTGGGCTCGAGGACTGTGGTTGTTCAAGACGGAGGTGTCAGTGGCGTTTTAAGAAGAGTCCCTCGCATATGGGCGGCAGCATACATACCTGACGTGGATAGCTTAGACATCTGTTTGCTCGCTCTTTGTTAGTAAGTAATTAACATGCCATTACATGGTGCAAGCAATGTGTATAGTCAAAGATGGTCCAGTTCTCAACGGGCGTGTGACATCTAAGAGATCAAAGAACGGGTTGGCAGTGAACATTCTGGTGCTGTTCAAAGAATACCAGGCAGATTCTGTGATTACCACTGCCCATTACTTACTGACTTGAGCAGCATCTTCGTCACGTCGAACCTCTTCCTCTGTATCTTCCTCTCTGCCATCTACTCCTCACGCAACATCTTCTTCCATTGGGCGTCTTCTTCTCTCTCACTCCCTCTATATCTCTCTCTTATTCTTCCCGTTTCTCGCACAAACATCGTCCTCTCGCCCATATTCGTCTTTCCTCTCTTCCCACTATTCTCCCTCCCCCGGGCCAAAATTGTCTTCCCGCCGGGCCTCTTCATCTCTCTCTTCCTACCTCAATTTTTCTCCCTCTTCCCGCATCATTCTCACCCCTCTATTCCTCGCGTGGGACCGTCTTCCCGCCGGGCGTCTTCCTCTATCTCTCTCTCGTCAAGTTCCTCTCTCTTTTAACTTTTCTCTCGTCAAGTTCCTCTCTCTTTTAACTTCTCTCTCGTCAAGCTCCTTTCTCATCGCAGATCGCGGCAGCAAAACAATCAACATCGCCCTCGAGTCACACCACAACGAGTACGAAAGGGTCCAGAGAGCTCTCCAATAACAACAACAGAATCGCGACCGCGACCACGACCACGGCCGCCAAACTTCCAAGATCTCTAGGTACGTTGACGACAGCATGGAGACTGACTGGCCTTAGATAGAGGCAAAATGCCGCCCGAGAAACCCTCAGATCTCATCTGCTGGCGGTCGCTTGAACGCAAACACAACGCTGACCTGGTTCCTCCTCCAGTCATTGATCCCGCCTTTGTTTCTCTCTCGCCGGACTTCTCTCTACCCAGACTTCTGTCTCGTCAAGTTCTTCTCTATCCAACAGCAGCGACGACAGAAATTGCGACCACGGCCGCCCATTTTCCAAGCTCTTTTCAATAAGGTACGTTGACGGCAGCATGGCGACTGACTGGCACCCCGTTGAGGCCAAACACCGCCTAAGAATCCCTCAGATCTCGTCTATCGGTAATATCTTGAAGGCAGACACAGCGCTGACCCAGTTCCTCCTCCAGTCACCGATCCAGCCCTCGTTTCTCTCGCGACTCGTCCCTCGTACGGCTACAGCCTCGCGACGACGATCTGCTCTCGTCCTTCTTTTCTGTAGGTTGCATCTTGCTCACACACGCCGTTTCGGTTGCCTTCCCCGTCACCCCCCCTCCATGCTCTTCTCTTCACATAAAGATGTTCCCTCGCGTCTTCGCCGAACAAGACTGTCTGTCACAGCACAAGTCACAACCTCTTCCGCCAGAGTCTGGCGACGGCTACCTACTTGGGTATGCTAGGAAGGTTATACACAGACTCTTTGACTCTCGACAGTCAGCACTTGCAAACGTGGCAACAGACGGAGAGAGTCGAGACTGGCGGGCAGCTGAGACTGAGAGATTCTCCTCCGATCAACACAACACCGCCCAAATGACATGCCACTTCCCTTCCTTCATCGAAAACTCCCCTCTGTTAGCATCTCACACAAGATAAAAGGCTAACCGAATAAGATCAGATTCAACCACCAATCTCTCCTCCTGCGCTCCAAGTCGTAAGTCTCTCCTGGATGATATGTCCGATTTATGATGCTGTCGCTGACGTTACGAGACAGAAGAAACTGTTTCTATCTTCTTTCGTCTCTTCTCCTCGTCGAAAAAGATTATAAAGAAATCGAGATGGCTCCCCTGCTGCCTTTTTGTCTGGCGTCGGCTGGTAAGTTTTATTCTTTACTTTTCTTCCTTCCTTCCCTTTCCTTTAGTTTCTTCTTTTCACTTCATTTCATCTTTTCATTTCTGTCTCCCGTCCCCCGTGGCACGATCCCAAACCCATCTCTGGAGCGAAGGATGTCTGGCGCGGCGAAGGAGTGTCCGGAGCAGCAAAGGCAAACGAGATCCCGTTTTCGGACTGGGTGGTGGACGACGGCGCCTCCCGGTGTTGCTGCTTGCTGTTGCTGCTCTGGTGCTGATGCTGCTTGCTGCTGTTCGGTGGCGGTGGACGGGTCCTCGTGGCTCGGGAGGGAGCCCGCCCCCGTTGGGACGGGGACTGGAACGAGAAGTACGCACCGCTGAAATGCGTCCTGTCCCACTGTCGACCCCTACCAGGACAAGAAAGTGATATCGGCGTTTGTCCCATGGGCTCGGCGTTTCCCTGCCCCGGCCCAGGCTTCACGACGGACGAGCACAGACTCAACGTGCTCATGACTCCGCCTGTTGTTCCCCTCGTGGGAATGGGTTTCCTACTTCCTGTGTTGGCTTCTCGAGCAATCTTGGGAAGAGATGATGCAGGGACGGATTACCACCCGAGGCACGATGCTTGTTGTTGAGGGTCGGGCTGCGCTCTCTTGCTCTTCCGGGGCTGCCAGGCTGAGAGAGTTGTCCCTGCATAATCTTCTTTGGGGGTTCTGTCGACCCTTGTTTCTGCTTTTGTTGTCTCATATGTCCTTTGCTTGTTTCCCCCTCCGTCATTAAAAACTGAGATTTGTCGAATCATGAGGCGGATTCTGACGTAGCAATAGCGAGATCGATTCAGTTCTCCGCTCCCCCCCTCGACAGCAGCAACGTCGCTCAGGATGCTGCCAACCCGGCGGCACCCGTCTCTGCCCCCGCGGGCCTTGCCCCAACCCAAGGTTAGTGGATAGAACGTTTGTCTGGCTGAATGGGCACGCCGCTCCTTCGGTGCGCCAGACATGAGCCCCATGTCATGTCATTCAACGCAGCCAGGGGCAAAGAGGATCCTGGGCCTGCTCGTCTCGGTTGGCAGGAGGAAAATGTATTTCTTCAACCAGTGCCATTGCACGACAGTCTCATTGGAGGTCTGTCGGAGGGGCTTCAGGGCGAAGCTACAGTTGCCAAACCCGAAATGTGCCTGGTGGCTCATCGATAGGTAGTTTTGGGATGAAAGACCGCTAACATGGCTCATTTTACAGACACCGACCCCGAGAGCGGCGAAGGCAACGTCCCCGCCTGTTTTAGGGCCCCTCGCCCCTCCCCCAGCCAGCGGTTTGCCTGGCGTGGGCAGACGGGGGACGCCCTCCTCGGAGGCGTTCCCCCCTGCCCCCTCCCCGACTGCGTCCGGGAGGCCCAGAACAGCGGCTCGGCGGCCAGCGACAGAAAGCTGGCTGTCACCAACTCCATGATGGCGGCGTACGGCGCCATGCGCGCCGGCGCCAACAGCCTGGAGGCGGACCTGGCCACCGAGCCGCTGCTGGGCATGCTGCTCAACCAGGAGCTGGCGGGGGGGCTGAACAGCCCGCAGTAAGTGCCGCGTGCTCTGTCTTTGCTTTCCGTTTCCCACTGCTCCTTCTCTGACACAGCGCAAAGGATGGTTCACCACATCAGCGAGGGGATGGACCCCTTCCTGCCGGACCGTCCCAACCGGCCAGAGGTCTACTACTACGACCTCTGGCCGGTTGAGACGCACCTACACGTCCCCGGCGGCTACGACGCTGGGGCAGTGCAGGCGGCCAACGGCATGCGCGGCGACGGGTGGAAGTCGGCCAACGTCAAGGAGGCTTAGAACGCCCCTGACGATGGCGACGACGACCACGCCGGTGAGGACTGGGGGTCCATCACCTCCACCTTTGGCGGCAGACGCTACCTCGGCGAGACCAGCAGCGGCCACGAGACGGGCAAAGGGAAGGGCAAGGGCAAGGCGGTGGACTTTTCGGCGGTTCCGGGGGACTACAACCCCTTCGTCCTGGACGCAGCCGTTGTCCCGGGTAGTCTCTACCCGTACAACCCCTACTTCGACGACGGCTGGGTCTCGGACGAAGAGGGCCACCCCGACCTCACCCGCATTTCGGCATGCACCTGTAAGTCAAAATTGGCGCTGTTCCCCCCCCTTTATGGCAGCTTTATGCGCCCTAGACATTCCCTTTACTCCCAACTACTCCTGCAATGCTCCCAATATCCATTTTAGACAATAAATAGCTGACGTTGTTGGACAGTCGCCCGCTGGGCCACCGGCTGTGCGTCCAACAACCGGTACGCCACCACCACCAGCACCCTCAACACCACCAACAAACGCGGCAGCATCCTCGAAAGACCCCCCATCCCAAAACGCTCCTCCTCCCTCGGTTGTCTCGAACCCAAAGGCAAGCGGCGCAGCAAGGCAAGCCACCCCCCCCACCACCACCAATTTTTCAACCGCCCTTTTTAACATCGCAACGAACACTAACATGCCGGACACACACAGCACATCCCAATAATAGAAACCCCCTCCCCCCCAGCCACACCCCAACTCCCAACGCAGTATGACATCGCCCAAGCGCTCGAGGAGATTGACTTGCTCAAGCATGCGCTGGAGGAGCTGGTTGCGTCCCAGGACCAGATCAGACTGGAGATCGAGGAGCTGGGCAGGGAGCAGGCGGTGTTGGAGGCTGAGACTAGGCGGATACGCGGTGGAGGTGGGTCTGAGGGTGCAGTTGTTTAGTGAGTAGGTGAATCGGAACTTGGGAAGGGTGGAGTTTGGTTTGGGGATGGTGAGAGGAAATGGAGCGTTGCTAGTTCGCTTGGTGATGGGCTGGGATATTGCGAGGTCTCTACATCCCGCAGGTTGATACAGGTACTCCGGGGGTTATTATGCGATGGGCTTACGGATGCAGAGCGGAGATGGATTACTGCAAAAAGTTGTCTGTTTTATACATACTATCATCGGAGGGGTCTCTTCTGTTTTTTCTGAATCGAATGGCTGGGACCGCTTATTTGCAATTGAGAGGGGTTTCACCCCTGAAAGTGACGTTGCCCCTGGATGCCTATGTAAACAAACCTGCACCTTCAGCAATATCGGCACTCAATACGCTGAAATCGAAGCAAAAGCAATGGTTAGATCAAGGGGTCAGCAAGTAGCTTTATATTGAAGAAACAAAAGAGATACTAACCAACTACCTCATCTTTCCCAAATTCTGGACGAGAAGATGGTTGAGGTCGTGCGAAACTAGGGGAGCCGTTGGCATCATTCAACTCTGCCATGTGTGTATCATATGAGTGCTGCCCTTGCAGAATTGTGTACGATCAGGTCAAGTCATGAGTTTATGGCCTTGAGCTGCGTCGTTCTGGTTCAGAATGTGTCCGTACTTTTGATGCTGGTAGCCCAGAGGGCCGGATATTCTCATTCGTGCCTCCAAACTCGGATGGGGGAAAGCTTCTGAATCAAACCCGGTCGAAGCAGGATGTATTGGAAGCACTTATCGAAGGTCGGCTTTTGTTATATTGCCATCAAAGAAAGCTCTCGCACTCAGATTTCACAGCGTAACAAGCTCGAACCAGTAAGATGTGGCATGCCAGAAACCACCCCAGCAGTATATGCATTAAGTTGCGTGTCTGTGTGCGCCAGAGGCTCTATATACCCGCCCGATAGCAGCCCGTCATCTCTATCCCCCTTTTTCCCCCAGCAGATAAATTCCATATGCGAAAATGGTATGGACCGAAACATCATGAGAGGAGCATTATACATGAAAAGACCAGAAAAACAAAGAACGCCGGCAGCCCTGGTGTAAAAAGGATCTTTTGGCGCCCGCGAATATTCCAACACAGTTGTGGTAGTAGCAGTAGTAATACAGAGGGAGAACGGGTCTCCCCACAACGCCCGCTTCGGGCGATTAGGTGGAGTCGCTTATTTGTTCTTGACGACGCCGACCTTGGCGGGCCGCAGGACGCGGCCGTTGAGCTTGAAGCCCTTCTGCTGGGTGAGGAAGACGGTGTTGTGCTCCTTGTCGTGCATGGGGGTCATGAACGTGGCCTCGTGCTCGTTGGGGTTGAAGACCTGGCCGTCGGGGTCGAAGCGCTCCAGGCCGTGCTTGGCGAGCGTCTGGAGCAGGATGGTCTCGGTCATGCGGAGGCCCTCGTGCAGGTTGACCAGGTCCTGCAGGTGCTCCGACTTCTCCTCCGTCTTGAGCTTCTCCTCGGGCACCATGGACAGCGCCCGCTCGAAGTTGTCGACCGACTCGACCAGGTCCTTGGCGAACTTCTGGATGGCAAAGTCGCGCGCCGACTTCATCTCGCGCGCCGTCCTGTCCTGCAGGTTGCGGAAGTCGGCTACGGAGCGGAGGTACCGGTCCTGGAGGGTTGGCGCATTAGCATTGGACTGAGCTGGGCAATGGACGGCATGTCTCGGCAAGTACCTTCAGGTCGCGGACCTCGGCGTCCTTGGCCTCAAGCTGCTTCTTGAGGGCGGCCTCGGGGCTATCGGCGGTGGCATCCTCCTTCTTTGCCTCCTCGCCGTTCTTCTTGGCAGCGTCTGTCTCGGAGCTGTACCATCTCGGCTGGGCTGCGATTGTGCGGGCTGCGTTGAGAGGTGTCTGGTACCGTTGCGCGCGGGCAATGGTCTGTGTCTGAGCGCCGAGTCTGGAGGTGGCGCGGAGGGCCCGGGAGGTAGCGGTGATGCTCTGTCGTAACATGGTTGCGGATATATGTGAATCTGTGATTTTGCTGGTCACTACCACTTCAATGTTTCTCGGGTTCGCGTGTTTGGCTCAAGAAATTTTATGGGGGCGAGGTGCTGCCGGCTGGCCATTCGGCCGAGCTCAAAGCTTTGGCGGATCATTGACGGACCGCCAGCGTAATTCCCGCGGCCGGGTGTCGGTTGACACGGTCGTAAGCCGCTCACTAACCAAAATCAGTTAGCATTTTCTGGGGATTGATACATCCACCCCGCTAAATCCTTGCAAACAGCCCTGCTAATCATGTGAAGATAAGCGCTGATAACACCCGTTGATTATCCAACTGCCCTGTGCTTTGCCGGCTCGAACTTCCTCGTCGCGACCGATTCCAGCTCCAAGTCCGCGCATTCTTTGAACACCAAAACCTCAACTCAACAACCCCCCCAACTTCCGAACCACAATACCAAATACCGCGCCCAATCGAAATATCACAGACCACGAAACCGGCGATATGGACTACGACCCAATGGTAATGGACGACGCCGAGGCGCTGGGCCCGGTTGTCAAAATATCCCAAGTACGTCTTTGTCGCGCGACAGCGGATGCCCCACGCTGCCTGGCAGGCAGACAAGCCGCAGGCAGCGGGCAGGAAGAGCAACGTGATCTAAACGCCGTGATTGAATCTAGGCAGACTCGGTGCGCGTCAAGTACGAGCTCTCCAACGCCGATATCGCCTTCGCAAATTCCCTTCGCCGCGTCATGCTCGGCGAGATCCCCACGATAGCCATCGACCTGGTCGAGATCGAGGAGAACAGCTCCGTCCTGGCCGACGAGTTCATCGCCCATCGCCTGGGGCTCATCCCCCTGAACGCCGATGGCGTCGAATCCCTGCTTTACGCGCGCGAGTGCGACTGCGACGGCTGCTGTGAGCATTGTAGTGTCAAGCTCATGCTCCACGCAAAATGCACCGGCGACGAGAATATGCATGTATTCGCCCGAGACCTGGTGCCAGTCGGCGACCGCGTCAATCAGGTTCTCGGAACGCCCGTCTTTTCAGATGCTGAGGGACTCGGCCCTCTCATTCTGAAGCTCCGACCGGGCCAGGAGGTCAAGCTCGAGTGCATCGCAAAGAAGGGCATCGCAAAAGAGCACGCAAAGTGGGCTCCTTCGGCCGCGATCGGATTCGAGTACGACCCGCATAACAAGCTCCGTCATATCGACCTGTGGTATGAGACGGATGCCAAGGCTGAATGGTGAGTAATCGACTCCCTGTGCAGTTCCTCTTTAGCAGCGATTGACCACGTTCCACAGGCCCCCAAGCGAGTACGCTTCATGGGAGGAGCCCCCGCAAGAAGGCGAGCCGTTCGACTATGACGCCGTCCCGAACCGATTCTACTTCAACGTCGAAAGCGCCGGACCTCTCCCTCCGGATACGATTGTGAGCGAGGGCATCAAAGTCCTCCAGCAGAAGCTCGCCGGTCTCATCCACGAGCTTGCCGAGGGCGAGGGGGATGGGATGAACGGCGACTACAACGGACCACGCAGTCCAGAATACGGAACTGGGGCCGACGGGTTCGGCGGGTACACGACGCCCTTCGGAAACGGCGGCAATCAGAGCTCGTGGGGCGGCGCTGGTGGCACAACGCCATACGGGACGACCCCCTACGGTGCTGGCCAGAGCAACTGGTCTTGAGGTTCTGGCGGTCTCGTTTTTCGAATAACCATTACCTTGAGCTGTGAGCTCTTTGCAGACCCCACCACAACAGTCCAGCGGAGCAATCATGACATGACGAACAAGCTCGGCAGAATGGCGAGCAATGCCATATCCCCATCTCCGTCTTGGCTCAACTCTATCGGCAGTTGATGCTGACCAACATGCACATATCACACAACTAATTTCCCCCGTCAAAGTCCCGTCGCCGGGGCACCGTAACCTTCGGAGCAACAGGATAATCGGCTGCTTTTTCCCGGCTTGTATAACATAGATACCATGGGGGGTTTGGGAAAAGATGAAAACAAAGGATTCGGATCTTTCACGAGAAAGAGGAAGTTTCATTTTGGCAACCCGGAGGGAAAAGGCTCTACCCTACATGCTCTTTCTATTCTGACAAGATCCCGAGGGTATAGAGGAAAAAGGAAAAGAAATACACAAGAGTGGTGGCAACAGGCGAAGGAAAGACGCGTCTGCAAAATAGGCCGTGTCTCCAACGCCAATGCCTGCGAATGCATGGATGCCCTCTCTAAAAACACATTCAAAACGCCCTCCCGCATGCCTGCCCGTCTTCATGTCTGCCATGGTATCCGTCTCTCTGGACCGGAACCTCGGTGCCGCCTTTGTCGTCTACTCTAGATGTGCTGTGCTGCCGTCTTGTCCCAGTCATCCCATCCCCCCTTGCGCCGTTTTATGCTGGATCCTCTATGCCGTTGATCTTCCTGTAGATCTTGCGATGAGACTCTAAAAAGAGAAATGTACAAATCGTTTGGCTGGAGTGAAATCACATGTATGTCAGCGCCTAACAAATCCTTGCGGGAGAAAAGAAAAAGAAACTTACGGTCCCAATCTCAAAAAACTCGGCACCCAGCCCTTAAACATCCACCGCATCCCCTCCTTAGCATACACCTCCCTCAGCACCCCAACAACCCCATGATTCCCACCCGTGGCGGACATCACCCGCGTCTTGATAACATCAATCGGACTCGTCACGGTAGCCGCCACGACGCCCGCCAGAAAACTCGCGACAAAGTGCGTCGCGAGCCCGTCGTGCATCGGCGTCGCCCGCAGCAGCGTCCGCTTGAACACGTCGTAGCTCGCCAGCTGGCTCGCCGTCATGGCCGCCGCCCGCGCGCTGTTGGGCCACACGCCGCGGAACACGCTGCCCACGCCCTCGGTGCGCACCATGCGCGCCAGTCCGTCGAGCGCGTGCGCGTAGTTTCGGCGTTGGGAGGGGGGCAGGGCCGCGTCGTGCTGCATGCGCACGTTGAGGACATCCGCCGCGTTGCCGGCGATGCCGCCGATGAAGCCGGAGGTGGAGGCCATGGCGATTAGGAGGGGGAGGGAGGGCGGGGTGGGTTTGCCGGTGGTTGGGTCGATGTCGTGGGTGGTGGCGAAGCGGGATTTCATTTCTTCGTAGATGCCGAAGCGGGTTGTTGAGTAGGTCAGTTGGCGGAGGAGGGAGGCGGAGAGGCCGTTGTAGAGGCCGCGTAGGCCGTTGTGCTTGACGATGTGGACGAAGGTGCCGCTCATGGTCTTGGGCATGTCGCCGGTGCGGGTCTGGAGTCGGACCTAGAGAGGAGGGGCGGTGTTGGTCAACTTGTTCATGGGTTTGCGATCTGTTTCAACTTTCGGAGGGGTCTCTACCTTGACTGCGAGTGGTGGTCAGCGATCATGACCTGAATTTCTGGTTTGGCGACAAGATGACAGAACTTACCTAGGTCCAGGGGATGGGTGACGCACGCGGCCATGCTGCTTGCGCTGCCGCCGAACCAGAACGGGTAGTGGACCGGCCGCTGTCTAGTCGGCGATCCAACTGCCCGGTCCTCGTCGGCCGGCTTCAGCATCGGCGGCGCCGACGAGGCCGGCGCGGGCCGTCCTTCACTCTTGGCTACCTGCATTGTGTGCTGCAGTGAGACCCAAGCAGAGAAGGTGTCGTTATAAGCGCATTCCGTGTTAAGGTTGTGCGGAACTGAACGGGAACGAAAGGAGAATATCAACTCCAAAACGAATGACCAACTCTCCTGTATGAAAGCAATGGAAGACGCGACCGAATATCGAGTAAATGGCCCGGCGATAAGATGGCAAACTCTCCAAGAATTCACAGGCAAAAAACAGGCCGCGATAACCAAACACAAATCCACTTCCCAGCCGCTGGGCCGTGCATCCTGGCTGGCCTCCTGGCAACGACGTCAGTCGGCTATTCAAGGGATTCAGGGTCAGGGGTCCTCTATCATTTTTCTGAGTTCCTTATCGGCGGCGGGAGGGCGGGTCCTGGCGATATCGGATTCGGGCCCTCCAAAAATTTGACCGCCCTGGACGAGTCATAACGATGGGGCAGAGACGGTGAAGCTAAGACCACCCTCTCTCCTCCTCCTTCTTCTTCTCTTCTTCGTGTTGCTCTCAGTCCCCCCAAGTTACCTACTCCTCCCTCTGCCAGCCTCCCATTGCACTGCCAATTCCCCTCTTCTCTTGCACCATTTTAGTGTGAAACCCCACAAACCTTCACAATGTCCAAGGGCCGCGTTTGTCTGTAAGTCTTGATCTCGACCCCGCCATTGTGCGCAGGGATGCACACGATCACGACTGACTTGAGATCCGCTCGTCCACAGCGCCTACTCTGGAGGTACGACTGCCGTCTTTTCTCCTCCGTTGCACGGCCAATGCCAATGCCAGTCCTGTGCACATGTAACCTCGATCTGAGTTACTTTGTGCTGCCATCGGCTGGCATTGTGTCTTGTCTGCACGACGAACGCCACCAACGCCTTCAACACCTCGGCCCAGACTGACCCAATCTCGATAGGCCTCGACACCTCCACCATCCTGAAATGGCTCATCCTCGAGGTGAGATCCAACATGCTATCCCACCACAACCTGGTTCTTCAATACTGATAGTGGCAACAGGGCTACACCGTTGTGTGCTTCCTCGCCAATGTCGGCCAGGAGGAGGACTGGGCCGAGGTTGAGAAGAAGGCGCTTGCCCTCGGTGCTGAGCGCATGGTCATCGAGGACCTGCAGCGCGAGTTCGTTGACGAGATTGTCTTCCGCGCGATTCAGTGCAATGCCATCTACGAGGACCGCTACCTCCTCGGCACTTCGCTGGCCCGCCCCATCATCGCCCGCGCTCAGGTCCGCGTGGCCCAGCAGTTCAACTGCGAGTACCTCAGCCACGGCTGCACTGGCAAGGGCGTAAGTACTTAAGCTTGAAGTTTGATCTTGTCCTATGACAGGTGCTAACAATTGGTGCTAGAATGAGTATGTCGATCGATCCAAAGACAGAATGTCAACCGCAGCGTACTGACGAGCCGACAGCCAGGTCCGCTTCGAGCTTGCCTTCAAGGCTTGCAACCCCTCCATGAAGGTCATCGCCCCGTGGAGGCTGCCCGAGTTCATCGAGAAGTTCCAGTATGTAGCACAGGCGTCGAGCTCCCCAAGGATAGAATTGGACATGGACCTAACGCTGCCGGAACAGGGGCCGTGCCGATCTTCTCAAGTTCGCCGCCGAGAACAACATCCCCGTCTCTTCCTCCCCCAAGGCTCCGTGGAGCATGGACGACAACCTCGTGCACTGCTCGTACGAGGCTGGTGTCCTCGAGGACCCCGACCACACTCCCCCCAAGGAGCTCTGGACCCGCACCGTCGACCCCACCGATGCTCCCGACAAGCCGTACAACTTCACCATCCACTTCGAGCAGGGCATTCCCACCAAGGTGGTGACCCCCGAGGGCGAGACCACCGGCTCGGTTGAGCTGTTCAAGCTCCTCAACAAGATCGGCCACGACAACGGCGTTGGCCGCGTCGACATTGTCGAGAACCGCTTCATCGGCCTCAAGAGCCGTGGCTGCTACGACACCCCGGGCCTGACGATCGCGTGAGTATCCAGTTCTTTGACGAGTCGTTTACTTGTTGACTTGTTGTGCTGACCATCCGCAGTCGCCTTGCCCACGTTGACCTCGAGGGTCTCGTCATGGACTCCAAGGTCCGCAAGCTGCGTGACCAGTTCATCACCATCGAGTGGTCGCACGCCCTGTACAACGGCATGTACTTCTCCCCCGAGCGCGAGTTCCTCGAGAACTCGATCATCTTCTCGCAGAAGAGCGTCTCCGGTGAGGTCCGCATGTCGGTCTACAAGGGCGCTGCCTACGTGCTGGGCCGCAAGAGCGATGCCAGCAACCTGTACTCGCAGGAGGACGCGTCCATGGACTCGCTCGACACCTTCTCGCCCATGGACACCACCGGCTTCATTGCCATCCAGGCCATCCGCCTGGAGAAGTACGGCCTCCAGAAGATCAAGGACGGCGAGCCCCTCAGCAAGTAATTTTTGTTAGAGTAGGATAGAAAAAAGTAAAAGTTTGGGATGTCCAAAGCGTTCTGTCTCGTTCGTGGTCAACGTGAGGCGTGGCACAGTGGGATGGCTCTGGTTCTGGCCTTGTGTGTCAACCAACCCCTCGCCCCTGGCTGGTGAGAAGTGGCGGGGAGTGAGAACCCTTGGGGCTGCATCGATTGCAATTGACCAATGATGGTGCCCAGGAACACAGCCAATGGGCGATGTTACGCGGGGCCGAATCGGATCCCTGTTCGTGGCCCGAGCAGCAGCTTGGCGGGAACATTCGTGGACCCACCCAACTTTTTCGAGCTCCCTCCCGCAAAGATCGCGAGGTCCCACTGTCCCGTCCCAGTCATCGTGAGGTGAGGTCTCCGATTCCCCACCATTAGCCATCAGGCCTCCAAGAGAGAGAGGGAGAAGCCGCATCTCGAACTCCAGCAATGGTCGGACCACGGGGGCTTGTGAGCGCCCTCTGGCCTCGCGCGGGTGGCCGGTCCAGCGTTGCTCTTCTCGTCCGACGATGCGCCCCGGCTGCTGTGCGCACTCCAGCGCGGAGCTGTTGGCGGGCAGCTTATTCCACAGGTTAGCAATAGAGATGCATACCACACAAAGAGACCTCTCCGGGAGATTGGGCCGTGTGCTGATGGAGACGTATGTGAGAAGATGCTGCAACAAACCTGCCCTCACCGCCGACGACGACAGCCCCCAAGACGGTCGAGATCAACGGCAAGACATATCCGACTGACCACTGGTTCAATGTCTCGTCCACCGTCCTCTCCCTTACCTCGCGGAAGCTGCACCTCCAGAAAGACCACCCCGTGGCCATCACGCGGAAGATCATCGAGTCGGTCTTCCCGGCGCCGACCTACAAGTACTACAACGAGTTCGACCCGGTCGTGTCGACATACGAGAACTTTGACTCGCTCGGCTTCCCGCCGGACCACCCGGGCCGCGCCCGCTCCGACACGTACTACATCAACAAGGACACGCTCCTGCGCACCCACACCAGCGCGCACGAGGCCGAGCTCTTCCGCGCCCGCGCGAGCGGCGGCTACCTGCTCAGCGCCGACGTCTACCGCCGCGACGAGGTCGACCGCAGCCACTACCCGGTCTTCCACCAGATGGAGGGCGCGCGCGTCTGGGACCGCACCAAGGTCCCCAACGGCGACCTCGCCGCCGCCATCCTGGCGGACCTCGACCGCCTGCCCAAGCACAACATGAAGGTCGAGGACCCCAACCCGCCCTTCCACCCGGACCGCAACCCCCTCCAGGCCGCCCACCACTCCCCCGAGGAAGCCGCCGCCGTCGCCGCCCACCTCAAACGCTCCCTCGAGCTGATGGTCAACGAGATCTTCACCCGCGCCAACGCCGCCCGCCAGCAGCAACAATCGCCAGAATCACAATCAGAAGAACCCGAACCCCTCCGCGTCCGCTGGGTCGAAGCCTACTTCCCCTTCACCTCCCCCTCGTGGGAACTCGAGATCTGGTACCAAGACGCCTGGCTCGAAGTCCTCGGCTGCGGCGTCAGCAAGCAGGAGCTGCACATCAACGCGGGCGTGCCCTCCCAGATCGGCTGGGCGTTCGGCATCGGCCTGGAGCGCATCGCCATGCTCTTGTTCCAGATCCCGGACATCCGGCTGTTCTGGTCGCGCGACGAGCGGTTTTTGGGGCAGTTCCGCGGCGTGGAGGAGGATTTGGGGAGGGTGAAGGGGTTTGTGCCGTTTAGTCGGTTTCCGGCGTGTTATAAGGATGTGTCGTTTTGGTTGGGGGGAGTTAGTGCCGCGGGGGGGAAGACGGGGAGGGGGGTGGGGGCCGTGGATTGGCATGGGAATGATTTGATGGAGGTGGTTCGGGATGTGGCGGGGGATTGTGTTGAGGATGTGAGGGTGGTGGATGAGTTTACGCATCCGAAGACGGGGAGGAGGAGTATGTGCTATCGGATCAACTATCGGAGTTTGGAGAGGACGTTGACGAATGTTGAGACGAATGAGATGCATGATAGGGTGGTGAAGGCGTTGGTGGAGAGGTTGGGGGTGGAGATTAGGTAGGCGGGTTTGGGGTTGGGTTGGGTTGTGAGATGGCGGTGTCGCTACGGGTTGTGTTTGACAACTCCCATCCTCTTTCCTTTCCTTCCCTTTCCTTCCCGTCCTTTTCTTCACTGGAACCGCGCTTCATTGTGGGATTTGAGGAGGTGGCATTGCTTGTGGGCAGACGGGCCGGACGGGTGGCCGGACAGGATGAATAACATGACAGGATCGAGGAGTTTTGGGGGGGCCGGTTGTCTGCTCAGCCACGCTTGATGGGACGCTGATGAGGGGATCTTGTGCTCTCTCCCCTCTCCCGTTCTTCGCGTCTGCTCCGTTAACGCAGGCATATCATCTCGTGAGATATGGAACCGGAAGGTGGTCCGCCGTGGGCAGGCTATTGGGAAGCTGTTTTGTATGATAGTGTATGCCGGTAAACAAGACGGATAGATGGCGGTGTAGATATGCAGTGTATGAACAGAGGGGAACCATGTTTGACACCACTCACGCCCACCACAGCACAACGACACCACTCCCGTGTCAATAGATCCGAGGGCAGTGCAAAATCCTGTGGGCCCGTGAAGTGAGGGGTTTGGGTCTTGGGTGAGCATGGAAATCTCGGCGTTTGTGATGAGCTGTCGTGCTGTTTGAATATCGGATGGGCTCTCTTGGCAGATTCTGTTGGGCGGAGGGAGGGTGCTTGGGGGCTTTTATGACTTTTGCGAGAGGGAGTGCGGCGCAGGTGTTTTGGAGGGAGACATCACGCCCGGCGGACGAGGCAAGGTCGTGCACATGGCAAGGCGCGGTCGGAATGTACTACGGAGATGATGTGCAGCCCGCCCTTTGGATCTTATCTGATACTGTGTTGGGTGGCATTGCTTGCAGCAACAAGGCACTTTGCCTCTTCTGGTCCGAAGTATGTATGCACATGGATGTATGAGTGCGGGTAAGCTGGACGATGGCCAGGCTCTCGGCTCTCAGGGGCTTGCTTGGTTGGCTTGTTGGAGATCTGCTTGCTGTGCCCCTTGGCGACGTGGATTACCATTGCTGACTCCGGCCCAAAACTTCGGAAGCAGAGCGCATCGATGCACAATACTTGACGTATGACACGATGGTGGTTGTTGTTGTTTTTTTGCAAGCGCCGCAACTGCAAAATACGATGGCGACTGAGTGCTAGTTGCCTTGGCCTGCACGAGTCAATCCTCCATCCGAGTGAGAGGCGATGCAGCTCGCCAACTTGACCCTCTCGACCGTTTTCCCAATTTCCAGATACGGCAGGTCTTTGAGCCGTCTCCTCCAGGAACAACACTCCCAAGACCGGTGCCGAGTCGTGCCGCGTGTGATTTTTGTCACGTCGAGTGGGCGTGGTGGGCGTGGTGGTGGCGTGAGAAGGCTGAGCAGCAAGGCATTGGGGGGACATGTGGACACCGAGACCCAGACACAACACAAGCGCCTCCGCGATTCCATGCTCACCTGAAGAGCCGCAGCGACGGGAACCAAGCGGGTGCCATGGTCAGGTTGTTTGAGACGGCGTACTCGGGAGGGCAGTGAGGGCAGCGAGGGCAGTGAGGGCATGTTGTGACGCTGGGCCCCAGCCAATCCCCGAGAGCCTCACGTCACTGCGGCTACGGACAACCGCCGGCGGAATGCGAAGTCGAGCCTGAGACGGCGTCGGGTCAGAAGTTGGCGTGTCGGAGGCCCTGATCCTCGTGAGGCTGTGCTGGAAAGGTCGCAAAAGCTGTTCCGGGGTTGGGGGAAATCAAGCGGCAGCCAATCAGATGCCGAGGGCGGTGCCGCTTTTTCGACGTCGCGAATCGCAAACGGAAGGCAGCCAGCGACTCCACTTTTACGCTGCCCAGGCCCCAACAAAACTGCTCCATCGCGTTTGCGGGTGGCAAGAAGAACGGACGAGAGGCGCTGGCAATCCAGATTCCCATCGCCAACCAACAAAAAGTGACCAGGCCCGGCGATGGAGGTCTGCCAGGGCCAACAACAGGATGACGGGATGACGGAGGGAGGCTTGGGCATACGAACCTGGAAGGGAGGCAACTTTGAAATTGCACACGCAGAATCTGCCGTAAAAGCCACAGGCTACTTCGAGCCGAGACAGGCCGGATTGCTCGCCCGGGTTGTTGCTGGTTCCAGCTGTTTCTTGTTCCAGCGCTCAGCCATCCGAAACTGGGGCCCACGGGGTGTGCATCCGGCGTAACGTTGGGCTGTTGACTGACTGCGCAGCGCTGGAAACAGCCAAAAGGTGGCAGGGGTGCTCGTCAAACGGCCCGTGATCGCCCAAGCAACTTGCTCGGCAGACTGCTTGGCTTCCTTACCCTGCCCCCTGCCCGCTGCCCACTGCTGCTGACCATCGCCATCCTTGAACCTCCTCCGTTTTATAAAACCCCCGCCACCACCCAACCTCCATCTCTGACGGCATCTCTTCGACAGCTGCTACAAGTACCCGAATCGCATCCTCTCCACGGGCACACAAACTTCAGTCAACAAACAACTCTTCCGACCGCCAACACAGCACTGCTACACCGGGCACGTCCATCTCCCGCCGCATCTTCCACCCCTATCCATCCAGGCAAAGCCGCCTCAGATCTCAGTCACAATGGAGCAACCACAGTGGGACCTCCCTCTCCGGATAGCGCAGCACGAGGAGCAACAGCCCCAATCATCGCCAGAGCTGCTGCCCTCGCCGTCACGGTCATCTACCGGCAGCAGCACCCGTTCGCGCAAGTCGAACCTCACCCTCGACCTCTCGAGCGTACCCCCACTCACCAAGCCGACGCTGCCCTGCAACACCCTCATCTTCACCAACCTCCAATCACGCGACATCTTCGCCGCAGACAACCTGCAGAGCATCCGCGACCTCATCTCGCAGAAAGCCCGCATCCACGCCTTCTCGCCGCTCAAATCCCTGAACCGCATCATCGTGTCCTTCTACAGCGACGCCGACGCCATCGCCGTGCGCCAGGACTGGGACGGCGAGGCCATAATGGGCGAGCGCTGCCGCGTCTACTTTGGCCAGCCGACACCCGTAACGAACCAGCAAGACCTCCACCTCGCGCTGCCCGACGCGGGCAAGCTGTTCTTCATCTCGCCGCCGCCGAGCCCGCCACACGGGTGGGAGCAAAAGATGGAGGACGCGCCCAACAAGATGGTGCACGCCGACGACCTGGCCGACGCCCTGGCCAAGCTGAGGCACCACGACAGCCACATGGCCGATGTGAATGGCGGCATGCTGGCGTCCCCCGTGTCGCCCGTCGACAGCAACGTCGGGCCGAGGCGGAGCCGCAGCTCGACCCTGGTGTTCCAGCCGAACAAGGAGAACGGGGCCAGCCCGGATCTGCCGTGTGTCATTATTCATGACATGACGGACGAGCCGGATGACATGAGCCCCATTGGGGGGCCGTCGAAACCCATCCTGGCGCACACCGCCAGGCCGCCAGTGGAGCTGATGCTTGATGCTTGAGTTTTCAGCGCACGAGTTGTTTCTTTTCTTGGCTGTTTTTTTATTCTCTCTATTTGCTCTCTCTATTATGGTTACACGGGACAAGGGCTCAGAAGGGAGGATAGTCGGCGTTGGGTTCTCGGGATGGCGGCAGGGAGCCGTCAGACGGTGTTACTGTATTTCCTTGGGTCATGCGATCGAAAAAGCATCGGCATCTTGCATTGTACAACAACGGGGCGCGGAGCCGCGGAGCACATAGATAGTTGCATGTGGTTCCCTAATGAAACGAAGCTGTTACAGCATTTTTCTTGCTCCGTCTTGCCCGGGTATCAGACCGTGAATTCTCTGTCCCTGACCATCTTTACACCCAGCAGATACTGTGTAGCACATCACCTCAACAGCACCGGCAACCCTCTCGCCCCCATCCACGCTCCGCACCCAACAACCAAGCCCCCAACAACCACCGCCACCCCCCAATTCCTCCACCCATCCCCCCTCCACCACCAAGCCCCCTCCATCCTCCCCTCCCCGGCCTTCAACTGCCCTTCCCGCGCAACCCCAATCCCAACACCAAGCGGCGTCCTGACCCTCTCCAAATCAGGCACGTACTGCATCCGATGCAGCAGCACCGTCTCCCGTCCCTCCTTACCTCCCTCCTCACCTCCCTCCTTACCTCCCTTCTTACCTCCCTCCTTACCTCCCTTCTTACCTCCCTCCTCACCTACCCCCTTTTCGGTTTTGTTTTTATTTTTGTCGTTCCCGTCATCAACGTCAACAGCACGACCCGTCTCGCGCAAAACAAGCCATCGCAGCCCGCGCCGCGAGCGTGCGATACCGGCCTCGTCCCACCGTGGAACGCTCCGCCGCACGTAGCATATTGTCATGAAGACGAGACATTGAGCGGCGACGAGGAGAGTGTGGTGTGGTTTCGGGCGGGGGAGAAGGGAGAGGTGGTGGGAGAGGTGCGGGCCGTTGAGCCAGTCTGTTTATTATTTATTAATATGATTGGATCTCAGTTTTCGGTTTTCTCTTGAAGAGGGGGGTAGACGGGAGGGAGTGGAAAGGGGGCGGGGCTCAGGGTGTGGTGGTGGATAACAAAACTTACACGCCTCAGCCCTCAAAAAATCCGCAGACGCGTACGTCGGCGGCTGGCCCGCCAGCGCAGCAATCATGTTATTCCCCAGCGTGCGGGAGGTCTCGGACGGACAAATCTCAGAGCGCATGAGCGACTCCATCCAGGCGCGGGCGCGGCGCGGGGTCGCGAGCGGGTGCGTCGGCACGCCCATCAGGTGGCCGACGTAGCGCCACAGGGCGAGGTAGTCGCGCGTCTCGGCCTCGCGCAGGAAGATGCCCTGCCGCGGGAGGGAGACCCATATCAGGGTTGCTGAGAAGGCCAGGATCGTGCCGATGCTGTCGAGGTCGTTGATCGGGATGCCGTGGGTGTCCTGGGAGTAGTAGCTGGGTCGGAGCTTGCTGAGGGATAGGATGCGTCGTCGGACTGAGGCGTGGAGGAGGCGGACGCGGATGGATGAGGCGAAGCCCGCGCCGTTGGCGCCCGGTTGGAGGGAGGCGAGGGACTGCGTTACGTCGAGGACGTGCTGGAAGGTCTCGAGGAGCCGTCGGCGCGCGACGTGCACGCCGAAGCCGCCTGTGCGTGTGAGGGTCTCGACGACACGAGCCGACCCCATCCCGCCCAGGAGGGACTGGAAGGTGAGCCCGACTATGGAGGGGCCGGCATAGCGGTAGAAGACCTTTTGGCCGCGCTCGATCTGTGCCCAGTCGACCCAGTCGGGCACCGTGTTGACCTCGTCCCAGAGTTGGCGGAGTGTCTCGTCGTGGGGTGCGCGTTCTTGGAGGAGCTCGTACAAGTCGGGGTGATGTTCCGTTTCGGGACTTGATTCTTTGCCGGAGCCTCCTCCGTCTGGCCTTCTCTTTGCTCTCAGGGGCAGGTGAGATACATCGTCGAAGCAGTCGAGAGACCTCGTGGCCAGCTCGTCATAGGTGAAGATCAGGGGCCGCAGCTCGTCGGCTGTCAGGTGGTCTTCGGTCCACTTGAACTCGTAGTTCCAGGCATTTACACGACTCCCGATTTCTGGCCTCAGGGTGTCCATTTTCGTTTCTGTGTCTGTTTCTGTGTTGTTTTCTTCGTTTGCGGGCGTCTATTGTTGCGGCCTGTGTCGTGTGTAAGTGGAGGTGACTGAAATGGGAGATGGTCCAGGACTCCAGGTTCAGGGGGACACCGAGGAGTGAAATGTCGTCTCCGACGCAAGAGGGCTTGTCGTCCACCCCCTTCACATACACTGGCACATGCAAGCTGAGAATGCTCTTATGCAGTCTTGATTCGATTAGTATGTACAGTACCAGCCTATAAAGCCATCCTTATTACCGTTTCGTTTCCTGGAGCTCAACCTCCGAGTTGAGGATGGGTTACAATGACTGGAGACGCTAGCCACCCAAGGTTAGACCCCGCTTGCCGTGCCACCGTGACGTGCGGTAACTGCGGTTTGCCACGGAAAAGGGTGTCAACCAAGATCAGATGTTAAAGAGTCCGACGTCTTCCTCTTCACTTATTGACCCTCCATCATGATGGTGTCCTGCGCGTTTGGATATTTGCAGGAAGGCTCGAACTGGAAGGTGAGAAAGTGATGAGTGTGAGATTTGTCAAGTGAGAGTCGACAGGTCGGCTGTTTGTGGGCAAGGGCTCTCCACAAGGGGTTTTTGGGAATTATATACCCAGCGATATAATAATCCAATCTCGGCTCATCTCAATGCGATGATATCAAACAGACCTCCTCGACAAACTCTGGTGTAGTGTAAGACGTTGTTGCATTTCCCCGGCTGATCGGAAGAGTGGGTCATGTTCCCAGATCGAAGTCGGCGCTGTTGTGTTGCAGCATCGATAGTCGGGAGTCTCCACTTCTCTCTGGACCCACCCGCCAAGAACAGCGGCGAGCCCAGGGACTGGAAATTTTCTGGTCGCAACGCGGTCTGCAGTCTTGCTCGCGTCCAGAAAGAAAGACAGGTCTCGTGCCCACCCACGCTCTCGAACCTCGAACCTCGAACCTCGACGCACGACGCTCGAAACGATGGACTGCTCTTGCCGAACAGCGGCTTTGCGGATCTTTGTCAAAAACATCGCCCACATAAACGTCCCCATTCGCACTGCCGCACCGCTCCGGGCGCAGTACCAGGCGCAATCACTCTCCCAACAAGCCACCCGTCTTTACCACCAAAGAACACCCTCCGTGCTTGCGACCGCATCGCGGGCACTGCACACATCATGCGTTAGGAATAGCGCAGAAGACGCGCCACAAGCCGCTGAGCAAGATGCTGGGTGGGTGAAGGAGGGCGGCGCAACGGAGACGACCAGCGACGGATCCGCCGACCGTGCATCAAAAACAAAATTGCGAGATGGCCAGACAGATCCGGCAAGCTGGCGGGCTCGGAACAAGAAGGCATTTCAGTCCAAATCGGAGAAGTCAGAGAAGGCGGGCAAATCGGACAGACTGGACAAGAAGGCAAAGGATTTCAAGAACGACAGGAACGGATTCAAGCCCAGGCGTCCCCGGGATGACGACGAATACGAGCCTAGAGACAAGGAGACATGGATGACCCAGAAGGACGCTCTGAAGAACAAGTTCCCCGGCGGCTGGAACCCGCGCAAAAAGCTGTCACCCGACGCCCTGGTCGGCATCCGGATGCTGCACCAGCAGTTCCCCGAGGAATACACGACCGAGGTGCTGGCCCAAAAGTTCGAGGTGTCGGCCGAGGCGATCCGCCGGATCCTCAAGTCCAAGTGGGCGCCCGACCCGGACAAGGAGATTGAGCGCCAGGAGAGGTGGTTCAACAGAGGCAAGAAGGTGTGGACGCACTGGGCGGCGCTGGGCAAGAAGCCGCCAAGGAAGTGGCGCTCCGAGGGCATCGTCCGCGACCCCATCTGGAACACGCCGAGAGGCCCGAACCACAAGGACAAGGCGGAGCGCGCCGAGGCGCAGAGGAGGCTCAACAAGCGCATGCTGGAATGATCGGCTGGCAGTCGGCCTCGCCGTGCTCCTGTTCAGGAGAGGAGGCAAAAGGACCTGGAACCACCGGATGGCTCTGGGTAGGCTCTGTACAACAACTACTCCGTACCTACAATGCTTGGGGAAGCATGTTAATATTGTATAGTATATAGGGAAGAGGCGCAGGAATATGGCATGTAGGATAGGCATGAGCGGCATGAACCTCCCTCATCAACTCTTGGCAGCAACCAAGACAACAAGAGGTCGATATCTGATCGGCGTTGGCTGTTTTACATATCTTCCTCCCACCCCAGCTCAGATAACCACGGCGTCCGGAATATTTTTGAAACATTTTCCCAGATCTTTCACTGCGACATCAGCTTGGTGGTCTGGGCTCTGGCCGTGATCCGGGCTGCATCCTGGTCCGGTACTCGACACACCAATGGCTGGTCGGCAAGCCATGCCAATCTCGCTCTTGCAGGGCGGCCCGCACTAATGCAACGTCGAGGCTCATCACACAGTGAGGACTCCCGGTCGAACGGCCTGCAATGGGGGGATCGTGGGGTGAGTTCACGGGGCTGCCGCACCACCTTCTGTACCATATGACGCCGCGGGGTTTGTTCCGCTGCGAGGAAGGGCGATCCATTGCATGCAAACGGGTGGTGTTGCAATTCTGATTTACCTTAGACATCTGGGCGGGGCTTGCCGATATGGAGATGGCCCAGCAACCACCAGCACATCCATAGGTACCTACCTTACCATGGGGGCAATGTCAATGTCAATGTTATGCCATTTAACATTGATCAGTTAAGACTGGTCTTTCCCTTCGCGGACAAGATCCCCTATCGACAGGGCTCAGGACTCGGACGTGATTGGCGCGCCGCCTAGTAGTCTTCCTGAATAGGCAACGCTGAACACCCCTGCGCCGTGCTATCCCACCCGAGCGGGACGCAAGCACGCGCTAAAACCGGGTTGGACAGAGGCACGGGCCATATTTTCCGTCAACCAGCCCACCCCTGCGGCCCAGCTTTTTGCGGGCTCTCGCGTGCCTCAACAAGAAATGGCAGAGGCTGGCTTGGGACGAGGCGTCGCTGGAGATTTGACGATCGCGGCTGCGCTCGGCGGATTGTTTTGGTGTTTTTTCTTCACCACCTCACCACCTCCCTACCCCGGACCTCACACGGCGGTTTTTTCTGCGACGGCCGTTCAACGCCAATGCCGTGCGCCTCTCTTTGGTTCTGATTGACCTCGGCGCCGGGACAATTGACTTTGTCTCGCTGCATGGTCTTCATGTCACTGTAAGCCGACTATTTTTGCTTTTTCCCCTTCTTTTGTTTTCTTTTTGATGGGGTAGTTGCGCCTTGTCTGCATCCTTCCATTGCACTCCTGCTTGCCCCCTCCCCCCTCACTTTTCCTTCTCCATCCTCGTATTTTTGTTGTGCTTGTGCCAGCCACGCCTTCTGACATAACGTTCTATTCTAACCTGGCGCACTCGGGTAGCTTTCAACATACGAACACCCCCCACCCGCACGGCACTGCCTTCATTCTTTCGGACGGCCTCGGGCAAGACACACGCATTCCAAACATTCGACCTTTTTGTTTCCACGACGCTCCTTCTTATACCTCTGTCCCTCTCTTTGGTCCCTTCAGTTACACCGACTCTTTCTCTGCGGACGTACCCACGCACTCGTTAAACCGTCCCCGACCCAGCCTCTTCTATTATCACCTATTCTACTAAACCAGTCCATGGCGAAAGAGCGATGGCATCCACTCCCTCGAACCGGATCAAGCTTACACCATCCAACTCTCCCTTTCTCTCGCGCCCGTCCCGCTCCCCGATCCGACCGCGAACCCCGTACGACTCGTGTCTATCGCTCCAACGAGTGGTCGGCGCCACATGTAGCTCCCCGACGGGATTCGACACGATCCACTCATCGTTCGCATACCTTGCCGGCGGCGCCGTCGTTGTGGTGGACGTATCGGGCGAACACTATTCACAGCGCTTCTACCGGGCACGCCCGTCGACCGTTCCCCTCCTCGCCGTCTCCCCCGCCACAAACGCTGCGTCGACACCAAACTCCACTCCGAAAGCTAACGACAGCAGAAACAGAGCTGCTGCCTCTCCGCGGGATTCCCTCTATCCGTCTGCAGATTCCTGGCCCGAGTCACCCTCCTCCAAGACCTGGACGAGCCGCGAGCGGATCAAGGCCGCCACCTGCCTGGCCCTCAGCCGAGATGGACGGTACCTAGCAGTCGGCGAGACGGGCTACGCCCCGCGGGTCCTCATATTTAACCTCCAGGATGTCTCTTCCGACATACCCCTGGTATCCATCAGCGAGCACACATTCGGCGTCAAGGCGGTGGCGTGGTCGCCAGACACGAAATACCTCGCCTCGCTGGGCTCGGCAAACGATGGCTTCCTCTACTTGTGGAAAGTCGACCCCCGCACCGGCGCCGTGAGGCTGTTTCAGCAGAACAGATGCACCTCGTTCGTCAAGGGGATGGTGTGGATCGGGAACAATCTCATCACGCTTGGGGTTCGCCACGTCAAAGTCTGGAGGGTGGACGACGGGCCCGAGGTTTTCCCCACCAAGCAGAAGTTCCCCAACGACGGACCACCTGCCGCTGCGCCACCGCAGGCGCAAAGGCCCTTGTCGGGGAGGAACATCCTGCTGGGCTCGATGCTGGACGCAACCTTCTGCTGCGCGCTGCCCATATCAGACGACAAGGCCATCATCTGCGCTGAGACGGGGTCCGTGTGCCTGCTGGACGACTCCAACAGGCAAATGAAGCTGGTGAAGGTTTTGGAGCTTGGTTTTGGCATCACCTGCATATCAAGCCGGGGAGAGAATGTCTACATCGGCGGGAAGGACGGTCACTTTGCTGTGCTCAGTCTCGACACCCTGTTGAGCGGCGCACCTGAGCCGTCTGTCCGCAGCTCCCAGATGGCGACCGGCTTCCTCGCCATGGGCTTCTTGGCCGAAAACCTGGTGACGATCGACAGCAAGCGATCTATCGATATTCGGAGTCCCGAGTCTATGCCCTGTAACCCCGAAGACGACAGGACTCGCATCCCCATTCCGGGTCTTGGTGACCCTATTGTAGGGATACAAGGGATATCTGCGTCTAAACAGCCAGGCGCTAGCTTCTTTACATGGTCCGGACTAGGGAAGGTGACCGTGTGGGATTTGGACGGCATGACACAGTCGTCCTTTGATATCCCAATCGAACAGATTGGCATGGGTACCGAGTCCGACCCCGTCAATCAAGTCGTCGTGGTGAGAGCCGCGAGCGGCGGGAGCCTCTTCGTTGCCGGAGACAAGCTAGGCGTCCTCCGCATCGTCGAGGCTTCCACCGGAGAGTGTCTTCTGGAAACTAAAGCGCACTCCTCCAACTGCCAGGACATCGCAGTCCACGAGGGCAAATCGAGATTTTTAGTGGCGTCCTGCGGGAGGGACCGGACGGTGCAGTTGTTCCACCGCTCGTCGACCGGGGCGTTTGCGCATTTCCAGACGCTTGAGTTCAGCGCCAAGGTTGTGCAGGTTCTCATACCCGCTGAGGACAAGATAGTGACCTGTTCTCTCGACCGCACTCTCCAGATCCACGATTTGGTGAGCAAGGATGGTGAGCCCGATGTCATGGCTGCCATTCCGTCGAGGTCGATCTCTCTTCGGGCGTCGCCGTCCTCGATGACGGTCACACCCGAGGAGAGGGCCATTTTCGTTTCACTCTTGGATCGCTCCGTGTGCCAGTTTGATTTTGCGAGCGGACGGCTGCTGAGCTCCTTCAAGTGCAATGACGAAGCCGGGATCGACTCGGTCGTGTTGGAGTCTTTAACCTACGGCCAGTTGGGTGACGACATGACGTTTCTCCTGGGCATATCCAATACGGACAAGTCTGTCAGGCTGTACGATACACAGGCAGGGTGTTTTCTGGATCGCGAATGGGGCCACACGGAGGCCATCAACGGCGTCATCCTGATCGGCACGGAAGAAACCGAGCGGAAAGTCGTCAGCGTGGGCGAGGACGGCACGATCATGATCTGGGCTCTCGACTTCCAAGACACAGCCGCCGGCTCACGCACCCGCGACCCGTCCCCCGAAAAGACCCTCCAACTCGCTTCCACCCGGCCTCCCCTTCGGCGCGTCCTCTCCAAAGCCGAGCTAGCCGAGTTCCCACGCCCATCCCAAACCCCCAGCACCACCACCACAACCACCACCACCACCACCACGACCTCAACCCCGCAAACAGGCCGCCGCTCACCACCACGCACCTCCCACCGCCGGCCCTCTAAATTCCACCTCCCCCCCTCCTCCCTCCGCACCCCAACCGCCGACAAATACCAACAACACCCAAGCCAGATAAGCCCCACAAACAACACGGCAATCGACGACACCCCCTCCCGCCGTCCCTCCTCGGGCGGCGGCTCCCGCTCCGACGAAAGCCCCCCGCCCGAACTCGAAAACAGCCCCCAGCCATCACACCACCACCACCATCACCACCACCGCGCCCGCGCTAAGATGATGTTTCGTCGGCCGTCGTTGCCGGCGTTGGGTGCGACACCGGCTGTGGGGGTTGGGGGGGTTAAGAGTAGGAAGAATTCGGGGTCGGGTTCAAATTCACAACGCGGTGGGGCCGGGGGTGGCGGAGGGGGGAATGGAAATGGCGGTGGCGGAAATGGAGGAGGTGGTGGAAATGGGGGATACGGCTTCGGAACGCTCAGCATGGCGACGGAACAGACGTGTCGGCAGCTGCGGGCATATCGGAAGAAGCTGGCTGGCGCGGACGCTGTGGATGGGGATGTGCTGGCGCAGTTGGACGCTGAGTTGAGGTTGACGGCGGCTGCGCTGGGGGAGAGGGCGATTAGGAGTCGCATTGGGGCTGCTGCTGCTGCTGCTGCTACCAATAATGGTGGGGGTGGGGGTTGTCGGCGCGGGGATAGGGAGCGGGATCGGGAGAGGGATAGAGAGCGGGAGAGGGAGGAGGAAAAGGGGTCGGCGGTCAGCGAGACGGTGCTGAGCGGGTTGTTGGACCAGTACAGCGAGCGGTTGGTGACGCTGCTGGATGAGAAGCTGAGGTTGAGGTTGAGTGAGGAGGAGAGGCTTGGGGGTGCGGAGTTGGTGAGGCCTAGGACGGCTGGGGAGGCATCGATGGCGTCGAGTGAGGGCGGGGCGATTTCGCTTTGTGAGGAGCCTGAGTCGGCGTGAATTCATGGGGGAGGAGGGAGGGGCGGGCTAAGTCGGCGCGAATTCGCAGTGGAGGACGGATGGGGAGTGGTGTTGGGTTGGTTGGGTTGGGTAATGCTTAATCATCTTTCGTGCGAGGAATACGCACAGAGGGGGAAGGCAGCAGAGGTGGAGCGGGCTTGGTGGTGATACCCTTGAGTTAGTCTTGCGTTTCTTTTTGTCTTTTTTTTTTCTCTTCCGTTTTCCGTTCTTTCCTGTCTTTTCATGTACATGTACTGTACCATCAGCTCACCTACTGATCCATCCACGCCCGGTCGGCGAGGAGTGGATGGGGCATTGGGTTTTTTTTCTTTGGTTTCTTCCGTCCTTCTTTTTTCTTCTTTCTTTTACTGCATCATACACATACATACAATCGGCAACGGACTGGCCTACGCTTTTTTCTTTAGGTTTTAGGGTTAGATGAGAGGGCGACACCGGGAAAGAGATAACTAAGGAAGGATAAGGAGAGAAGGGGAGTGGTACAATTACTACCCCTGCTGCTGCTGCTGCCGCTGCCGCTGCTACTGCTACTGCTATTATTGTTGGTAATTACTACTCCTGCTGCTACTGCTACCGGTACAAGGGCTGGGACAGGTACAGGGCAGGAATAGAGACAAGACAAGAACAAGTCTGGTCTGGTTAGTAGGTCTACTTGGGGCTGGTTGGGCTGGTTGGGCTGGTTAGGTTCAGACTCAGGTCAGGCTAGGTTCTGGCCAAGTCAGACAAAGAGGCGTTTGTTTTCTGGTTTTGTGAACTGGACTCGACTGGACTGGACTACACCGGATAAGAAGGGGGGATTGGTATGAGCATTAAATCTTAATTGATTGGCCTGTTTCTGCACGAGTTTGCGTGAGGTGCCTAATCCACGTGTGCTCTCTGTCTGATGTGATATGCCGTTCGGGGAGGGGAGGAGATGGGGCCAGAGGTGTTGAAGGGATTAAAGCCTCTCTCGTCTTGGTGATTGAACTCTTGAGTTGGTCTTGAAATGATATCGCTGTTGGTGACGCTACACAGCAGCAACACTTAAAATAACAGTTGCTTGGTATCCTTGAAAAAACACGGGCCAGGTCAGCCCCCCCTTACGTATCCTCCGCACCCCCTGAACTCCCCGAACTATCCTTCTCCTCCCCACCAGGCCTCGTCGCCCTCTCCAGCCCCGCCCACCGCGCCTCGGCCGCCCGCGCCCTGACCTCCCGCGCACTCAACCCCTCCGTCCCCGCCCCGCCACCAAGAACGTAGGTGCCCCCTTCCCACCCCCCATGGTCCATAACCATCCCTTCCTCCTCTTCCTCCCCGCCCGCACGCTCAGGAGCAAACTCAGCCCCCTCCGCCAGGGCACGCCCGCCGTGCTTCCAATCCCCGCGCTCCACCTCGCCCTCAATCTCCCGGCACAGCCGCCAGAAGTCCGCGTCGTGGTTGCTGTGCACGTTGTGCGCCAGCTCGTGGCACAACGTCTTGCGGATGACGCGGTAGTCGCGCCAGCCGTCGTAGGCGTCGGTGCGCAGGCGCAGCTCGACGACCTCGCCGCGGTTGCGGTTGAGGCCCAGGATGCGCGTGACCCCTTCGTGTGACGCTGAGGTGGCGCTTGCTGGGTCCATCTCGGTTAGCAGCCCGACGCTGAAGCGGTGCTTGCGCATGGCTGCGCGGATGCCGGGGTCGGCTTTGAGGCGCTCTAGGAAGGCGAGGCTGCGGGCTGGGTTGGGGAGGTGTGGGAGCGGGCGGAGGGTGTGGAAGGTGTAGTTGAGGTCGTCGGTGGTGGTGCGCTGGGCCGGGGTCAGGCGGGAGAGGCGGGCGCGGGCGAGGGCGCGGTTGGCTTGCCATGTCGAGGCGGCGGTGCGTTGGTTTTCGAGGGTGGCCAGGGCCGAGGTCTGGGGGGCTAGGAGGCGGAGGGTGGTGGCGTTGAGGTGGGCGAGGGGCACTTCGGGGTCTGACCCGGGGGTGTAGATGGCTTTGAGGCCCGGCTGGCGCTTTTCGAGGAGGGCCTTGGACTTGGACCAGTCGTACGAGGGAAACTCGAGCGAGAGGGCCTGGATGAGGTGCTCGAAGGTGTCGGTGGAAAAGAAACTCCATGTTTGGGTGTGCTTCTCTGGAGGGAATTTGATGGTTATCTCGACGGGGGCAGCATCGGGACTGGGGGACTCGGAGTCCAGGCGGGAGTCATAGGCTGGGTCCTGAGTGTCCATGGCGGACGGTAATCCGTATGGAGTACGGCAAGGAAGCTCTCCAAAACCTTGAGTGCGATGGCGATGATCCGGACCGGGTTGAGGATGTGTTTGATGAGTTGTGTGTGATCCCGTCTGCGGTAGTACTGGGGATGTTACGTCTCTAGGGCGGATGAGCTGCGATAAACCTCACTCAAAGCACAATCAAAAATAATAAAATACCAGGAAAGCAAGCAAATGAATGTTTGTATGCAAAGTGGTGGTTTGTTGAGGACTGTTTGCCGTGGTGTGAGCTGCAAGAGGAGGGGATCGCCTCTCGGGCTCGAGAATCTTCGATGAGGCGGGCAATTTGTCAGTCGCGGCTTTGTTGGGTCAGTTATGGTACCATAGGCTGCTGTCATCATGTCACGAGGAGACAGAGAGAGCGTGTGAGAGCGACAACTGCCACGCCAATCTGTGATTATTAACTACTTGCGAAACGCCAAAATTCTAGAAGGCATCCCGAAACACAGGGTTGGACAACGGGAAGGGCAGCCAAAGAAATGGCAGAGCAGGCCTGATGAACTTGTGAACCCTGGTGCTCGGTGCGACCAGCGTCAACACCTAGTTAGTCAACAAGCCAGCCCAAGAAATGACGAAATAGAGCGCCAAGCCGCACTATGTTCTGCACAACGGCGTCTCGTCGTCCCAACTGGCCGCAATGTCCCAATTGGTTGGTTCGGCCAAGTGAGGCAACCCTTCCCTGTTTGACTTTTGACTCTTGAAGAAACGCATGTTTCCGGTGGGACTGGGAGTGCTGCAACAAGGCCCTGACAATCGGTGCAGGGAACATGGGCCCCCAACAGCACCGTTTGCCGCATGCTGCATGCTTGCTGCAGAGCTGCCGTTGTATCCGCCGGGTCCAAGTTGCTTCGAGCACAGTGCCCTCATCAAATGTCGTATTGGCAGTCGGCGGTCAATGGTGCCCTTCGTCCATCTCGTATCGTGTCTTGCCCTTCTTCAAATGCCATGCAAACCAAGAGCGGGACAAGCCCTGGACCCTTCATCATAGTCGTGCTTGGCGCGAAACGGGCCAAGGGTCGCGTCCGAGAGGGAATAGCGCGCCTTGTCGTCAAATTTCCCCTGGCGCTGCTGGCCACTCAGACGCCCGCATCTGGGAATTTTGGGCCGAGTGGGCCTGGGGTTGCCCACGGACAAGACCAAGCTAGCCTCATTTGGGAAGTTCTCCTGTGTGCCGTGGAATGCCCCTTCCCTCGTGTTCTTGCTGAGCTCCTGGAAGCCTGGGACCCTCGACGACTTGGGAATTCCTTCTTGTGTTGGACCTTCCCCTCGTCGTGTCTCCCGTCGTCCTCCCCGACAGTCGCTCGTTGGCCTCTCTGGCATTTTGCATCTCGCATATTTGGCACCCGAGGAAGGGCTCGCTCAACGCCTTTCTTTTTCTCTCGCTGCCGCTTCTTGTCGCTCGTTTGACATAAACATCTGCATTTTTGTCTTTTTTCCAGTTGCATTTTTGGCATTTGCAGCCCGCACCAATCTCGCCTTTCTAAGACAAGTTCCTGTCGCTCGACTGTGTATTTCGATTCCATCTTCGAACCTGCTGCTTTCGATCTGATAACCAGCCATGCTTGTACGTCAATTCCTTACCACGGGATGGCCGTGGTGAAAACGACCTGGACTCGCCAGACGCCTGAAGAGGCGGCTCAGAACGGAACCCCAGGTCCCCAACGCTGGACCACGATGCTGATGCCCGTGGACATAGCTTCAATCAGCGCTGCTGGCGCTTGGCGCGACCCTCGTCGCTGCCGTCCCGCCCCTGAAGGTTGATGGCCAGTTCTTCGTGAACCCCAAGACGGGCAACCGCTTTGAGATCGTGGGTGTCGCCTATCAGCCTGGTGGTTCCGCCGGCTATGACAACTCCACCGGCCGCGACCCCCTGAGCAACCCGGATATCTGCATGCGTGATGCCGCTCTGCTCCAGATCATGGGCGTCAACACCATCCGCGTCTACAACGTCAACCCCAATGTCAACCACGACAAGTGCGCCAGTATCTTCAATGCCGCTGGCATGTACATGGTTCTCGACGTCAACTCGCCCATGGTCGGCGACTCCCTGACCAGCTGGCACCCCTGGGAGTCGTACTATGCCGCCTATCTGAACCGCACCTTTGCCGTCGTCGAGGCCTTCAAGAACTACCCCAACACCCTGGCCTTCTTCTCCGGCAACGAGGTGCTCAACAACGAGGAAACCGGTGCCACCGTGCCCCCCTATGCCCGTGCCGTCACTCGCGACCTCAAGAACTACATCAAGAAGCACTCGGACCGCCCCATCCCCGTCGGCTACTCGGCCGCCGATGTGCGCCCCATTCTGCTCGACACGTACAACTACTTCCAGTGCTCCATCAAGGGCGAGGAGGACGACTTGAGCAGGGGCGACATTTTCGCCCTCAACAGCTACAGCTGGTGCGGCGAGAGCAGCTTCAAGGAGGCCAGCTACGACCAGCTGGTCAGCGGCTTCACGGGCAACGACGTGCCCATTTTCTTCTCCGAGTTTGGTTGCAATGAAGTCTCCCCGCGTATCTTCCAAGAGGTTGGCACCATTTACGGTCCGGAAATGGATGGCGTTTTCTCGGGTGGCGTTGTCTACGAGTACACCCAGGAGGAGAACAACTTCGGCCTGGTTGACATGAAGGAGGACGGCTCCGCCACTCTCATGCCCGACTTCCTTGCCCTCAAGGAGCAGTACTCCAAGCTCGACTTCGCCAAGATCCAGGGCAAGAAGCCATCGGGCACGACCAACAAGCCCCCCGTCTGCGAGTCCAAGCTCATCACCACCAAGGGCTTCTACTCCAACTTCACCCTCCCGGTCCTCCCCCCGGGCGCTCAGGAGATCATCGACAAGGGCGTGAAGCCCAAGCCTGTTGGCAAGCTGGTCGAGATCAAGGACTGGAAGGTCAAGTTCACCGTCAAGAACCCCGACGGCACCACCATCAACAACCTGGCCGTCAAGCCGCTTGGCGATGACGAAATCAACCGTATGCCGTCTTCCCTCCTCTCCGCGTCAAGTTTACCGTTGTTGACTAACGTGACAATCCTGCTTTCCCAGACCCTGGCACCAACACCGACGCCACCACCCAGGCCAGCACCAACACCACGGGCACCGGCACCGACTCCTCGCCCAAGCCGACCACGAGCAAGGACGCTGCCGCCCGCCCGGCCGCCGTCGTGCTCCCTGCCATGGCCATGGGCGCCTTTGCCGTCGTGGCTGGTATCGCTCTCTAAGCCATGTCTTATTTTGCTATGGACTAGTTCGGTTCGAGTTCGTTTTGTCCTTGACAGAGACGAAGGAATGGGGTGGAGTGGTGTGTTTGACCACTTATTAATGGACGATAGTGGTGTAGATAGGCGGGCATGCGTACATGGAGAACGGAGGAAGGGCATGTATTGACTGTTGTTGTGGTTGTTTTCCGTTCTTGTCGTGCCTTTCTTTTTTTGGGGAATGCTTGATATGATACCTTTTTTCCTCCCGCCTTTCAGTTCCCCATGGACCTCGTTGTATGTATCCCCTACCTAGATACATAGGTAGTTAGACTGCATGTGATGTTTCTCTCTTCATCCGTACCGATGTTGAACTCCCCGGCATCACTTCCCCTGTCCAGTACTGACTAACCAGCACCGCAGCCATTAATTTCAAATCCCAGTGTGCTGCGCGCTGTCCAGTTCGCCCTGTTGCTGCCTGAGCACCCCTCCGTATTTACCTACCTACCTACCCACGTAAACTTGTCCCCGGCCGAGCTCATGACTTGCCCTACCTACTCCTCCTCCAGGGTTAGAAGTGACACAGCGCCCGGGAAATGCACATCCTCGGAATCCACGTCAGACGTTAGATAGAGAGACCCCCAGCATGAGGGATCAGTGGTGTAAGCAAACAGATAGCGTGCCTGAGGTGGACGCCCGACGACACTCATGCTCTGGCTGGGCCAACGAGCAGGGCAAGATGGAGCAGGGCAAGAGGGAGCAGGGGCAGGGTAACACTGCTCTGGGGCAATTCGCAACCATGGCTGTGAGTGTGAGTTCAGGTCGATATGGTATGATCGGGGGGGTTTTTACCACTGACTGCTTAACTACCTACCTTATCTACCTATATAGGTACCTAGGTGCTCTGACACCTACTCTGATACCTACTCACTCAGACATCTACTTACTCACATACCTACTCAGATACCTACTCAGAGACTCACTCAAACACCTACTCAGAGACCTACTCAGATAGGTATGTACCTCCCGAGATCCTTACCTAGTCGAGGAAAAGAGAGAGTGACGGAGCCAGGGCTGAGGTCTGTCATACCTCTCTCTGTCTTAGCGAGTCACCATCACCATCATCACCACCATCACCACCATCTTTCCTACCTCAGTTTTGACCTCGTCCCGATCTTGACCCGAGATCTTGAGGTATGCGTTGACCACGAAGCAAATCCAGCCTATACCTGTTTAGATAAGATAGTCAATCACCAAGTCTGTCTGAGAAACGAGCAGAGGTTGAGAGAGAAGGTTTTGTTTTGACGGCGGCCAAGTTGGGTGAGGAGGTTGTTAGGCTTTCATGATTATCATCACCACCACCGTTCTTCCAACTTCAGTTTTGACCTTGTCCCGATCTTGACCGGAGATCTCGAGGTATGGGGTGTCCACAACGAAAATCTAGTCCATACATTGATATATAAGGTAGTAAATTGCCAGGCCGGAGTCTGAGACACGAACAGAGGCATTGGGGAGAGGGAGGATTATGTTTTGTTTCGAGGGGCAGTCAAGTTGGTGAGACGGTTGTTTGGCTGTCTGTCACCATGCTATCAGTATTCTTCGAACACAACCTGGAACGCCCCTTAAAGATCAAGTTACTTGGGTTTGTGCTTTGAAAGACTAAGCAGAAGAGGGCATGTCAAAAGATCTTTGACTCAAACCTCCACCACTGCTAACACACACACACACACACACACACACACACACACACACACACACACACACACACACAACCACAACGGGAACAGGACAGACATCACACCTCTGCACGATGGACAGACAAACCAAGCAATGATCAAGCACCAAATACACAAAGACTCGACAACACAGCACAACCACAAGCCCATAGATTACATCACACAACTTCCTGTATTATACTTTCTATTGGGCCTTTTCTTCCCGTGATATAAAATGCGCCGTATTAATCATCAGACGGCGGCAAAGGTGAATATCAGTCCTACACCCCTCCAACCCCCACACAATCATATCCCCCCTTAACCCCGGAACTCCTCCGCCTTGCTCTCCTCCCACTTCCCGGGGATCAGAGCGAGGGGCACGATGCCGCTGACGTGCATCTCGGGGCCAAAGATCTTGGCGTTGAGGCCGAGCTCCTGGGTCGCCGCCTTCATGTTCTTGAGACCCTCCTGGTAGTTGGGGCCGGCGCGGCGGACCCAGATCTGGACGTTGTGCTCGTTGAGCGCCTTGGCGTACTCGCGGAGCGCCTTGATGACACCCTTGAAGGTGCTGGCGACGTTGGTGAAGTTGGCAATACCGCCGCCAATGAAGAGGACCTTGCCCTTGGGGCTCAGCGGCGCGCGGAGCATCAGGTCGAGCACCGTGCGGGCATAGTGGTATGTCTGGGACTCGGTGGGGGCACCCGAGTACTCGCCATAGTTGGCCAGCTCGTCGGCGAAGCCGGCTGAGGCGATGGCGTCGGCGTAGACGACCGAGGCACCACCACCGGCAACGAGGGTCCAGATCCTGCCGTTGGGGTTCAGGACAGTCAGCTTGAGCGAAGCACCCGTCTTGGCATCAAGCTCGGCAATGTAAGCCTCCTCCTTAGTGAGCTCACGGCCGAAGGGAGCGGGGAACTCGATCGGCGGGCCGGCGTCGATGTTGATGGTGCCGTTGGCGCTCGTGGGCGCGGTGATGCCCAGGTTGGCCGGCGACCTCGCAACAGCCCACTTGACACCGCACTCGAAGTCTGCTGTTTGATCCAGCTTGGCAGCCAGGTCAAGGAAGTGCACCGACGCCGAGGTGCGGTCCTCGTTGGGGATCACAACCAGAGGGTTGATCTCCAGGTATGTGAACTGGCAGTCAACATAGACGGCATAGAGGCGGGTGACTGCGCGAGTGACATGGTAAGCTAGGTGCCACTTTGTGACTTGATGAAGGTCAGGGACTCACTGAAGTCGACAAGGACATTGTGGACGCCCTTGGGGACCTTGCTCAGGAGAGTGGCGGCAATCTCCTCGTTGGAGGGATATTGTGTGAGATCGACGGGAATGAGAATCTTCTCGGCCTTGGCATCGACATCGCCAACATCGACACCGCCCTCGTGGGTGAACAGAATCCAGTCGCCCTGATAGTGATAGCTCAGTCAGCAGCTGGTCCAACATGTCCGGAGTGGTTTTGCCTGCTCGCGGGCGGGTGGGCCGGCCGGTCCACATCGTAATGCGGTTAGCCTCCGTTCGTCCGCGACGGGCGGGACGTGGGACCCGTGCCGAATGAACTCATGTTGCACACAGAGTTTTCCAAGTATAAAACTCAGAAACATCCGCCCGGGTGATGCGAGAAAGTTGTCTGTCGACCTTCCAAAACATCACCACCGTCCACCTCTTTTCCGGTATGCGTCTCACACCATCCCTCTTTTGTCTTGCTTGCGCTTGCAAGTGGAGCGGGTGTTCGCGAATCACGTCCCGCCTGGCGCCAAGAATCGGCTCACTGAAAAATCGCTACTTACATCGCGAACCGACATGATCTATGAGGAGTTAGCGCGGCATTCTCCCAACGACCCGACGGAACCAGGGGACCGGCTTCGGCGCTACTTACGTTGATGTAGTACTCTGTGTCGGCAGGGTGCGGCACGAAGGGCTCGACGAGGAATTGGCGGAGGACGCCTTCTGTGTGCTCGACCTTCTGCGCCTTGCCGGCGCGCTCAGCAACCCACGCCTTCGCCTCGGGCCAGGTCTTGTTGAGAGCAAGGAGACCGCTCTTGCCACGGCGCTTGATGAGCTGATCTGGCTTGGCAACGAACTTGGCGCCCTGGTGCAGCAGCCACGGGTATGTGATCTCGGCCTGGTCGAGCACGGCGTTGACGTCCGCATCCGCGGGGAAGTACAGAGAGGCAAGCCTGGGAGGAGGGTTGTGCGTGGTCGGGGCGGGGAGGGTGCTCGGCTTGATCACCGGCGCCCGGGTGAGGTGGTAGTTGATGATGGCCTTGCCATCGGCCTCGAGGATGCTCTTCGCGGACATCTTGGTGGTGAGTTGACTACTTTTCCCTTTTGTTCAATTCCCTTTTGTCGAGTTCTTTTTTTTCTCTACTTCCCCGACTGTCAGAAACGGTCTCGAAAAAAGGCGATTGCACTGCAGCGGCGTTCGCGAGAGTTTGCGGGCGTCCGAGTGCGGAGATGAGCAAATCAACCTGAGACGGCGGTGCTCTTCAACCCTTAACGAGCGTGGGGGGAGGGGCAATTACCAGACGACGAGAAGTCTCACGATTGGGATTGCTGGAGAGTGGACGCGTGTTCGCGGGACGTGAGGGAGGGGTAGAGGAGATGGCAACAAGTGAAGTGAGGGAGAGGAAAGGAAGTGGAAGTCAGCGAGGAAAGGTGTCGAGATGGCAGCTCCCTTGGAAAAAGACGAGGATCAACTTCCAGAACCTGAAGTGGGCTTTGGCAAAACACTCGGGGGCAACAGCTGCGCAGGGGGGGACCGTCGCGTTTCTTGGGGTTGGGGGAAGGCCCAGAAAAAGTTCAGGTACCACTGTGGTGGCCGCCGTCAAAACCATTGGGGTTCCTCAAGCGGGGCAGTGCGCTTGGGGCGGTCAGGAACCCGAGGTACCAGTACCTTGGCGGGGCTCCAAGATGGACCCGCTCCTGACCACCTGGCACCTTCCTCAGCCCCTCGAACTGCCCCGCTTCTGCGTCTTGACCGCAAAGGTGCGCGCAGTCAGGGGCTGCCTTCCCCCTTCTTCCCCTTGGCTGCATTTCTGTCCAGCTTCGAGTTTCGTTTGGCTTCCATCTTCACTAGGGCACTGGAGAGTTTCCTCGCCACTGTCCTAGTGCGACACGGGTTCCTCTCCGAGACGGACGGAGGTGGGGGTCATCCGGCCTGGGGAAACACCTCCAAATGGAGGTGCGGCGCATGCCGCTCAAAGGACCCGGAATCGAGTGATGGGTTCTAATTTCCTTTTCCCTCTCTCGCTGTCATAGCACTCGACTCGCCGGTGGAGTGTGTTCCGGGCGCGCAAGTGGGAGGTGTGGGAGAGGTGTGTGTCGTGTGCCCCAAGTCGGGTGTGCCTGGTTGCTGCGTTGGATCTGGTGCCCCGCGGCGCCCGAGATTCCCGATCTCAATCCCGCGGTGGAACACCGTTCCCCGCGTTGGCCAAGGAGGCTCCCAGGTTGATAGTTCAACTCTCTGCTTTCATCAATCTGAAATGAGGTAAAGTTACCTGTCCAGGATCTCAACAATTCAATTGAGTTTCAATCACGGTCGCCTCCTTCTTGTGTGAGCACACACGTCAGCGCGGGCCGTTGCTGTGGAGGAAAGCGTTGCCAGGGAATGCTCATTCCCGCCCTTACGCAAAATTTTGGATTGTCGGAGGGGAATCGGATGAGAGACTCCTTGCATGTACTGGTACTTCGGGCGCCAAGTGCATCGGGACCCCACTTCCTGTCAGCGCAAGTGGCAGAAAAAGCTCAGGCTAGGCCCGCATTGGTGCTAGCCTGTCAGGCGATCGGACTAGGGTCCAAAAGAGTTGGGGAACTGCCACTGTTTGTTGGACCGTTGACCGGGCGTCCGTCCAATGAACGGCGTGCAACAATTCTTGGGGATTCCAGCGCAAGGAGGGCTCGAGTTCCGGTCCTCGACAGGACAGGGCACCATCACTAAATTCGACAGCTGCGGAGCTCTTGCGCTTGCCCACCCCCCGACCGTGGTGCTTCCCCCGACGAAACGACCTGACAGGGGCCGACAAAAACCTCTCCCCCCAAAATTGTTGCCCGCCTGCCCTCGCACTTCTGCGTTTCTGAATCCATCAATTCTCCCTTCTCCGTTCCGACTCGCGCTTCTCGCAAACCCCGCGGCCGACTTTTTGTCTTTTTTGTCCTGATTCAGGCAATTCCCCGCGAGTTTGAAGTCGAGAAGAAGAAAAAACACGCCAGACACACCCCTACACAGACTTCAAAATGGGTGCCACCAGCGATTCTGTCAAGACCGGCGGCTTGTCTGCTAACGACAACATCCGCCGCTTCGCCGCGCCCAGCCGGCCGCTGAGCCCGCTCCCCGCCCATGCCCTCTTCAACGACAAGACAAGATGCCTGGTGTACGGCCTGCAGCCCCGCGCCGTACAAGGCATGCTCGACTTCGACTTCATCTGCAAGCGCGCGACACCGTCGGTTGCCGGCATCATCTACACATTTGGCGGCCAATTCGTCAGCAAGATGTACTGGGGCACCAGCGAGACGTTGCTCCCCGTGTACCAGCAGGTGTCGAAGGCGATGGCTAAGCACCCCGACGTCGACGTGGTGGTCAACTTTGCCTCGTCCCGCAGCGTCTACAGCTCCACCATGGAGCTGATGGAGAACCCGCAAATCAAGACCATCGCCATCATTGCTGAGGGTGTTCCGGAGCGCGTAAGTTGCCCCGGCGCGGAAGTGGCTGTTTTTTTGGTTCCCCTCAGTTGCTAACCACTGGAACTTCAGCGGGCTCGTGAGATCGCGCACGTCGCGCAGAAGAAGGGCGTCACAATCATTGGCCCCGCTACCGTTGGTGGCATCAAGCCCGGCTGCTTCAAGATCGGCAACACCGGTGGCATGATGGACAACATCGTTGCCTCCAAGCTCTACCGCAAGGGCTCGGTTGGCTACGTCTCCAAGTCGGGCGGTATGTCCAACGAGCTGAACAACATCATTGCGCAGAACACCGACGGCGTCTACGAGGGTGTGGCCATTGGTGGTGATCGGTACCCCGGCACCACCTTCATCGACCATCTCCTGCGGTACCAGGCGGATCCCGACTGCAAGATCCTCGTGCTTCTGGGTGAGGTCGGTGGCGTTGAGGAGTACAAGGTCATCGATGCCGTCAAGCAGGGCATCATCACCAAGCCCATTGTCGCCTGGGCCATCGGTACTTGCGCGAGCATGTTCAAGACCGAGGTTCAGTTCGGCCACGCTGGCGCTTTCGCCAACTCGCAGCTCGAGACGGCTGCCATGAAGAACCAGAGCATGCGGGAAGCCGGCTTCCACGTGCCCGAGACGTTCGAGGACATGCCGCAGCTGCTCAAGTCTGTCTACGACAACCTTGTCAAGCAGGGCACCATCAAGCCCCAGCCCGAGCCCGTGGTTCCCAAGATCCCCATCGACTACTCGTGGGCGCAGGAGCTCGGCCTCATCCGCAAGCCGGCTGCCTTTATCTCGACCATCTCGGATGACCGTGGCCAAGAGCTGCTCTACGCCGGCATGCCCATCTCGGACGTGTTCAGGGAGGAGATTGGTATTGGTGGTGTCATGTCCCTGCTGTGGTTCCGCCGCCGCCTCCCCGACTACGCCTCCAAGTTCCTCGAGATGGTGCTCATGCTTACGGCCGACCACGGCCCGGCCGTGTCTGGTGCCATGAACACCATCATCACCACGCGTGCCGGCAAGGACCTCATCTCGGCGCTCGTGAGCGGTCTGCTTACTATTGGCTCGCGCTTCGGCGGTGCCCTGGACGGCGCGGCCGAGGAGTTCACCAAGGCGTTCGACAAGGGCCTCAGCCCCCGCGAGTTCGTCGACACGATGCGTAAGCAGAACAAGCTGATCCCCGGTATCGGCCACCGCGTCAAGTCGCGGAACAACCCGGATCTGCGTGTGGAGCTGGTCAAGGAGTACGTCAAGGCCAAGTTCCCCAGCTGCAAGATGCTCGACTACGCGCTGGCGGTCGAGACGGTGACGACGTCCAAGAAGGACAACCTGATCCTCAACGTGGACGGCTGCATCGCAGTGTGCTTCGTCGACCTGATGCGCAACTGCGGCGCCTTCAGCACCGAGGAGGCCGAGGACTACCTCAGCATGGGTGTGCTCAACGGCCTGTTCGTCCTGGGCCGCAGCATCGGTCTGATTGCCCACTACCTCGACCAGAAGCGCCTGCGCACCGGCCTGTACCGCCACCCGTGGGATGACATTACCTACCTCCTGCCCAGCCTCCAGCAGGCCGGCCCGCCGGGTACCGAGGGCCGTGTCGAGGTGCAGATGTAAGGCGGGGTTATTCTTAGAAGATGATGTTAGACGCGGTTTTCTACGAGATATGCAATTGCACCCGGGACGATGTGGATTTGTCGCAAATGTTTTCCTCAGGCGGAGCGCCACGCAGTGGCTCTTGATGGCTCGGCTCAGGGAGGGTGGGACAGGCCCGGGTTAGTTTAGAAATTTTAATCAGTGACTGAGACTTCTTGTTCCTCCGATGTGGTGTCGTGGGTTGGTGGGTTGGTGTCATTGTCGTGTCAGCGCTGCCCTGCTTACTGTGATGGATGCGCGAGGGTGGGTGATGTATCGGTACATGGGCAGTCGGCGGATGCCAAGTGCCGGTGTCGTGATCGAATGTGGTATTCCTCGTCGACCGAAGATCGAATCATGATTTTTCCTTGACACACCTCGCATACACAATAAGGTGACATGCGTATCTTCAGAATGGATAACTGGGCCGGGGGTGGTGTTTTCTTGGCACAAACATTACACCAACAGTAGTAATAAAAAAAGGAAGAGTGGTTGCTTTGCGTCGGTCATGGTCCTGTCATGTATTCGTTGGGTGTTGCATTCGCTACATTTGCTGCATTTGTTGGGTGGTGGTGTTGCTGTGTGCTGGACGGAGTAGAGTCCAGTGTGAGTGTGCCAAGGTCCGGTTTGGTGGTGATGGAGGGGTTCGATTGTCTGGTGATGCAACCTTTGACGGGGCCCAATCTTTTTTTTTTTTCTGGCTGCATTGCGGTCGGCCTTGCGCCAGCAATGGGCGGTCAGACGTGACAGTATTTTTCTGCCCGAGGATTGGCATTGAAGAGCTTGGGCCATGTCGGTCGAGCTGGAGGTTTGCTGGGTCTGGCTTGGCGGCCAGCTGGTGCCGGACCGGGCAGCGGACGGCCGGACTTGCTGGGTGGTCCCATTGAATTTCTTGCGCTGGGCTGCCGGGTGCTGCTTACGTACACACCCGACGTTGCGACTCGATTTGGGAGAAACTGGACGCGCTTGGTTTGGGGTTGACGTGTTTGTGGCATTGCTGCTGCTTGGAAGGTGAGTTTTGTTGGCTTTTTGTGTGGTTGGCTTTGGGGTGGTGGTGCTTGGTGGTCGGTCGGTCTGGGAATTGGCGGTGCTTGCGATTTGCGAGTTGCGACTGACTTCAAGAAGGACGATAGAGAGCCCGGTTGCTTCCTCCACACACGATACCCGCAGACGACGAGACCGACGACGACGACACCGCGGACGAATTACTCTTCCAGCTGCGACGGGGCAATACCTTAATACTCCCTTCTCGGTTTGCCCAACACACCTCCCAGCAAACCACCAGGAAGACGGGCGCAAAACCAGCTACCCCCACCGTCAAACCAACCCAACCAAATCCCAAAAGGAAAGACACAAAACAAAATGTCCTTCTTCCGCATCACCCTCCACCGCTCGGCCATCGGCCTGCCCAAGCGCACGCGCGGCGTGCTGGCCGCCCTGGGCCTGCACCGCCGCGGCCAGCTGGTCTTCCACCCGGTCAGCGCCAACTTCGCCGGCATGATCATGAAGGTTAAGGAGCTGGTGCGCGTCGAGGAGGTCGACCGCGCGCTGACCAAGCGCGAGGTGCAGGACTCGCGACGGCCTGAGAAGGGCTTCTTCGTTGAGAAGAAGGCGTCGGCGGAACTCGCTTTGGGGGGGAAGAGTGGTAGTGGTGTTGGGGAGGAGGAGGTTAGGTTATGAGTGGGTTTTACTTTGGAGGGGTTTGGGAGTGTGTAGGGGTATGGAATGGGGGAAGGATGGGAGGAGTTCTTCCCTGGGAGGAGAGTGCAGACATTGGCATCTTTTGAGATGTCTAACGGGGGATATCAGGCGGAAGAGGATAGACGTTGAGAGGTTCCAGCCTGCTGTATTCATGTATCATATTGTATGACATTTAAAACATTCTAGATCTGCCACTGGGAGAGTCTTTTGTGCAGTCGCTGTCGTGTCCCTGTGAACATGGTACACCCAGAAGGTTCAGTTCAGCAAAGCAGAGGTTCAGTACAACAACACACACTCTCTCTCGCTCTCTCTTTCTGAGGTGAGACCATCACGCATGCCACAGAGCATCTGTTCCGTTACCTGTTGTATTACCAAACCGAAAAAAAGGCAAAGAAAAAAAGAAAAAAACTAGTCTACATCATCAAAGGAATTCCCATAAACCCCCACCCCAGGAAAATACCATTTTGCTTCCTGCTCCTGAGCCAGAACAGACAGACATAAGTTGGTGCCAGAGTGCCTGTGTTTAGCAGGCGGCTCGCCATCTTCAACGCAGCCTGTGTCCTTGTTCCCCAGCACCCCAGCAACAGCAAAAACCGCAACCGAGCCAACGTTCCAACTTGGCACGGTTTAACAGCTCAAGGAGATTCCTTTTTATCCCTTCCTCCATCAAACGCAAGGCGAAACGACTCCTCACAACCGTCCTGTACCATGCGTATATCCGCTCGCAAGTCAGCCAGGAAGAGCCACCACGGCAGCTCGCAATCTCTCCCGACGTCTCCAGTCCCAGAGTCCCATCCCCTACGACGCCCACTCATCCCCAAGCAGAGCCCAACTCAAGCCACGCAAGCCCTCCCTGCCTACCGTCCCCGTGACAAAGAGACAGAGACAGAGACAGAACCACGAACCCTGCCAATGCTCATCCGTCCGTCCCTGTCCAGATTGGATCTTGTGCGGAGCGGCAGCAGCCTTAAACATTACGGGCCTGCTCGATGTAGTCGGCACCAGGGGTCTCGTACTGGCCAACAAAGTACTTTGTGACGTGGCGCGAGAACCAGTTGGTGAACTTCATGAGCTCCTCGCGGAGACGGTTGACCGACTGCTGGTCCATGTTGGTCTGGGCGATGAGTTCGGGGAGGGAGACTGTGTTTTGTGTTAGTATTTTTAGTTTCTGTTTTTCTTTTTCTTCTTCTTTCTTTTTTGGGTGTTTCTGCGTGACACAGCAAGGGGTGGGAAAGGGGAGGAGTGGAATTACCGAGAAGACGGGACAGATGTTCAGCGCCGTAGGTGTCGATGGCGCTCTGGTTCTTGCTGTCGGCCTGGTTCCAGAGCTGGTGCATGTGGTGGTACTGGGCGCGCTCGAAGCTGTGAGGGTGTGGGTTAGACATTTGTGTCTGGATGTGAGCAGGAAGAGGGGAACTAAACACGAACCGGTACAGCAGAATGCGGCCGAGGCACTTGTCAAAGTACTCGCGCAGGCCGGCAATCGTCTCCTCCAGAATGTCCATGGACGCGCTGCCCTCCTGGCGGTTCGGCTTCTCGTGGGCGAGATAGTCGTTCAGGATCTCCTCGACAGGGTGGGCGTGAGGAAGAGGGACGAGCTGCTGGTTCTTGGTCACGTTTTCCCAGTCGTCAACAAGCAGCGCCTTAACATGGTCGGGGACGGGAAGCTTGATGGAGGGACGGTTGTGGAAGTTGTCCTCCTGCGTTTTGTTAGCGCGTTCTGGGTCGGTGGCCAAAGTAAGAAAACAACAAAATAAAGAAGCACGTGTTGTCTCGGCCCACTGGGCTCTGAGGGTAAAGGGCAGTAAAAGAGTAAGAAAACATTAGTCCGGTGAGGCCAGTAACAGCGCGTAACTGTGGCTCTCGTTCATCGGAGCCCACTTGGACCCGATGACAGAACCGTCTCTCTGAGATCCGACCGCGTCTGTCGCGCGGACACTCGCACACAAACATACAAAGTCGGCCTCAGGCAGGTCAGATGTGCCTTCGAACCATCTCGGTTTTGTCTGGCGATAGGAAAAGGTTGGCTCCGCTGGAATTCCGGCAAGAGGGATGTTGATCTTGGGGTCGAGATACTCGTAGAAGAACTCGAGCTTGTCGGTGCAGGTATTGTTCTTTCTGGCAGCGACGAGTTTGGGGTGGTTCTCGCCGATGAGCGGCTTGCGCTGCGACTTCATGACATAGCGATCGTCAAACTTGATTCTGCCTTTGCTGTCGAGGTAGGTTGAGGTCTTCTTGGTCGGCAGCTCAATCAGGTTGTCGAGTTTCCGCTCGCTCTCGAACCAGGCCTTTTCCTGTTCGAGCCACGACGGGCCCAGCGGGAGCTCCAGGGAGGAGGTGTTGTCTGTGGCCAGGGGCTCTGACTGGGGAGACTTGCTGGCTGCCTTTTGAGGGCTGTTGGGGGTATTCAGAGGGCAGTTGGTTGACTCATCAGAGCAGCTGGTCGCCTTCTCATAGCTTCCCGTCGCCTTCTCAGAGCTGCCAGTCGCCTTCTGAGGGTTGCTGGTCGTCTTGCAAATGCCCTTGGGATTGGCACGAGTGCTGCGAGTAACGCGAGAAGAGGGCGCGGGGACAGGTCTCGTCCGAGTCTTCATTTTGGCGATAGAGACAAAAAGCAAGGAGTCGCTTCGATAGATACCCAAGTTGAATACTCAAAATTGAGCGAAAAGCGAGGCGAATACAGCAACCACACGATGCTGTGATGGTGGTTTTTTTTTTTGTTTTTTTTTTTGTGGTTTGGTGGTAGGTCGGTCGTCTTGGCCAGGGGAAGGAGGAAAAGAAGGGGGGGTCCAGGTGAGAGCTAGATTCTGCACTTCTCTCCTGGGTGCGACCCCTTGAGGGGTGAATTTCGTCCGGACTGTGGAAAGACTTGTGACAAAGTCGGAGAGTCACAAATCGGTGTTGCCAGGCCAGCTGACTGTGGTTGTTGCTCGACTCTTGGTGGGATTTGCGCAGAGTGTGTGCTCCAAAGCGATCCCGGGCGTTGACAGTAGTGACTGAATATTGCGGTCCTCAGGTTCTTGTTGTTACCAGTGCCAGAGGTGTTTCCCAGGAAGCCAGGCCAGCTTGTGAGGTGAGTCCGTCCTGGAAGCAGGCACTCCTGTTCGGACGAAGTCCTGAAGGAGAACCCGTTCTGGTAGAGTGATGCCCATTCTGGGAGAAACAGTAGACACACTCGCGTCCAATAGCTCCCACAATAGAAAGAGAGACACGAAAAAAGGATACACATGCCCAAGAAAAAGAAGAACGAAACAAAAAAAAGAGAAAGAGAGAAGTAAAAAGAAAAACAGCCCAGTAATTTCAGGGGCAGAAAAACCATCAAAACTGCAAACAAACTCACCTGCTCAAGCTCATAGTCCCTCGCCCTCCGCGGGCCGCGGCCAGTCGTGGTCGTGGCACCCGCAGTGCGTTCCTCGCTGCCGCGGGCAGAGCTCATGTCGGAACCGTTGGGGGCGCGAGAGGTGGCGGGGGTCTTCTTGGCCGATTGTTTGGCCGTCTTGCCCGACTGGAGCATCTTGAACTGGGCCAGCAACTGTGCAGCGAGGTCCTTGTTCTCGTCGGTGAACTTGCGCACGCGGTCCTGGGGCACCCAGTCGTCCCAGCTGCTTTTCCAGCCCTTGTAGTGGATCTTGTACTGCCAGCCGTCGCCGTTGTCTGCGGCCTTGATGTCGAGGATCTTGGCCTCGTAGAGCATTTCCATGTGGAAGCACAGCACGCGCTCGTCCTTTTGGTACGGCGGCTGCGGCTGCTTGGGCGGAGCCATGGTGACGCTGTGAGTTGTCCGGACGACGCTGGAAGGATGCGGAAGAGGTGGAAGATGGGTGCTCGGGAAGAGATTTTTATCAAGATATCAAGATATCAAGATCCGGGATAGAATTTGAGATCTGGATGGTAATGTGGGTCCAAGATAGACGGTGGTGGCCAAATCCAGGAGTGACGATGCCGTTCTCGTCTCAAGATTGTGATGTTGGAGGGCGTTGGAGAGAGGTGAAGGCGAGGTGCAGGGTGAAAGAAGAATTCACAGCTTCTCGTGGGGTTTAAAAAGGTGCGCGATTGAACTCGGAATCACCCAGAAACACTGTCACAATGACTTGAACGGTTATTCAACTGGATCACGGCGTCTCGTGATGAGATGAGAGTGAGTGTTGTGTGAAGGGGCGGTGTTGGGGGATGTGGCCGGGAGGGAGGCAGGGGGGGTCTCAGTCTGTCTGCATCTCAGAGAAGTGCCAAATCACGGGAACACGCGTTGCACTCACACTCACTTGCAGCGCCCTGATTAGCGCCACCCTGAACAATGCAGCGGATGCAATCTACTCCCGTCTTCCATCATCACTCGATTAACTTGACAAGATAAAATAAATTGATTTAATTGAAATGACATTCTGGCTCATTGCACAATACCCAAATCAGGACACGACCTCACAAAAAGAGAAATAAGGAACAAAAAAAGAGAAGGAGACAACCAACACCATGGCGCCAACAGAACAAACCATCCTCCACAACTACCTGCTCCTCCCCGCCCAGCTGCCCGCCATCATCTCGCTCCAAGAATTCGTCGCCCTCTTCCCGCGGAAGCTGCAGTCGTCGCGGCACATCCGCACCCTCTACCGCGACCTGCAGAGCCAGAGGAATGCCGTCGTCGACGCTGTCGCCGAGCAGATCGATGACGAGGCGAAGCACGGCAAGGCGATGCGGCGCGCCGTCATCCGCTCCAAGCGCGAGGCTGACGCGCAGGAGCAGGACGACGAGGTCGATATTGAGAGGATGGTGAGTTCTTTTCTTTCTTCTCTTTCCTTTTTTCCTCCTTAAAAATAAAATGAAAATAAAGGATGCATCGCTGACTCCCGCCAGCTGGGCAACTGGTCCGAACCACGGCACGCAAAACACACGCTCGCCTCTGTCCTGCCTGAGATGGAGGGCGCCGTCGGCGAGCTAGAGGCCGAGCTGCAGCTCCTCGAAGAGGAGGAGGCCGCACTCCTGGCCTCGGTGCGCCAGACGGTCGGCGCCATGAGCGACCTGCGCTACGGCCGGTTGGCTAACGGCCAGCTGCCGGAGCAGGTGCTCGACGGATTGGGCAATCTGGAGCAGATATGCAGAGCAAAGAATTGACCATCATCTCGATTCAAAACGGCCTTGCTAGACCTCTGCCTTCCCCTCCGCTAGTTCCCGCGCCCTCAGTAGAAGCAAGTGATTACAGAGAAATACCGTCCAGCCCAAGCCCAAGCCCAAGCCCGCCAGATCTAACCATCCCAAGCCAACAGAAACAAGGCAGCCCGTCCCATAATTACAGTGCTATCATGGAAAAAGAGCCGACCACAGAAACAACCAACCAAGCACCCCCACTCAAAGTATCCAAGTTTAGTTGGTTTACGAACGGGCATCTCCAGGAGCAGCAGCGCGCGGCGCACCGGCGCCGGCAGGGCCGGGCCGCCCGCCCATGCCGTCCACGCGGCGGTTCCTAAAACAGAAGCAACACATCAGCACGCCTGTCACACACACCGCCCTGGAGGGAAAGGGGAGAGACAGAAAAAAGAAAAAAAAACTCACATCATGGACCTGCTCACGAACGAGACAATCAACATCATGGCCCACGACGGCAGGGCATTCAGGCCCCAGAGCGCGTAGGCGATCGGCACCGCAAGCCCATACTGGGGGAGGGTGCCCTGGAAGGGGTGGAAGAAGCCGGTGGGGTCGAACAGCTTCCAGCCGCCCTCGGCGCGGTCGGCGGCAGTGTACGCGTCGACAATCTCGTGCGCCTTGACCGTCGTCAGGTTCGTGCGCCGCGTGTAGATGTCGATCGGCGCCGGCTCCGGGAGCATCTGGAAGAGCCACACGCTGCCCGCGTTGGCCGACCACACGTTGCAGAGCACCGGCTCGTCGTCGCAGTCGACCGACGCGAGGTGGGGCTGCTGCGCCGCGGGGAGCGCCGCGAAGCCCGTCGCCGCCTCGGTGAAGGCTGAGTTGATCCTGTTGCAGAGGCCTGTTGTACATACGGTTAGACACACGCTGTTGACGAGATAGAGGAAGGGAGAGAGAGACGGAATAAACGATCAGAGCAAAGAAATCGCAAGGGAAAACGAACCGAAGCAGGTCTTGTTCCGCCCCGTCACCAGCACCACCCAGTCCTCAGGCTGCGTCGCCTCGGGCACGACGGGCCCGTACAGCGTGTCCTTCCACGTGCCAAGCGTGAGCGTCGTGATGGGCTTGGGCTCGACCGCCTTGTTGGCCTTCGCAGCCTTGCCTGTCGCGGCGCTGGGGGCGGCGGCGGCGGCGGCCGGCGCCTCGGCCTTCTCGGCGCTGGGGGCAGACGCGCCGAAGCTGCCCAGGAAGTTCTGGAACTTGGCCTTGTACTGCTCGAACGGGCTCTCGGCGGCCGAGGCGAGCACCGGCAGCGCCAGCAGGGCGGTTGTGGAGAAGCGCATTTTGACACGAGGTTTGGATGGATGACGGGATTGATGGTTCGCGGGTTTGCGTTGGACAGAAAGGGGGGGACGGGTGGAACACGAGAGCCGTGAGCTTAGGGGGAGCTACTCGGCTAATAACGTTATCCAGAAAGGAGGATGATGTAAGGATAAGAGGCGGGGACGGGTGCCTGGGAAGACTTGCTGTGCTTGGATTGGGGAAGGACCAAAAAAAATCGAAGGCAGCAGCAGACTTTCTTTTAACGCAGGATCAGCGCACAAGGAGGGAAAGGAAGGAAAGAGTCGCGAAGGTTCGACAAAGCACGGTTGAAATTGTTATTCCTTTTGATTGCGACCCTGGCTAAGACGACTTCACATTAGCGTCTCTCTCCCCCGTCACGCCAGTCCCCGAAAACCCCCCTGGCTTTCCATGGTCCCGGCAAAGTGTCCTCTGCTGCAACCTCACCAAAGCATGCGCCAAGTGGAGCTCTTCCCCAAGCTGCCAGAAGCCACACAAGAGTGGGGCACTTCCGCCAAGCGCTCCCCCACAGCACCACGGTAACTGACGGATGTGGCTCAACATCAACAAATGTAATTGTGAATCACCAGGAAACAATATTCCGGTTGCCTCTGCTTAGGTTTTGTCACAATGGTAGGTACTTCTCGAGCCAATTACGAAAAGATGCAACTGACGCGGTCCTAGGCGCCGGGCGAGCCGATGCAAAAGCGTGGACGCGGTCGACCTCCAGGCGCGTCCAAGCACGCGTCGAGCGCGTCGGCACACCACCCCAAAGACGCACCAAATCACCCGGAAGCCGGGGAGCCTGCAGAACCCGATGCCGCGCCAAAGAAACGAGGGCGGCCGCGCAGAAGCACCGGTTCCATAGTCGAGGAAGAGGAAATGCGATCCCCAGCAAACGAGACGAACCCGACCAGCGACTCTCCAGCTATGGCACCCAAGAAAAGGGGCCGGCCGCCGAAGGCCCGTGACGTGGAACCAGAGGAGGAAGATTCCAGAGAGACACGGCCACGCAAGCGAAGGAGGGCAGACAAGAGGGGAGAGGCAGATGGCGAAGAGGACCAGGACCAGGGCGAGGGGAGCAAGAGCTCTCAACTATCAGGCAAATCACAGGCGGCCGCAGAGGTGGATGAACAGGGCCCGGCAGAGACGGCGAGACTGCGAGGTAGGAGAACGCGTCATGCCGATCAAACTTCAGCAGAAGCGGCTCAGTCAGAGCTTCGAGCCGGCAAGGGGCTGGGAGAGGTCCCGGCAGAGAAGACGAAAGGACGACCAGGACGCAAACCGGCACAGCGCGATGAGCAGCCAGCAGAGGATCGGACCGTGGGCGAAACCTCTTCCCGCCGAAGCCGAAGGGAGCGCCATTCTGCAGCGGATACGCCATGGTGGAGAACCAACCAGGCGTCTCCAGCGGCCACTGGCAGCAGTAAACAGCAAGCAGAAGGTCCTCAGAAGCGGAAGCGCGGCCGCTCCTCTCTCGCCGAAGTATCCATCTCCAACGCACAAAATAAGACCGCGCCCTCCCCACCCGAACAGGGGGCGAAGCGAGGCCGCGGCCGTGGCCCCCGGACTTCCAACGAAGCTGAATCACCCAATCAAGCCCCCCAACCAGCCAAAACCCCCAAGAAACAACAACCACAACAACCACCACGCCCGCGCCCTAGACCATCCCCCTCCGAACCCGCCCCCGCACCCCCCTCCCCACCACCAGCCAACTACCGCCACCTGACAACCCTCACCCGCCACATCCCCCGATCAACCATCAAATCCAAATGGCACCCCCTCCCCACCCCCTCCATCACAGCAATCTCGACCCTCCTCGCAGACGCCTCCCGCCCCGTCCTCCACCACCTGCGCGCCCACACCGCCCGGCACGCCCAAGCCCAAACCATCCTCCGCACCCTCTCAACAAGCCTGCACTCCAAACTCGTCCGCGGCATGCCCTTCCCCCCGGCCTCAGTACCATCCGCCGCGGGCGGTTCCGGGAAGGGGAAGAAAGGCGAGCCCCCCGGAGGGGGAGGACACGCGGTGGAACTCGACTACGAAAAGATTGTCGACGCCATCGGCGGGCTGGAAAGGGCCCTGGAGCCGCTTGTGCACGGGGTGGTGTTGTTGCGTGGGGAGAAGGAGCGGGAGGAGAGGGAGCTCGAGAGGGAGTATGCTGTGCTGAGAAGGTTGGAGGCTGATGCTAGGGCGCAGGTGAGGGGGTGGAGGGAGGGGTTGGGACGGGGGAGGGGGCATGTTTTCGCTGCTGGGTTGAGGGCGGGTTCTGCTGATGAAGGGAGGGGTGGTGGGGTTGGGGGGATGGAGCGGGAGGGGTTGGAGGTTGTGCCTGTTGGTGTTGGTGCTGAGAGGGGTGGGGGGGTTTTCAAGGTGAGTTTTCCTTGGTTATGGCGGTTCGTTTCTGCGGTGCTGACACGGTGTTGGCAGGATTTGCAGGACGAAGAGGAACTGCTCGCGCTGGGCCAGCAGATCGGGAACCACATGGAGAGCATGCGGAACAACCTGCGCCAGATCGAGGGCGTGGTGCCGGCCATTGCGAAGAGCCGGGCGGCGCTGCAGGGGACGCTGTGCGAGTATCTCGATCCGGAGCTGTATGAGCAGGTGCTGCTTGGGTAGGATGTGTTGATAAGGGAGTGCGGGTAGGTGCTGTTTGGGTAGGTGTGTTGAGTTGATTGGGTTGTGGGATGGCTTATGATACCCCTGGGATTCTACATATCATGGATGGGGACTGGGTCTGGATGGATATTGTATGCATTGCATTGAATTGTATTGTTTGGGCGGTTCTGGCATTTGGGATTGTTTGGGTTGGGATCCTTGGGAAGGACATCAAGGGGGCAACATGGTCAGTAAGGTACACTACATGTAGATTGTTGACGCACTCAGCACGACCACTCAAGGCCTGCAGCTGTCTCTTGCGCTACAGTTCTTCTCTCACCTCTTGTCTCCATCTCAGCCTTTTTGTTTTTCTTTCCCTTTTTTCTCTCCATGTTTGGTGCTGTAGTTCCTGGCTCTGCCGCTCAGGGGCTATCTGTCGCAAAGTGGTCCGTGCACAGGCGCATTTTCAGAGCCTGCACTGTCTTGTCTCAACTCAATTTTGGCGTGAAAAGAATTCATCGATAACAGCATTTCCACTTTTTTTTTGCCGCTGGGTTTTGCAACTACAGACGAACTTACAGTCTGGTGGAAATCGAGTGTCTACGGTGCTGAAATCGACACCCAAGTCACCAATGCGACTCAGCGCCATCAGAATTTTTTCATTTTCCAGACCTTCATCGACGACGGCGGCGACCATCACCATACCTCTCACTCGCATCCACCAACCACACACATACACGCCAAGATTCTGGGTGAGAGCCAAGTTCACCATGGCCACCGGTCAAACTACCATTGATGTTGGCGCTGCCCCTCAGGCGCCCCAGGCCCAACCCCAAAAGCAGCATGGGAAGCGGCCATTCCAGGGTCATCAACGCAAGGGTGCGAAGCACAGGAGGAAGGCGAAGGCGCCGCAGGAGGGATCCCACGAGGAGGTGCTCTTGGCCGATGTACAGGCGCTGCTGGCTTCTTCCAAGATCTCTGACGGGGCCGAGGATGGCGCTGCAGAGGCTGAGGCGGCTCCGCTGCCGGAGAAGGGCACCGAGGTCGAGCTTGAGGTCGTTGAGCTCTCGTCGACTGGCGACGGGCTGGCCAAGAGAAAGGGGTCTGACCACATCTACGTCGTTCCCTTTTCCATTCCCGGAGATACAGTGAAGGCCAAGGTGTATCATCACAACCTTGACCTGGGGTACACTGCCGCCGACTTCATCTCGGTCGTCAAGCCGTCCGAGCTCCGCGACGACAGCCGGGTCCAATGCCCCTACTTTTCCACCTGTTCCGGGTGCCAGTTCCAGATGCTGGACTACTCAGAGCAGCTGAAGATCAAGCGGAACATCGTTGTCAAGGCGTACCGCAACTTCTCGCAGCTCTCGCCCGAGCTGGTCCCCGAGGTCCTCGACACCATCGGCAGCCCGCTGCAGTACGGCTACCGCACCAAGCTCACGCCTCACTTTGACGGGCCCAAGGGAAATCCCCGGCGGGGCCCGAAGAAGGGACACGAGTCCATGCCGCCCTTCGGCTTCACGCCTAAGAGCTCGCGTCAAGTGCTGGACATTGAGGACTGCCCCATCGCGACCGAGGCTGTGCGCAAGGGTCTCACCGACGAGCGCGCTCGCCTGGCAGTCGAATACGGCAAGTACACCAAGGGCGCGACCATCCTCCTGCGCGAGAACACCAAGCGCGTGCCCAAAGCCTCCCTGACGGACACCCCCGCCGTGCCGGAAAACACGCCGGCCACGGCCCTCCGCGTCGACGCCGACACGCACACCGACTTCAAGACGTGCATCACGGACCAAAACGCCACCAGCACCGAGTACATCGACTCATTCGTCTTCACCAACCCAGCCGGCGCCTTCTTCCAAAACAACAACTCGATCCTCCCCCCCTTCACAGCCTACATCCGCGAGCACATCCTCCCACCCCCCACAATCACCACCCCCACCAGCAAACCAATCAAATACCTAATCGACGCCTACTCCGGCTCAGGCCTCTTCACCATCACCCAGTCCTCCCTCTTCCCGGGCGGCAGCATCGGGATCGACATCGCGGAGAAGTCGATCGCGTACGCGCGGCGCAACGCGGCGCTCAACGGGCTGCAGGAGGCGCAGTGCCGGTTCCTGGCGGCCGACGCGCCCGAGCTGTTCAAGAGCGTCAGCGCGTACGACCCGGACGAGACCGTCGTCGTGCTGGACCCGCCGCGCAAGGGCTGCGACGCGAGCTTCCTGCGCCAGCTGCTGCAGTTCGCGCCGCGGAGGGTGGTGTATGTGAGCTGTAATGTGCATACGCAGGCGAGGGATGTGGGGGTTTTGGTTAGGGGGGAGGTGGAGGGTTTGGCTGCTAGTGAGGAGGAGAAGAAGGGGGTGAGGTATGAGATTGAGAGTATTAGGGGGTTTGACTTTTTCCCGCAGACGGGGCATGTTGAGGGCGTGGCGGTCCTGAATCGCGTTGATGCGTGATCTGGGGGGGTTGGGGCGACGGGTGTGGAAAATGTAACTGTGTTTATCATATGGGTTCATTATTCGGCATGGTCAATAGACGTGTTAATGTAAAGCAAATAGACTCCAAAACTCCCCAAAGGACGGCACTGCTCTCGAGTACACCACAAAGCCCGGTGACCCGACAAATCATGAAAAAGGAAAAGGGGTATCCATGTTCTATTCGACGAAAACAATAAGAGAGGACAGAAACAACAAGACTGAGCCATCACGCCCTCCTCACCCTCATCGCCACCAGCAGCTCCATCTGCTCCGTCCACCGCCGCGCAAACTCCTCCTCGGTGAACCTCTTGGCCGACTGCCTCGCGCGCTGGCGAACAGCATACGGATCCGGCAAGCTCAGCGCCTTCTCGAACCCCTGCGCAAACTCGGCCGCAGTTGTCGCATGGAAGCCTAGACAAACTCTGTCAGCATCAAACCGACCAACAAACAAAACAATCCAGTAAAGATGTTTTTCGTGAGAGCAAGTCAAGTCAAACTTACCAGTCGGCTCCCCATCCACATCAACCACAATATCCATCTTCGGCCCGCCACTATCATGCACAACCGCAACCAGCCCCGCAGCCTGGTACTCAACAACCCCAATCCCAAAGTGCTCGTTCCACATGCCATTAACCCCGACCGACGCACGCCTCAACCAGTCCAAAATCTCCGGCCACGACGCATCCAGATGAAACTCCACCCGGTCCCGGATATGCAGCTCATTAACCAGCAGCCGCAGCTGGTACACACGCTTGGAGTCATGATCATCCCTCACACTCCCAAGCAGCACCAGCCGCGCATCCCGCGCCGCCTCACCACCCGCCTTGATGAAATCGGCAAACGCCTGCACAATCAACTGATGATTCTTCTCGGGCCGAAACTGCGCAATATACAGCAGGACCTTCTCTCTCTTCGCCTCGCTGGCGGGGGAGACGTCGACCTCGCGCTCGAGCTCGCGCACCGCGACGGGCGGGTAGACGACGGCGATGGGTGTGCCGGCCGCCGCGCGTCGGAGCGGCCCCCACAGCTTGACGATATGCGCCTGTGTCCAGGACGAGTTTGTCATGACGACGTCGGCGGAGGCGCCGACGCGCGAGTAGACGCGGGCGAACAGGCGCCAGTAGAGTGTTTTGGCGCGGCCGCGCAGGCCGGTGCCCTGGCCGGCGTTGACGCCCTGCGCGCCGACGGAGGAGGAGGGGTCGAGCGAGTCGAGCATGTCCGTTGATATGGTTGGGTAGTGGACGTACGCGCCTGTTGGGACGTTGTGGAAGAGGAATTTGGTGAGGCCGAGGGCGAAGGCGTAGCCCATTGTGTCGACGAAGATGTCGGGGACTAGGAGGGAGAGGGCGTCCCAGGCCAGGATGAGCGAGCCGAGGGACTGGCCGGCGAGGGTGAAGCGCGGCCAGGTTGAGGCGAGCACCCAGTGGCGGGTTGACAGGTAGAGGAAGTTGACTGTTGGGGGGTGGAGGTGGATGTTGAAGCGGTGCTGTTGAGGGAGGGTGGTTTAGCTAAAGAATTGAAGAAGGCGTGATCGGCGGGAAGTGGGCGGCGTACCTTCACTCGGGCCAAGATGGCATCTTTGGTTGCGTCATGGTCGCCCGTGTAGACGACGCACTTGGCTCTGGGCCAGCGTTGTTGTGTCGCCCGGATGGCGGCCCAGAGCACCCTCTCTCCGCCTCCACCGGCATTGCTTGTTCTTGTTAAAATCATGTGTCGTGGAGTATGAGCCAGGGCAGCTTACCAAAACGGGTGAAAAAACCCCACGATGCCATCCCAGTCGGCGCTGGTCTTGTCGCCGTTTTTGGAGGTTCCCGTGGTGTGGGCATCCACCTTCTCCCATACGCCGGCGTCTTCGAATTCGCTGATGGTGGTGCTATTCCTCCTTTGCTCACGGCACTTCTGCTCACGGTAGTCCTTCTCGTCGGCGGCCACGAGCCGGAGGATGTGGGACCGCCGGCCGGCCGTCTTCTTGCGCAGGTACCAGCCAAGGAGGGCGCCGAACAGGTCCCAGAACAGCGGAAAGAGGGCGAAGATAACCAGCGGCGGCAGGAACAGAAGGAAAAGAAAATGTATGGTCGATTTGCCGTCCAAGAAGTGAGAGCTGTGTTGCGGCGAGCAGGAGCTGCCGCCGGGGGCCGAGCAGGTGTCGGCCATCGGTGGGAGTGTTGGCTGTGTCACTGTGTGAGAATGCGAGTGTGTGGAGGCGCGTAGGTGGTTTTTGAAGTGTGTAAAGGGATTGGGGGGGAATATCAAGAGAAAACTAAACGAGAGACAATCGCAGGCGTGGAAAGCTGAACGAAAAAAGAAAACAGCCGAGGGCTTTGTGGGCTTCTCAGGGGAAGAAGACAGAAGGTGGGATGCTTCGATGGTTGATCTCGACTTGTCGACTTTGTGACAGCTGGTTTCACGAATGGCTCGGGAGATGGCACGAAATCACCCCGAACAGTTGACGCACCATGACCCCACTTGAGCTGCAGCTCGGCACCCCACAGGGCTCTGCCTGTGCCAAGACCTTCGAGGCTCGGCACTGGCCGCATTTGCAGCCCCAGTCAGCGACTCAGCTCAGCCAATTCAATCCAATTCAGTCAGGAGCCAAATCTTTATCTCACAGCTCGCTTTCTGAGAGTGAGACGGGACCGCTCACAGTCAACCTCTCGATGGGTCAACACCAGCCCACCGGTTGACCCTGAATATGACAGTTTCCACCATGAGAACGCTCAATCGGCTTTGGGCCGGCCAGGGTGCATCCCGTCTGCGAATATTATCATCCCCGACATTGGCGACGGCAACAACAACAACAACAACAACAACAACAACAACAATCATAACAGCAACAATAACGACAGCTTCCCGACGACAATACTCCTCCTCTCCCCCCCTCCACCCTACCACCTTCCACCCCCTCTCAAAACGCCCAACCCTCCCCCGCCCCCGCCCCCAGCACCAGCAGCAGCCCCTCCAAACGCGCACCTTCTCCATCCAACCAACCTTCGAAGCCGCCCTCGCAACATCCCACCACCTCCTCACCACCCTCCACACAGCAACCGGCACACCATGGTACCTCACCATCCCCCTCTTCGCCCTCCTCCTCGGCCTAGGAACCCGCCTGCCCACAACCCTCTACAGCCGCCGCCTGACCGCGAAGCGGCAGCACCTCAACCCCATCGCGAGGGCGTGGAACGCGCGCGTCATGGCCGACATGATGGCCGACGGGAAGCAGCCGGGGAAGGAACTCCCGGAGAAGAAGTGGATGAAGCAGTTCCGGCGCGAGGTTCGCGCCGCTGACAGGGCGCGTACGAGGAGGTGGGGCGTGCAGATGTGGAAGCACTTCTTGCCGCCCGTGGCGGTGTTTCCGTTTTGGATGATGGGGATTGAGTCGATTAGGAGGATGTGTGGCGGGCCGAGGGGGTTGTTGGGGTCGTTTGTTTTTGGGCCGGCGCAGAAGGTGGAGGTGGGGGATGGGGAGGGGGTTGCTGGTGGTGGTGGTGGAGGTGTTGTTGTTGCTGGTGAAGGTCAGGAGCGGCAGGGGTTGGTTCAGGACCATGGACTTCTCCCCAATCAGGGAGCCCTCCAGGAGGGACTGGGTCAGGCGGATTTGAGCGCCCTCGCGACGACGCAGACCCAGGCCGCTAGCTACGTGGCGGACCCGTCCATGGCGACTGAGGGCTGTCTCTGGTTCTCCGACCTCACGGCTGCGGACCCGCTCCATATCCTCCCGGTTGCCCTGTCCGTCGTCCTCGTGTTGAATATGCTCCCACGCACGGCAAACGAGTGGACGAGCCTGCTTGGCACAGATGGGCCGCAGTCGGCCGCAATCCGGGCCCGGTATGCCTTCCGGAGGGTGCTTCTCGTCGTCGCCATGAGCGTGGGCCCCATGACCATGGATCTGCCCGCGGCTATCCACCTTTACTGGCTCTCCTCGGCAGTACTGACCGCGATCCAATACACTATCATAGAGCGGTTGATGCCGCTGTGGAAGGCGCCCCCCGCAGCGAAAAAGTCCGAGTCGCTCATGATCATGCCAGCACGCGACGAGACCAAAACTCCAAACGGAAAAAGTTGATTTCGGACTGTACAGATAAGAAAAAAAGACAGATATAAACCGCGAGAAACAGAAACCCAACCCCGAACGCCTCTCCCTTGTACAGCAAATGGTACCATGACACCCAGCCAGCCACCCGCCTTGAAATCACTACTACCCTCCATCCCGACAGAAGCCCAGAGAACAACCAACAAACCCCCGCCAGCCATTCACCCCAGGAACACGGCCAGCAGGATGATAGTCAGAATCACCGACAGGATCAGCAGCAAGCAGCACATCTTGCTCCGGGCGTTCTTCTGGTACCTTGCGGCGCTGCGCAGCTCGCGGTCGGCGCCGCGCGTGTCGTCGCGCACGTTCTCGACGTTGCGCTCGATCGTGTCGATGACCTCGCCCTGCTCCGTCACGATCTGCGCCACCTGCTGGAACAGCACGTTGAGGTCGCCCACGCCCTGCTCGATGTTGCGGATCTCCTCCTCGCGCTCGATGATGAGCGCCTCCTGGAAGTCGACCTCGTCCTGCGCCGCCAGCCGCGTGAGTTCTTGCTGTTGCTGCTGGAGAAGCTGCGGGCTGCCGGCTTCTCCTGTCACTTCGTGCTCGTGCTCGACGGCGGCGCGGGCGGCTGATACGGAGGCCTTTTCTTTTTCGAGGGCGTGCCGTTGGAGGTTTTGGAACTCGGAGAGGGAGGCTTGGAACTCGCGCGAGAGCTTTTGTTGCATGTATTTTTGCGTCGGCTTGTTGCGGACCCACGGTTTTAGTCTCGAGGTCGTTGAATCAATAAATAGGACAATGAACCTAAACATACCGTGGCATCCTCCCACGTCTGGATCTTCTTGACTCCCTCGCCCACCTCCTTGAAGCTGCCGCGCGACTCCTCAATCAGCTCGTGCACCCGCTCCCGCACCCGCGGCGTGTCGCGGCGGGTCCCCAGGTGGCCGATCTCCCCGCTCAGGCGCTGGTTGTTGCCGTTGAGCTTGAACAGCCGGTTCATCAGGTCCTGCGACAGCCGCTGGAAGTCGGGGTCGTCCGAGTAGCCGGCGTTGTTGCCTCCACGGCTGCGCCCCGCCTCGAGCGACGAGAGCTGGTCGAACGACATGGCGAGGGTGGGGGGGAAGTGTCGTCGTGATTGAACAGTGCCGCAAAAAATCAAAAATCGAAAAGAGCGAGCGATGCGACCGGCGCTGACTGGGCGGGTGTGCGAGTGCTTGTCTCGAGTGTAGATGGGACTGATGCTTATCGGTGGTTGGTGGAGTGGGCGGTGTTCCTTGTGGTTTGGGTGATGCAGGTTGCGACGGGGAGGCGTTGACAGAGGGACCCCTGCCTGCCTGGCCACCGCCGCCTGACTGGCTTCCGACTCCACACCTACGTAATGGGGGACTCAACCAATAACAGCACGCACTCGTCGTCAGGCTGTGGGCCAGGGTCTGGGCGTCGCGCGTTTCCGTGCGACCTGCAACAGCTCGAGTGGGCATTTCAGCAGCAGCTTTTTTATTTACAAACTGACACCAACTTTGCAGAGCTGTGATCCACCACCACGAACACCACCACCGCCGACCCCTCTCCCGAGCAAATCCAGCCGCCCGGCCATGGTCAGCAAAGATGGCCGGAGCTACAGTCAGGAGGTCTCCGTATAAGGATTTCCTGCAGCCCGCGCTGCAGCGGCGCTTTGCGACAGCGAGCTTGTCGGTGCTGGCCATTGCATACTTCCAGGCCCTGCTCTTGGCGAATTGGAGCTCCTGTAAGTCTGCCTCTGAAGCCTTTTGAAGCTGCATTTCCCCCCGCCCAAACCGACGATCGAGATGGTTGACTGACCTCCTTTAACAACACAGTAATATGGTCCTGGTTCCCCCTCGGTCCGACCGGCTTCCGCGCCATCCTCTTCTTCTTCTGCGGCATCCTGATCGTCATCCTCCGCATCTCCCAATACCACCCCGGCGTGCGCACCTCCGACTCGGGCGCCCAGACCTTCCTCCGCTATGCCCTCAAGATGGAGACCTTTGAGACTCTCTTCGTCTACACCCTGTCGGCATTCCTCTTCAGCCTCTTCTACCTGTGGTCGCTGCCGAGCAAGTCGGGCTTCGAGTTCGTCACCTACTTCACAGCCGACAGGGCGAGACTGAACGAGAAGCCGCTCTTCTTGATGTCCCACTTGGTGTTGCTGGGTGTCTACCAAACATTCCTTCATCTGTTCAAGGACACCGACCGGCTGTCTCTCGGCGTGGCGAAGGCGCAGAATGCCGGCGGGAAGCTGGAGGACGGCGACGCGTCGGTGCAGGTGCGCCGGTTCCGGGACCAGCTGCCGGCGATTCTGATCAACACGGTCAATCAGTCAGTCTTTGGCCTGGTGGTCAGCGCCGTTGTCTACCCCCTCACCGTGCGCGCGACGCTGTGGAAGACCGTCATGATGTTCCTGCGGCCCATCTACAACCTCCCGAGGAGCAGCATGGTCCCTCACTCGCTGCCGTTTTCCTTCTCGGCCATCCTGCGCTGCTGGCTCGTGAGCCTACTGCTCATCTTTGCTTGGACGGCTGCCAACACCGCTTTCTCTCTCTTCCTGGTTAAGAGCCCGCTGAAGAACGGGAAGCCGTTGACATCGGACTCGAAGGATCCCAATGGCAGTCTCCTCAATGGACTGAAGAATAAGAAGCTGTCCATCAAGGTATGTTGCATGCCTCTTCCTCGAACATATTATTAAGCTTCTAACAACACCAGTGTTTCGCCATGTGGGAACTTGCCTTCATCGCCCGCGACTTCCCCGAGCGCCGCAAGGCCATCTACGAAGACATCGACCGCAAGGACGGCCCCATGTGGTCGCAAGTCTACAAAATCTGCCTCGACACCCTCAAGGGCGCAGAGACCAACATAGACGCCTACCTCGCCCCTCCAACCCCGGCCGCGCCCGCCACCGAGCCCGCCGCCGAGCAAAAGACCCGAACCACAGACCCTCCGCGGGACGAAGCCATCTTCCAACCCGTCCCCCAACGCAAGGGCCTCCGCAACCAGGTCGAAAAGGCAGTCAACCAAGCGGCGACCACACCAGGCCAAACCTCCCAACTCAGCCCAGCCGCCAAAAAAGCCGTCGAGTCAGCCAAGCACCAACTCCTCAAAATCCAAAAAGACGCCACCGGCACCGACGACACCCAGGGCCTACTAAAAGACCTCGCCCTCAAACTCCTCCACTCCCCCGCCGGCTGGCCCTTCAGACAACACTACCGCCGCCGCCTCGCGCACGCCGTGTTCGGCGAGCCCTACGGCGAGCCGAGCCTGTACATCAACGCGGCGTGCGCGCTGAGCGGGCTGGCGGTGCAGTCGCTGCGCGAGGACAAGTACGGCAACGTGCAGCGGGACGTGGCCGCCATCATCCGCGCGCTGACGGGGGTGGCCAGGAAACTGGAGGCGGTGAAAGGGGGGTTGGGCACGCACTGGACGGATGTTGAGGGGCAAAGGGAGTGTCCTGAGGTTGAGGCTGTGTTGGAGACGGTGAGGGATGCGTTGGGGAGGCTGGTGGATGCTTTTGGGCCGTATGCGAGGGATTTGAGGTTGAGTTTGACGGATGTGAGGCTGGCGAAGGAGGCGGCGGGGTTGGTGAGGGGGGAGGAAGTGGTTGAGGTTGAGAAGGGGGGCGGTAGGTGATGTGGGAGGGAAGGGGGTGTGGGGGGTTTTGTGTATCGTATGTCTACTTTACTTTAGAGGGATAGGGTGGGTAGGTTCTAGGAGTCTGGGTGGTGTATCAAAAATCAAGATCTTTTTATGTATTTTTTGGTTACGGTCTGGCGAGGCTTGCTGCCCTTGGACGTGATCCTGTCCGTTGAGGACAGACCAGATATCAACCCTAACCCTGGCCGTTTCTCCATCGAGCAAGCTCCCGAAATTGAGATGGGGCAGCTTTGCTGCTTGGCGTGGAGTGGGATTCCACTCTCCAACCACAACGCAACTTCCACCAACACGCATCTCGGACCATGTCGGGTCTCGGGGATCCCGTCGACACCACGCGTTGTGCTCGCCATTTTGACGTGTAACCCGGACTGCGCAGCCATGACCACCACCGACTTCGAACTGCCCTCCGACACGCGTGAGCTCAGCGTGGGGTTGACCGCGAGCTTCAGCAGCCCCAGCAGCGGGTTATAACGATACCGGAAACACTACGAAAGAGAGACAAAGAACGTCGTGACGTCGCCGAACCCAACCATGGCCACCATGGCAGCCTTGTCCAACATGTCGGCGGCCTCGCTGTTCTTCCTCATCGTCTACAACTTCCTCTACTACTTCCTCTACCTCGTCCTCTTCGCCTTCCTCGTCGTCACCCCGATCGACCTCATCCAGCAGGGCGTGGAGCGCCGCCGCAACTACGACATCCTCATCATCATCGTCTGCTACGTCGCAACCATCCTGGTCGTCCTATTCATCTACGCCAGCCGGCTCTTCATCACCCGTTCCGTGATCGCCTCCATCCCGAAGCCGTGGATCCCCGTCGAGAAGGGCGACGTCCCGCCCGACGTGCGCCAGATGATCGTCGAGGGCCTCAGCCGGAGCGCTGCCATCGCATACGAGGCCAGACCGCGGGTGCCGCTGGTGGTGATGCCTGCGGAGCCTGCGGCGGGGGATGGGGGGGATAGACAAGCTTCGTCGAACTCTGGGGCGCCGGGATTGTCCTGGCAGCCGTCGAAGAAGGATGCCCCGTCCGAGGAGGTCAGGGCTTTCGAGATCCCCCAACACAATCCGATCTGGGACGAGATTGAGCATCCGGGCTGGGCGTCACCTACGTCGCACGACCTGGCCAATCTGCAGTACGACACGGTCGTTTCGGAGCTGCCAAACCTGATTGAGGCGAAGGCGATCACCCTCGCCCCTCCGGACCCAGAATCCCACGCGGAGCCGCCAGCGCTGGACCCTGACGCCGTCGCCCTGCTCCAGAAGCCAGAGTTTATGGGCCTGCGCGAATACCTGATGTATCTCACCGATCTGGCCGTCCTCGCCCCGCTGCCCACCACGGGCGAGTTCCTCGCCAAGTACGAAGCGGCGCGCTTCTCGGGCCGGCCGCTGTCCAACGACCAGTTCCGCAGCCTGATGCATCTGTTCTCCAACATCCTGCAGAACATGCACCCGCTCAGCCCCGCCGCGCTGGCGAGGTACGAAGACGACGGCGGCTCGTCGGGCGCGGCGCCATCGGAGAGCGACATCGACAACGACGCCCCGCTCGGGACCAGCAGGTCGACCTCGAGCCTGGCCACGTCCCGCGGTTTGGGTTTACACCCGCGCAGGGAGAGCTGGAGCACGGCAGCGAGCAGCTCCAGCCGGCTGCGGCCCGGCCTTGGTGCGCGCACCTCGTCGGCCAACACGCGGCAGTTCCGCACCGCGCCCACGACCCCCAAGAGCAGACACACCGGCTTCTCGAGGGCCTCGAGCGCGGAAAGCTTTGCCCATACCAGGCGGCCATATCCGGCCAGTCAGACGTCGAGTGGTGCTAGTCTGCGGTCGGTTGGGGTGGGGTCGGTTATTAGGCTCGCTGACAGTGATGATGCGACGGACTTGCCGTATGTTTTGACGTATTCACCGGGGGGGTGAAGAGTCTGGGGCGGGTTTGTGGATGCTGTGATACATATCGGGTATATTATTTAATGCTAATTTTTATGGTCAACTCTCACTGGTGTCTTCCCGCTGGCGATGTCGTGACAGGTGTATTGGCGACTTACCACAGAATGTTCCAAGTTTGGCGCAAGTCGGAGGAGCCTTTGCAGTCACTGTCACACCGGCTAAACAATCACCGGATGGCATTCGACCAGCAACGCGTGTGCCACCCCCTGCTGCAGATCAGACATCACCCTGCCTGATGGATGGGAGCTCTCCCTGCGAGTGACATCATCGTCGCTCGACCGTCCCATCACGTCCGTCCCATCACGTCGTGCGGTTCATCCCTTCATCCCATGAGGTCGACGCCAGCCCCAGAGCACAGGGTTTTGCCCTGGGGTGAGCCCAGCTTAGAGTTTGTCTTGCCCGGCTCACAGCTTGTCTTGCCCGGCTCAATCTAGGGCTCGAGTGATTCCCTTTTCTCACCGCCATCGTGGCGGAGTCGAGTGATGCTTGAAGCCTACAGCCTCGTTCGTCTCGAATTTGATACATCGTTCAGGAATCCTATGTGAGGCGAGTCATACCAGCGCACAGCATATTTTCGTCGGTCACGAAGGACTGGTGCGGGATCTCGTGTGCTGGCTCCCGGGCGAAGGCAACGAGACCACGGCAGACAACGCCCGTGTATCCTCACACGGGGCGTTATCCCGTACGCCCACGTCGGACGTCCCGGGCACACGCTTAGCCTCATTTAAACGGAGCGTACCAACTATGAGGCGGCCATCGACAGGTTGATTGAATTGATCTTATAAACTGTTCACTACAACCTGCTCACAAGTATTATCACCTCTTCTTCGCAACACCCCATAACAAAGTGACAACGGAGCGTAACTGAACTCGAACATGCCCCGCTTCCGCTCCGACTCGAACTCCTCCGACGACTACCACCGCTCTCCCCGACACCGCTCCCCCACCCCCGGCCCACGCCGGCCCCGCGAGGTATCCCCCCACGCTCACTTCCAGCTCGAGCCCAACGACGCCTCCCCGTTCTACCCGGTCGCATCTGGCGCCGCCGGCCCCGGCCCAGGCCCAGCTCCCAACGCCCGGCGCACGCGCTCCGCAGGACCTTCAGCACCAACCGCCTTCACAACCTCCACGGGCACCAGCACCGGCACCACACCAACAACCATGACAGAATCTACCACCCTCACCCGCCACCCGCGTGCGTTTTCTCACGGCCGCGCCCGCCGCAGCAGCCGTCGTTCCAGCCCTCCCGAGACTGACTCGGACTTGGACTGGGACGTCATCGATACCGACACCGATACAGACAGCGACTTGGACACTGCTTCCAGCTCACACCGCAACTCCCACCGCAACGGTTCCGGTGCCCGGGACCGCGATCATAACATCCATAACCGCATCCGAAACCGTGACCGCGACCGTGACTACCAAAACCAACCCCGCCAAACGCGCCACAGAGCACAATCACAATCGCCTCTGCACAAAGCCCAAACCCTCCTCTCCTCAGCCTTCACACCCTCCACCGCTGGCCTGGGCGTCGGCGTGCTGGGTGCTATTGTCGGGGGGTTGGCTGCGAGGGGTGTTACGGAGGCTGTTGGGTCTCCTTATTCTGGTTCTGGTTCTGGGGATCATCATCGTGGGCATCATGGGCATCATTCTGGTTCTGGTTCTGAGGGTGGTGATTCTGGTGGAGGAGGCGGGCATGGATATGGACATCGGGGGGAGAGGGAGAGGGAGAGGGAGAGGAAGGAGAGGAAACGCAGGGAAAAGAGGCAGTTGTTGTTTTCGACGGTTGTGGGCGCGGCGGTTGGGGGGTTGGGCGCGAATGCGTTGGAGAGGAGGATGGAGGGGGAGAGGGAGAGGGGGAGGGATGGGGATAGGGATAGGGGGAGATAGATACCTGGAGGGTATGAGCAGTGATTAGAATGGACCGATGGGCGAAGTGGTGGCCAGGGGGTGTTGAGTCCGGCTGTGGGAGGATTTCTTTTCTTTGTCATTGTGATTGGGGGAAAAAAAAACGGGGGGGGAAGGGGGTGTGGGTTGATGTTTGGTGGATGTGGGATATGATGAGCAGTTTTTACAAATTTGATGATAAGGAGGAGGATGACGATATGAAGGTAATGAGTGATGATGGATGAACAATTTGGGTTTGGGTTGACAGGATCTGGAGACTGGTAACTACAGCAAAGATATTCAAGCGACCTGCTCTTTACTTTACTCCCCTCGCCAGCGCAGAGGTGGGAGCAGAGTGTTTGTGATGGAGGAAATCTCAATGCTGAGAAGCCACTGCCTCCTTTTTGGGTTCGATTTCAAGCTGACGCACACTTCTTTTTTTTTTTTCTTTTTTTTTTCTTTCTCTTTTTTTTTTCTTTTTTTTTTCTTTCTCTTTTTTTTTCTTTTTTTTTTTCTTTTTTTTCTTTTTCTTTTTTTTTCTTTTTCTTTTTTTTTCTTTTTCTTTTTTTTTCTTCCTCATTTTTTGTGTTAGTTATTTGAAATGCTCTTCTTCCCACTTCGAATGTTGGTCATGAGTAAATGCGCCTTATCTCAACAACGCCTTGCTCCCCTAAACCCCTCGTCCAAACATCTCACTTGCATTTCATTATTCTTGCCTCTCGATCGTCAACGCTCAGGACCCAAGTCAAAATCTACATAAAGCTTCACATTCGCATTATTGCTCCCCTCAGCAGAGAGCAAATCTCAAACCTAGTCCTACAGGCCAAACCAGCTATCCGACATCCGACATCCGCCAAACTCCTTTTCCCAGAGTATGCCCTCCTGGTATCAGTATATCTCGCAACGCCAACCCAACCACCTCACAACCAAGTGAAGGGTATGTATCATCCATCCATGCCCATGTCGTAAAGAAAACACCTGGAACCCTGTCTGGGAGCAGACAAACTCTGAAACGCCAAGATGGTATATCCGTACAAAACATCAAAACAAAGAAAAACGTTGCCATCGTTAGCAGCCTTGGTAACTCTCTGAGAAATGTACTCACTTGAGGAGCCTTGTCAACTCTGGGGTCCGTCCAACTGAGATAAAGGTCGAAGTCCGAGGCAGCCGAAAGAGCCCCAGCCGTGATGGAGACAGGCCACTTCAACCTTCTCTTGCCCTGGGAACCACCTCCTCCAATAAACCTCAGAGAAGAGATCATCTACTCATCCTGCGACTCATACCCAGCAGGATCCATACCGCCTGCGCCCCGCGAGGAGTTGCTCCCCCTCAGCTGCGAAGCACCCTGAGTCCCCCACCAGTCATCCGCCTGCCTGGGGCTCCTGCTATTTCTCACGGGTGAGGTCGCAGCACCAGCACCACCCGCACCAACAGAACCCGAACCCACCACCACTCCAGCAGCCTGTTGCTGCTGTAGCTGCAGCTGCTGCTCCTGCATAACCCGCACCCTCCTCCTCTCCACCCCCGCCCTAAAAAACGCCACAATCTCCGCCAGCTTAATCTGCTCCTCCTCGGGACACCCCAGCACATTAAACAACCCCTGCGCATCCAGCAGCTGCTTAGCAACGACCGTATCCGGCTGACAGAAGGTCCTGACCCTCAACACGCGGGCATTAGCCTTGGCCGTATCCACAACCCCCAGGATCGCCGTCGTCGTGGCAGCCGCGCGTGAGTAGAACTTGAAGTCGCCGACGTGGGCGCGCACCAGGTCGAGCTGCGTCTCGAGGTCGTAGCGGAAGCCGACGACGCGCGGGCGGCCCTTGCGCTGCCAGTCGTCGGCCACGCGGCGGAGCTTGTCCGCGTCGAGGCGGCCGTGCGCGAATTGGGTGGTGATGTAGTCGTTCAGAGCGGTGGTTTGGGTGAATTCGAGTTCGCAGTAGAGGAGGCTTTGCTCGCGCGGGCTGAGGGAGATGGCCAGTTGCCGGGAGGCGGGGCGGGATTTGTCCGAGTCCCGGGACTTGCGTTGAGTGCGGTTGTCGTGGTTGGCTTCGATCTGTTTGTGGTGAGGGGGGAGGGGGAGGTTAGTTTAGGGACGGGGGTTGACAGAGTTGGGGGGTTATTGCGGGTTTACTTGCCATCTCTTTTGCCTTCTTGACGAGGTTGCCGAGGAAACCGCCGCTGCGGGTGGGCGATGTGGTCGGGTCGGGCTTGGATGTGTTCTCGAGCCATCCGCCCTCACCGATCAGCGTCTTGGAAGCCTTTCTCACGGCCGGGACATGGGGAATGAAGGGCGCCAGGGGAGTGTATGCCAGCTCTGCTTCATCTGCGGGGCCGTAGCGCTGGAGATCCTCCGACGCCTTGTCCGAACCGCGGGCCGAGTTCTTGCTCTCGGTGTACTCCTGAAGGATGCTATGCTTGGGTTCGCGGTCTTTGTGAATGCGGAGAGGGCTGACGCAGGACGGGTACCGCTCTCCTACCGAGTCTTCGGAATAGTGCGAAGAAGAGTCGTCCGTCACGGCATGCTGGTTGGCGTAGTGATGGACGGGAGAAGGGGCCCTCTCGGGCGGGTTATGGATGACGACAGGCGCAGTCTTGCCCACTCGCATGGTGGCCATCTTGGCGTGGGCTCGAGCGATCTCAGTATCAATGGGCGCAGGCGGGCCTCTACCTGCGCGTCCGTGGGCGCGACTCGGTGTTCCGTGTGCTGTCGGGGTGCGTTCGACAAAGCGAGTCTCCTGTGCCTTGCTCGGCGAGGGACCTGTATTGTTGACAAGGAAGCCCTGGACAGTACGCTGACTCTCCAGGGTTCCGGTCAGGTCGAACTTGACGGGTGAGCGAGACCGAGCGCGAGAGGGCGTAGTGGTCGATGAGTACGTCTTTGCCGGCGACCGGGACCGTCTGGTGGGCGCCATATTCTCCTTGCCGGGCATTCTCATGATGTCGACATCTTGGTCCACATCCCGGGCTCTGCCGCGATGGGGAGGGAGCGGTTCATTCTCGTCGTCGGGGGACAGTCTGGGACCAATTAGCGTGAGATTCATTGCTATTGTTTGCTCAAACTCAGTACTTACGCTGCCGTCAGTCTATCCATCTGCGAATCAGTCAAGCTCAGCTGCAGGTAAACGCCATTGGGTTCCTGCTGGCGGCGAGGCGACGGCGCGCGCCCTTTGAAGGTGGACGCAAGAGGAATGAAGTTGCCTCGAATTGCCGTGTCACCGGGCGCTTGGTGATGTTCCTGCTGCGAACGGCCCATGTTTTCCAGAGTTTGGATGTCGCTGGTTTCCGGAGTCTAGACGCGATCGCGGTCAGAAGAGTGTGCGCGACATTGTGGTCGTCTGGGAAGGGAAAGACGTACAACAAGAGGTGAGAGAGGGTGCTCAGGGATGAGAGTGTCCTCTGTCGAGAGATTGGTCTTGGTCAACCAGTCTGCGGTGCGATTGGCAAAATATTCCTTGTCTGGGTCGCGTTAGGAACAAGCGATCTTGCGAGAAGAGAGATGATGGCGGATGTCGAGACTCACCAAGAGTTCGCTCTGTCTTTTGGCCAGTGGTGGGAGAATGAGTTGGCTCCGAGTCGGTGGTTGCCACTGAGAAAGTATCTTCGAGTCAGTCGGGTTGTTCAATAGCAACAACAACAACAACAATAGCAACCAGAGGAGGGAATTGTGTAGAAATCAAAAACACAATAGGAAGTAGGAAAGTAGCCGAATCGGGAAGAAGAAAACAACAATGGGGTAACTCACGGCCCTCAGCAGCAGAGCCTCCACTCGACAATGCTTCGAGAAGAAAGGGCCCAATGTTGCCCGGGAGAACAGCACTGCTCTCGCTTCCCATCATTGTGTCCCCTCCGAGTTGACCACTGGGTTCTGCGTTGGATGTTTGGGGGTGCTTGGGTGTAGAAGACAGTAGGCTTGTATCTGTTTGGGTGCTTGCAGCTGGGGGACAATTAGAAAACCTTAACCCGTGGACTTCATCACTCGATTCCATCCAACCAGGCTTGAACAAAACGTGAGGTCGGCCAGGTGATCGTAATGCCACTCGTGGGAGCACCCCGGGTTCGAAAACCTCGACCACGCGTCGTCCTCTCTCGTGAAAGCCACCCGCGGTCCAGTGTTGCTTCTCGGCGCGCCTGATGTTCCCATTCCCATACTGCCAGAACCTTTGTCCAGCAGGGGATCCGCTGGGTAGGTGCCGAGAAAGGGTATTCAAGAATAAAAGACAACAAAACAGATAGGCTTACTCTCGATGTCCCCATCCTCTCCCAGATGGTGACCGGCATCGTGACCGGCCTCGCGACTGGCCTCCTCCTTGGGTTCTCGCCGAGAAGACGCGCCTCTCGAACCACGGCCAATCATGACCACCTTCGGCCTCACTGGCACAAGGACCAGCTGTCTCGCGATGCCAATCTCGTGGTGGTCGTCGTCCATCTTGCTGCAGGCACGCAAAACTCGCGATGAATCCCTTGGAAAGTAGACAACAAGTGAATGGATCTTTCGCAAAAGAACAGGGCTTTGTTCACCTGGATCAGCAAATGTACTCCTTGAGCAGTCGTGTCGTCCTCCGAAGCCGGTCTCTTTGGCACGCCGAGAGTGAAAGAACAAATTGGTTTGTTCTGGGCAGAGGCAACGCTCGGCGATAGTTTTCACATTGACGGGTTTGCCCAGCACGGTTTCATGAGCCACAGACTGCAAAGAGACTGCAAAGCAGTGACACGCCAATGCCTCCATGACCCCCTTGCCTGACGCCCAAAAGTCACAAGTTTTGCCATCACGCCGCCCCGCACCCCTTGAGTTCTGGAATCTCTTTCGAGGGTATCGACCTAACCGATCACATTGGACCACCGGTTGATAATGGTAGCGGGCATCCTTTCGATCGGAAATTGTTGTGAGTATTTCGTACATGGTGCCAACCCGGGTTCCAGGCTTCCGGGCTTCCAGGCTTCCAGGTTTCTTTTCCCTTCTGTTCCAGGTTCTTGCCACAGCTCAGATGCCTTAGCTTGGAGATGGAAGGTGATAAAATCTGGAAGGCAGAGATGCCTGGGGCAGGCAGCCTTAGGCCGTGGTTAGCCCCAATTCCAATCCAAGGAAGAGAAACTGGAAGGAACGGCCACACTACACCACACAGGCGTCTCTGACCCAACTCACACAGGATCCATTCTTGGCTCGAAAGAATCCCAAAACCTGGAATATCGGAAGAAGATCAGGACACCCAGTTTATCGACACCCAGTTTATCGACACCCAGTTCATCGACACCCATTTCATCTGATCCAGAGACGCGCCAGTGGCCCCCAATCCCCAACCCGACATCGACCATCGCACGACCATTGCAAAGCCAATTCTCGAGTCAGTCTCGACCCAAGCCAAAAGCATTGCTGAACTCCTCCATGGCGACCCGGACCGGCGCCCCACGAAGCGTGACTCCGAGAGGGCAGAGACGGCAGATCGATAACGACAACCACTTGCTTCTCGAATCGTGCTCAACGCCCCGGGTTCCTCAACGGAAGCCAGCAACATAACCCATCCGAATTTGTGCTTGATGGTTTTCAACTGCGGTGTATGTCGTGTCGTCGGGCTCGAAAAGGAGTTGAAGATGCCACGGATGACCCAATCAGCACCACAGTGACCACCACTGTGGGGCTGCAGTCGCTCCAGACAAGCACGGCAACCCGGTCATCGTCCACAGCAGTCATCTGCCCATCCGGCAGCGGCATCGATTCTTCGAAACTCGTCCGGGAGCGTCGCAATGGGTGCGATCAGTTCACTGGGGTCTCCGAAGCTGCCTCGTTCTCGTCTCGTGGACGCCCGAGACAGCTGATCCGCGAACCATCCCGAAGGCTTTCATGCGTCATCGGTGCACCGCAACAACCGCGAAGCGCGTATTCCGAGTGCGTCCAGGTCGTTATCCCCCACGGACTTGACGGTGTCATGAAAGACCAGAGACTCGGCTTCGGTGCCCTGGAGTCGTGGGGGCGGCGGCAGCGGGCAACGGGAGTCAATAAGGGACGCAGGGACTGCCTCGCCCGTGCTCGAGACCGAGGTGGAAACGACTCGGGTCATCTCACACCACATCACAACGTCCCAGACGCCGCGCACCTTACCCTTGCCAAGACAGACGTTGGCGACACGTGGAGGAGGCTCCGAGGGTCTAGCCGGTCGTCGTTACCTTGCGGCTCAGAGCACGGCCGGCGCTCGGGGACCGGCCATGCAAACGGCTGCTCGAAGAAAGGGGAACCAGCAAGCAAGACCAGGGCACCCCTGACCCCGCAAAGAGTGCGCGGCTGACGGGTGCGGCTTGCGCTACGGCACGGTGACGCAAATCGGCAGCAGAACCGGCCCAATCCCACCCAGTTGGCGCAGCGGCCACCCCAAACGAGGCCTGTCTCGTCTGAGCCTGTCGCTTGTCTGGTGGAGCCTTGGGAAACCCTTCAGGACAGAAGGTTAAAAAAAAACGGCCTAGCCTGTTTCTCATTCCCGACAATCCCAGCCGTGGCAACCCCATAACGGCCCCGCCACTCATTCCCGTGTTTAAGTCCCGACGCTGCCCCTCACGTCTTGGGCCAGCCAAACCCCAGCACATGGCGAGGTCTGGAGGACAAACCTGGGTTGGCACTGTTACAACGCCCCAAGGACATGTCAGGAACTCCACATGGGGCTCTGGGGGAAGCCTTTTGGAATGGCGAGCCCACCTAGGTTCCCCTGCGCTTCCCCCGTTCGCCCTACCGTGACCAGCCGCCCGCCTTGCCGGGACACACATGACTGCTCACTGGGCCCGAGTTGCCCTGCTGTTCGCCCTCGCTTTCTCTTCCACGCCGAGTCAGGCCCTGGCCCTGGGGTTTCCCGAAGCCCTTGCCGCTCTCCTAAGGTCGTGCCACTCCAAGCGCGCCTCCCACGCTCGCGATGTGATTGACCCATTCTTTCCGTAGATAGCAGATCCGTTGCTCTGGCCCGATGTTCGGGTTTCAAACCCGGATCCCCGTAGCACCGAGCCGCCCGGTCCTCAAATATCTTGCCCGAGCCTCCCAAGTTGTTGTTTTGTCTTCACTGCCAGTTCTCCTCCCTCAAACCATCACAACCCTCCTCCCCTTTCCTTGAGATACCCAGTGCGCCTCTTGTTTTTGTGATTCTTTCTTTTTTGCATTCCGCTTGTTCCAGAGATACCCAGAGAAGCCATGGCCGCCCCTGCTGAGACGCACCCGAGCCCCAACCACTATGACATTGGTAAGCGAAAGCTGGGGATGCCTCTGTCGCGAATACCGACCGCTAACAAACCGGGCTAGTCATTGTTGGTGCTGGCCCTGTCGGCCTGATGCTCTCGACCTGCCTGGCGAGATGGGGTTACAAGATCAAGCACATCGACAACCGGGCCGAGCCCACTGCCACTGGCCGTGCCGATGGCATCCAGCCCCGCTCTCTCGACCTGCTCCGGAACATGGGGCTCAAGTCCGACATCATGGCCCACAAGCCCGCCCGCGTCTACGAGGTCGCTTTCTGGGATCCTCCCAAGGACGGCAAGGGCATTGCCAGGACCGGTACCTGGGCCAGCTGCCCCAGCTTCATCGACGCCCGGTACCCCTTCACCACCCTTCTCCACCAGGGCCTGATTGAGCGCGTCTTCATTGCCGATCTCGAGAAGAACGGTGTCAAGATCCAGCGCCCCTGGACCATCAAGGGCTTCACCTCGGACGAGAAGGCGGACCCCGAGTACCCCGTCACCGTGAACCTGGAGCACGTCGATGGCGACCTCAAGGAGACCGTCAAGGCCAAGTACCTGTTCGGTGGCGAGGGCGCGCGGTCCTTCATCCGTGACCAGCTCAAGATCGGCATCAAGCACAAGGACCCCATCGCCTACGTGTGGGGTGTCATGGACGGCGTCGTCAAGACGGACTTCCCTGATATCAAGGTGCGTAGCAGCAGCAGTTTTCCACGAAAAGACGACGTCCCGAGTGCTGACTTGGGATATAGATGAAATGCACCATTCACTCTGAGCACGGCTCCATCATGGTCATCCCCCGCGAGAACAACATGGTCCGCCTCTACATCCAGATCGCCTCCTCCACCGACCCCGACTTCAACCCCCGCAAGACGGCGACCGCCGAGGAGGTCCAGGCCTCGGCCAAGCGGATCCTGCAGCCCTACTCCATCGAGTGGGAGCGCCTCGAGTGGTACTCGGTGTACCCCATCGGCCAGGGCATCTCTGACAAGTACACCCTCGACCACCGCGTGTTCCTGGGCGGTGATGCTTGCCACACCCACAGCGTGAGTTTTTACCTCTTCTCGAATCTGCACTTTTTGACGGGACACAAGAAAAACTAACTCGCTCAATAGCCCAAGGCTGGCCAGGGCATGAACACGGCTTTCCTCGACGCCTTGAACCTGGCGTGGAAGATCCACGCCGTCGAGGCCGGCTTTGCCAACCGCAACATTCTTGAGACGTACGAGCCCGAGCGCAAGGACGTCGCCGAGACGCTGCTGTCCTTCGACAACAAGTACGCCAAGCTCTTCTCGCAGCGCCCGCCCGCCGCCAACGAGGTGGCCGCGGCCTCGGCCGCCGGCGCCGCGGCCGGCCAGGAGGGCAACGAGTTCATCAACACCTTCAAGGAGTCGTGCGAGTTCACCAGCGGCTACGGAGTCTTCTACAAGGCCAACGCCCTCAACTGGTCACCAGCCCACCCCGCCCAGTCTCACGTCGTGCACCCGGCCTCAACCAAGCTCGTCCCCGGCCGCATCCTCATCAACGCCAACGTCACCCGCGTCGTCGACGCCAACGTCGTCCACCTCGAGCAGGAAATCCCCCTCAACGGCGCCTTCCGCCTCTTCATCTTCGCCGGCAAGCCCACCGTCACCGCCCAGGCCCTCCGCGACCTCGCCGCGGGCATGGCCAAGAAGAACTCCTTCTACACCGCCTACGCCCGCACCGACCTCGACCGTGTCAGCCACCACGAGCGCCACAACCCGCACTCGCGCTTCTTCACCTGCTGCACCATCGTCGCCGCCCCGCGCCCGGACGTCGAGATCTCCCGCGACCTGCCCCCGCTGCTGGCCCGCTACCGCGACAACGTCTACGCCGACGACCGCTGGGACCGCCGCGTGCCTGACGCCAGCGCTGCCGCGCACGCCAAGATGGGTCTCGACCAGGAGAAGGGCGGTGTTGTGGTTGTTCGCCCGGATGGCTATGTTGGTGTGGTTGTTGCGCTGGAGGAGGGCACTGCCACTGTTGATGCGCTGAACCAGTATTTCGGGTCGTTCTGCACCAAGAAGCTGGGGGGTGCGCAGGCGCAGCTTTGAGGGGGGTTGTTTCTCTCAGACGGAGTGTCTTGAGTTAGTGAGAGGGGGTGTAGGGGGATAATTATGGGAGGAAGCGGAGGAGGAGGAAAAGGGGGAAAGCTTGGATAAGGTTTCGCCTGGTGTTCTTTTTAACGAATGTGTCATGATGAATTGCATAGAAGAGAGAAAGTGAGGGTCGGGAGAGTGGGAAGGGAGGGGGTTCCCTGAGTGATAGACAGGAGGACTGCCCTGGAGAGATCGATGGACAGGGCGGGCACACCATGGGATGGGATGCAGGCAGCTGTCCGTCGAGGAATCCTGAATTGTATATATATCAGAGCAAGCAGTATATAGTTTCATCGTTTTATTTCATTGTGTAAAACTTCTGTTTTTTCAACTCCAACGGTTCTTGCTGCCCATCCCCAGATTCAATCGCCAGTCCTGTCCCGCTGGCCCATTCTGTCCGTCGTTTGTGTGAGAAGGTGTGTGTGTGTGCTGTCTCGAACCAGCACCGCACCGCAAAAGAATAGAAGACGGAGGAAGATGAGATAGAAAACAAAACAAAATATCACGATACATAACTGGGTAGTTGGCAAGCCCCGAAGGCAACTCAACAAGAAAAGGACAGCATGACATGCAATCCCATGCGTTGCGTGATAAAATATTAAAACCTCTCAGAAAACTTCCCAACTCATCTGTCATAAAAATCAGGTAATTAACAAATTAACACACCGCCCCAACGCCCGGATGCAAGCCCTTGCTTGAAGAACGACTGGCTTGCAAAAAGGCCCGAGAAACCAAACTAACCCAAGTAATAACCCTCTCTCTCCCTCCTTGTTTACTTCTCTGCTGCGCCTTTCCATTTCCTAACCCCACATCCCCGGAGCATATGCGTGTATCCCCCTTGCGTTTGCGTGTATGCGTAATGTATGGATCGACAGAAGACTCAACCGCAAAGAACGAACTACTAGATGATAGAAAAAGGGGCCCCGAAATCCCTTCACCGCCGCCCCTGCCAATGCTATGCTATGCCATGACATGGCCGCCTCCTAAGTTTGAGTAGGTCATTCCAACGTCCATAATACTGTTCTCAACCCCTCCCTTAACACAACCACCACGTCCAAATCAGGTGAGTGGGGAGAGAAGAAGAAGACGAAGAAGACGAAGAAGACGAAGAAGAAGACGAAGAAGAAGAAGAAGAAGAAGAAGAAGAAGAAGAAGAAGAAGAAGAAGAAGAAGAAGAAGGAAAAGGGTAAAATGCGCCAAATCGCCAACAAACCAATGCTACTTCGCCGTCTGCATGGAGATAGAGAAGGAAGAGGGAAAAGTAAATAAAAAAGAATAGAGCTGACCCAGAAGGCATGACAAACCGAACTGAGGTGCAGCATAAAGTAACACACTACCACCACCAAAGATGCAAATGTAGTTCGTCAACACCTCATCACACATCCCCTCACCTCAAACCCAAACCAGTCCAAACACAAAAGAAATCATCAATCATATGATCATCTCCCCCACAACAACAGACCGGAGACGCCAGAAGAACACCAAGCCATCACATATGATGATTAGCCCCCATCATGCCCCCCTCAAACAAGCCACCCAACACATCACCCGGAAGAGTCTCCAGCCAGGGCGGCATCATCTCGGTCTGCAGCCCCAGCATCTCAAAGTTGACCTCCTGGTGGTTGAAGGTGATCATCTCGGGGATGGGGTTCAAGCCCATATATGAGTATGATCCCGACACCAAGCCGCTCTGTGCAAAGTCTGCCTCGTAGCTGCTGTGATGGTTATGAGGGTCGACGTCGGCGGCGTAATCATGAGTCTCGTGGCCGTGGCCGTGACCGTGGCCGTGGCCGTGACCGTGGCCGTGACCGTGGCCGTGACTATGATTCTGATTATGCGACGTATGGTGGTGACCCATGCCGGAATCTGGGGGAGTGCTGGAGGGGGAGCGATCGTGGCCCATAGAATCGTAAGCGGAGTGGTGTTGTTGTGAGGAGTGGTGCTGTGAGGCATGATTATACGAGGCTTGATGGAGAGACCCTTGGTCTGACCGCGACATGGCCCCGTACATCTGTGACTTGGGATCGTTATGTTGCGGGCTGTTCTGGTCCATCACGCCGGGCGATGGGGACTCATATTTCAACACTGACTTGCTGATCGCTGGCGACTGGGATGGGCGGCCGCCCTTGGATGAGAATGTCTGATAGCGCACAGCCGAGACGTTCGGCTGCACGTACGCGGGTGAGAATGCCGGAGGAGTTTCCGGGAGGCTCTGCCGGATGGGGTCATAGATCATGGTGCCGGGAGGGGTTGGTGCAGATACCGGGGCAGGCGGAGGCGCCGGCGGCGCGGGCGCTGATGTGACAGAAGCCGCTCCAAGAGCCCCCGGTTGTGCTGGAAAGTTGCCTTGAAATAGGACGGTGAGGTTGGAGTTGGGGGAGTTCGTGGTCCCCGTGAGGGAATACGCTATAGGCGGAACATTTGGCGAGGAAGGGTGATCAAATCTGGGCAAGCGAGCTAACGGTCCCCGTTGTGCCAGTTTCATGGTGTCGGAATCGTCGCTGGTGAACGTCTCACAGTCCCAAAAACCCTTCGCCTTCTGGTCCAGAGCAGCAAGGATATAGCCGACGCCGCCCCAGTACTGATGGAGCTGCTGCAACGACTTGTAGCAGCGCTGGTAGTTCTGGTTCGCAGCCGATGCGAGAAGAGAATGCTTCACTGGGCGTGCGTCGTGGCCCGGGCCGTATCTTCCATTTGGCGATTTGAAGTACGGTGACGGCTCTCGGGACGGTGACTGGGAGATGTTGGCGCCTGCCTCCATCAAGAACGCACAGGCGGCGATGTAAATGGGCTGTGATGCAAACGGGTTCCCGATCAAGCTTTTGGGGTCGATCAACTCGGCGAAGGCAAGGATGTCGGCAATGGTCTTGGCGCTTGACATGGACAACTCGCGGCTGTTCGGCAGCTCGGCGTTTTTCATCAGCTCTGTCGGCCGTAGATCATGAAGGGGGGTGAGCAGCGTTGGTTGGTGAAGGATGATGACTAAGGCATGGAACCAGAAGTGCAGCAGAATGAAAGTCGTGCCTTGGTTCGCATTGACGTATCCGCGGAAGTTGACGGCGTTGAAATGGAGGCGGTGGTCCTGCTTCTGGTAGATGGCGGTGAGGTCCCTCTCCATGATCCTGAGCTTTTCCAGCCTCTCGGCGGTGAGATCGTTGGCACTTCGAATGTTGTTGAGCACGTCGGACGCGCGACCATACAGGTGGATGATCTCGATGAACGGGGGGAATGGCGCCGGCCAGCCCGGCGCGGGGTCTTCGGCTGGTGGCGGAAGTGACAGCTCAAAATCGTCGTCCCTAAACGTTACAGGTCGGCCGGTGCCGGAAGAGATGACGCGGTCCAGGACGAAGACGGCCCAGAAGGTATCGATGCGCTCCTGTTCGACGGCTTCTCGTTCCTGTTGACTGCAAGCCTCGTCGTCGGTGTGCTTCTCGCCCATGCCATCCGATCCATCGCTGGGTTTGCGGCTCCAGTACCTCGTATACCAAGGGTCATTTTCGCCTTGATACTTGACGCCCTCTATCTTGGGAAGTCCAAGGTCGACGGCCATGCGAATGGCGATACCAAGGTACATCCACAGCGCGCTGTCTTGGTCGGCACCAAACCTCTCGTAGGCCACCAGCAGGCAGGCTTGGACAGCGGCAACCGAGGGACAGGCGAAGGTGTCGACAATCGCAGCCTTCGCCCGCTGCGCAAAGACATGGCCGTACTCAGCCCGCTTCGTCTTTCCGGCGTCGTCGTTTGTGAAGATTGGCTGGTCAGAGAAGCGGGCAGCCAGGGCACACACGGCGTCGACTAGGATGGGCTCGATTCTCTTTTCCTTCAGCATGGGTAGGAACCGTTCCTCCTTCAGGAACAGATAGTTGCAACCGAGATACAAGAAGAAGGTTTCCACGAGATTGATGATCAAGGGATGGACGGGGCCGGAGCTGTTCACGTCGTATACGGGCAAGTCCTCGAGTCTTTCCGACAAGGTCTCATGGCGGTACGCATGGCTGTTGTGGGGTAGGCCGGAGCCAAGCAGTGACCCCGGCGACGTCGTCGAGAAGGAGCTGGCCCGGCTCTTCCGTCTGCTGTCGCGGTACACGTTCACTACCATTTGCTTGAAGCCCGGAACGATAGCGGTGGGACCGAAGTACCGAAAGTAAGGCACGCGATGGGGTTGGAGATGATGGACGGGTGAACGGTTGTTGGAGCTCCGGCCCTCTTCCGAGGAAGATGTGTTCCGTGGCACGTTGGAACGCCCAACAGGCTGGGCCGAACCCTGGGACTTGATATCCTGGTCCCAATCATGGCTGTGTTCCTGGGAGCGACCCAGCGTGCTCACCGTGCTGGAGCGTGACTCGGTCCTTGACGTAAGATCGTGGTCAACGAAACCCGCCATCCGAGGCACCGTCTTGTTCACCCAGCGGCGGTGTTCCTGGTCGTCATTGCCATCGCGGTCCAAATAGACGTTGCTGTTGCCATTGGCGTGGCCGTTGACGTTGACATCGGCGTGACTGTTGCCATTAGGGCGGCCATTACCGTTCGTAGCGGTGCCGTTGTGTCCGTCGGTGTGTCCGCCGGTGTGGCCGTTGGTGTTGGTGCCATTCACATTGGGCATGTCTAGGGGTTCGCTTCTCATGATCATGAACCCGTCACCCGCATGGTCTGGGCCCTTTCTCTCGACGAGGTCCGAGTAGCCTAGACAAATATGGCCATTTCTCTTGCAGGTCGAGCAATCCGGCTTCTCTCCTGCACATCGCGTCTTCCTCTTGCGGCATGTCAAGCACCTGGTGGAGTCTTAGAATCGCATCCGATTTGTAATGACCCAACCCCGGCCTGCCGCCCGGGACCCCGCAGTTGTGCGAGGTCGGACATGCGACAGTGCGATGACAGCAATGGGGATGGGACTGGGACAAAGGACAGGAGACGGGGACGAAGAATGGAACGGGAAGACTCACGCCGCATTGATCCGCCGTCTCTTGGAGGGGGGCTGTCCTTGGTTGTTGACGAAGCGGATTTGCTTGGGCGGCGGCAGGGTTCCAGGAATCGGGGTGGTCATTGTCGGGCGCTCCTCATAGCAAGACCATGGTGAGCCGAATTAGTGCGTTGGGGTGGGCTCGTGGTGGTGAGTCCTCAATGCCGGATGCCCGCGCTGTGGTGTGAAGAGCAGCTAAGAAGGGGGGGGAGTGGTTTTGTCTTCAGTGTTGTAGTTGACAGGAAAGCAGGTTGAGGTCAAGGTTCGGGATCGAGCTTGGCGATGCGAGAAGAGAGAGAGGATCCAGGGGTTCGGGAGCTCAGTCGCGACGATCAGCAAGCGCGCAGCATGATCATAACGCGGAAAGGAGGCGGCGAGTCTTGGAAGTCATCTTGGTTTGGGTCTTTTTTTTTTTTTTTGTCTGTTTTCCTTTCCAGTTCGAGCAGGAGAAGTGAGGTGAAGAGGGAAAGTCGAGTTAGTGGTCGTGTGCCTGTAGAGCTTGGCGAACTTTGACGACGACGGGGATGAGTAGTCCTGCTTCTGCGGAGCTTCGTGGTGTTCCTAGGTGGTGCCCTGTGCCGGTTGGTTGGCTGAAAAGGGCGGATACTGTGTAGCGTTACTTGGGTACTCCGTAAACCTGAACACAGTGCGCCTGGTCCGGCACCCGGCGCAGGCTGGTAGTAGGTGAGGATGTTGGGCACCCGTATTCACCGAACGGTGGGTTTTTGGAGCAAGATGCCCAGCCCCGGGCAGTCTTTGCTTGCCTTTTATTTTTCAGGGACGAGAGGGTGGAGGGCGGAGGGCGAGGAAGGTGGGAGAAAAAAAAGTTGGGGGGCTTGCGGAAAAGAAGGCAGGCACAGGGCAGGACGGAAGACGGCCGGGACAGAATGAGACGCTGCCGACGGGAGGAAGGTGCGAGCTGCAATGGCTTAGAACGGTTGGGCTGAAGTGAAAAGTGAAGTGCAGCCTGGAAGCGAGAATGGGGCAGGCGAATGGCATTGCAGTGGGCCAGCAGTCCCCAATCGTTGGAAAAGATATTGATATCCGTCTCCGGCCAGCTATCGTGGCCTCGCTCTCTCTCTTCTGTTCTGTGTTGCGCCTTCGGTTAAGCCATCATGCATGCGGGCCGACTTTATTACTTGAGCTTTGCCCCATTCCTTCAGCGCTCCGATGGCCGTAGCCTGACCCCTCTTTTCTCCCTCAAATCGCAAAAAAAAACATGACATTGGACTGGGGGGCGGGAAGGGGGGTTGCCAGCCAGTCGCAGACACTCGCAGACACACGCACAGTTGGATGCGCGCCGTTGCACTCTGTCGCAAAGCCCCTTTGGCTGTCACATTGTCCCAGTTGGTGTGTGTGCATGCCTGCCTCCCACATGCCACCTACATAAATCAGGACACACTCACACACACTCCTTCAGACTGTGTAGGTGCCAACCAACTTTGATGGTTACTGTGCCGCTCGATAAGAACATGAACATGGCAGCCGAGACAAAGGAGGACGGGACGGACTCCATTCCCCGCCTGGTGCGGGCGAGATCGCCCTGTCATTCAATTGCGGGTCCATCTCGCCGAGAAGTGATCGAACGGCCAGCCTGGCTGTGTCTGCCAATAGCGGCTGCAGGGTGGACGCAAGAAGGTGTCGCGTTGCTTCTGTCCGGCATATTTTGTGACAGCCCTAGCTCATTACATCCCACTTGTCCAGCTCGTCTCTTTTTTGCATTTTTCTTTCGCTCTGGCGGCAACAACATGATGATGGGCGACGGCTGGCGACACTCTCTGTGCAGTCGAGAAGTTCGAGATGAGATGATCTGTGCGTGCGACCGAGGAGGGGCAGGACCCACACCCACGCCTCCCGCCCCACTGACTGGGGCTTTCCCTGCCCTATCAGATCCACTATCCCCAGGAACTGGCTCCGCTGAGCTGGTCCCTTTCTCCAACCTGCTGCACCAAAAACAGTGAGGGATGAGACACACAGGCTTCCCTTCTGACGGATTGCCCAAGCCCAGAATACGGAACTCTCACTCTCACCACCCTTGGGCACGAAACGATAGCGCCATGGAAATTGGGTGGCATCGGTGTCAACTTATCGCAAGATTTGCGCCAAAATAGTCTAGCGCCGTGCCTGCAGCTCTGTCCGCGAAGGGGAACGGACGAACCCAACGTTCCGTCCCTGGCGTCCGTCGTCCCAGCCGAGTCAGGGTTCTGCGGCTTGGGAGCGACCGAACGATTCACAATTGTCAGGACTCGCTGGAACAATGGAGGGCCATTATCCGTGCTACAGGATTCTTTGCAGCGGGAACGGCTGCGCTCTTGGCCCGGATCGCTACCAGACTTTTTGCGGTCGCTGGGAGCGACCTCCCATCTGAGCAGCGGGTCGCGCTTGGCTCGGTTCAGTTACACACCCTGAGCGGACAGGGCCGTCCCGCAGCATTGGATGTTACAAAGTGCGCACAGCGAGATACTGTCAGTGCCAACGTTAACGTGAACTGACGTGCCGCCTGCTTGCTGGGAGGCAATCTCGACGAGATGGTCTCTGCAATCCCTTCCAGCATCGGCCTCATGCGTTAGCTATCTGCTGCCCGTCCCTAGTGATCTGCCCTGCACCTTTGCGCGCAGCATCACAAACCTCGTACATGCACGGCTGCGTTCGGGGGCAGAGCCACAACCCGGAATCAGGGTGGCTCCCTCTCATCCGACAGAGAGAGCCGCGAGACAAGACCCGGGACTAACGCTGGGGTTGCCTACCTAACTAAAGTGAGGCTAGTGAGCTGCAACAACCAGCACTCGGTCCATGACCAATGAAGGCTGCGGCCCGAGGCCTGGGACAAGCGCCACTTCCCTCACGCGCCCAGACCAGATCTTCGTGCTCCAGATACGGATACTTCGAAAGTTCTGGCCTTCCCAGAGGTCACCTTGGGGAACGAAGAAAGGGGGAGGTTCGGGAGAGCTAATATGGAGCTAACAGCAAGAGCCGGAACAGCCTAAAAGAAGACACACAAAGTCCCCACATGAAGCCCGCTCTTGCGTCGTCGGGTCAGTTTCAGAGCAAGCAGCTCCTTGCAATCGACTTGCTTGACCTTCTCCGCCACTCTTCAGCCACTTTATCAGGGCCACAAGGCCCACGAAAGAGAGAACATATGAATACAGAGTTTGGGTATTTGATACATAGACTCGGTAATATGTCCAACGTAGACACAGTATAACTCTGTAATGGTAACACTTGGCCTTCCCCATCCCCCAACAGCCCGTTGCAAGTATGTAACGGTCCTCATGTTTCACGTCCACCTGGGGGAGGGAGACCACAAGCCTTCCCGAGACCGGACTCAAACGTCCCACAACAGACACGTGGCGCAGGGAGAGAGCATGGCGTTGACTGTCAGCAACGTCAATGGCTTGAGACTGATAAATACGGAGCAACTCCAATCTGAGTCTGTACGACACCCCCAGTCACGCCTGGCGAGACCTCGCTGACTGTTCTCGGCGTGTGTGCCATGGTAGGCGCTAATCTGAACAAGAACATGAGTCTCTGCTTTCACTCTCGCTGTTTCGGCTTGACTGGAGTCTGCCAACACAATCGTTTGACATGGAGAAGAGCCCCAAACGATCAGATGTCAAAGACAAAGAACAGACGTAGGCAAAAATATACACATTGCATTGATTACCCTTTGATATATACCAGCAATTAAAAACTCCCCAACATCCCCCAAATATCCGAGAAGAAAAGAGTAAGTTTTGCGCCATATCCCCATCCCCATCCCCTGTACAAAAGGAAAAGGCAAAATAGCGTTTGACAAGCATGTGCCTCGGAGCGGACCGCATCACGCAACCATGACCGTCCAAGTCGTATACTGGTCAACCGCTGCCGGCTTCCGCACGTCTCTCGCTTTCCTCACCCCGTAAGACACAGTCCTCAATATCACGTCCCTGAGGCGGGTAACCTAACCCGCCAACCAAACTCCGAACCCACCACCGCCCACCCCATCACCTCACCTCCCCCTCACCCAAAAACAATACTAACCCCCATCTCCCTACACACCCCCCTCCACATCTCCTCCCCAATCTCCACCTCCTCCCCCTCCCTACAACCCCCACCCCCAACCACACCATCATTAATAGAATCATCCCCCCGCCGCCAGACCTCCCTCACAATCCCCCACGCCCGCTCAATATTCCGCATCCCCTGCCTCCTCTCAACCCTCACAAACGCCGCCTCGGCAAGCGCACGATCTCTCGGCGCAACAGCCTCGCACGCGGCCACAAACAGCGGCCAGAGCAGCGCCGACATGGGCCCCTGATGACAGACGGTCTTGACGCAGTGGGCCAGCGCGCGGCGCGTGTGGGATTGGATGGCGCTGTGGGTGCGCGGGCGGGAGAGGATGGTGCGGTAGAGGTAGACGAGGGAGGCGTGGCGGTAGGCGAGGGCGTTGTTGTGGATTGAGGAGAGGGGGTTGGTGGTGTCGTTGGTGGAGATGGGGGTGGTGTCGTCATCGGGGTTGGTGTTGTCGTCGTCCTCGTCGTCCATGTCGCCGTCGTCGTCGGAGTTGGGAGGGGGGGAGAAGGTGGCCGGGAGCTGGGGCTGCCATTGCAGGAGGGCGGTTTCGATGGCTTGGGCGGTCGAGTCGAGCTCAGTGCGGAGGACGGCGATTTTGGAGGGGGGCTCGTTGGCGCGGATTGCGGTTTCCAGGTCGGTTTTGAGAGCGCGCAGGCCGGCGAGGCGGTGGATGATCGGCCAGAGCGTCGTTGCCATGCCGAGGAGGGTGTCGACGTTGTGCATGGGCGAGATGGATGGCGCGCCGAGGGGAGGGAGAGGCATGAGGCAGCCTGGCGTGGGGGCGGTTGAGAGTGGCGGGGTGCCATTGGAGAGGGCTGTGATCACGTCGTAGAAGCGGAATGCCTGTGACGCAGTGTGAGGTTTGGGTTCCTGTTTAAGACTCAGGGGTAAAAGGGGGTGACATACCCGCTCCAGGAAGACACTTGTCGAGTCTGCCGGGTCTCCGACAGTGCTCATGATGGTCAGAGCCCCTTTGAGGTGGCCAGCCACAATGTTGGACTGGCCTTTTTGGACAAGCTGTGATGCGGTAAGCCCCTGTTCGACACGGTTTCTGGGTGGCGGGCATACGCATTCATAATACACCAGCAGCATGATGGCTGCTAATATCTCGTTTCTGCTCTCCTTGCTGCTGTGCTGAATCAGCTGCGCAACGCCTCGGATGGCCATGTTGTGAAAAGACAGCGACTTTTCCGCATTCTCAACGCCCCGGTACTCGAGATGGGCGCAGGCGAGTGCGAAGATGGCATATGTGACTGGCGAATTCGCTCGCGTGAGGGGGAGCACCAGCTGCTGGAAGGGGTTGCCCGTCTCCTCGCGGAAGACAATAAGATGCGACAACACGTTGCAGAAGTGGTCCACGAGGGCCCGCCGGTTTTGCTTGTCTGAAAACTCCGAGAAGGTTGGCGAGCAAAAATCGAGGAGCGGGGAGCTGACAGGGCAAGGGGCAATCATGGCCAGGTCTGGAAGCAGAGACTTGGAGCGCGGGACCAGAGCCGTGCTCGTCGTGTCCTGGAAATCCTCGGAAACGCCATCCTCCTCGTGGCTGTCCAGAAACTCGCTTGGAGAGAAGGGGGGCAGCGAAATCCCCTCCAGGTTGGTGTCGGATGGGCTCAGCAGAACCGGGTCGTCGAGGGAGTATCCCAGCAGACCACGAAGAATGCCATCGTCGCCTCCAAAGAAGTCGGTGTCGGTGCTGAAATGGCTGATTTGTGACAACCTTCGGGGCACCAACTGCAGACTGGAAGGGCTCCTGGGCGCCACCGACTCGCGCCTCCTTCGCTGGCGGGGCTTGACAGCTTCGTAGGCACACTCGGAGCCCTGCTCAACGCAGCGACTGCATTTTGGGCGCTTTTCATCACATTTCTTTTTCTGCACTCCTTGTTAGCACGGTATCCCCTGGACGGCTAGGTAAGGTGGTCGAGGCATTGGAGACCGTGCTAGACGAACCTTTTCCTTGCTTCAAAAGGGTCGGAAGATGAGTATGTCAGAGAGAAGATAAACACAATGATGCAGGGAGAGGGCCATACCAGTGTGCACAACCTAGCGGGAAAGACGAGGCGCGTCAGCACTTCTTGGACGTTTTGGGAACCCCAGTCACAACACCTTGAAGGTTATTGGGTTGACTCAACGTACCGCCTCTTGATCGCCGTTTGGGCTGTTTAGGAGTAGCAAGTCTTGTGTAAAGCAACATCTTCGGTGTCCGTCTGCGCAAACTTCCGTCTCCCAACTTGGTCGCTTCCGCGTGCTGCTTCAGTGGGTTCTCCTTGATCAACGATGACTTCCCCCCTGTTTCCTCCCAACCCCCATTGGGCGATGGTGCAAGTTAAAAGGCAATCCTAGAACGTGATGGTGTCGGCGTTGCTCATGACGTTCTGGAAGCGATCCTTGGCGGGGTTCTGCTCGTCCAACCCCCTGAGAGCTTTCGGGAGCAGCGCGAGAGAATGCTTGACACGAGCTGGCGGGTTACTCAGAGGGGAACGGGCAGGTTCAAGAGTCGAGAATTAAGAAGAGAAAAGAATGACAATAACCGGCCTGCAATGTGAGTCTGGGAAGCTCGAGATTGAAGGGCCGAATCGCTCTCAGGACATGGTGAACATGCACAACTCCCGCGTGACAAAGCGTTTTCTGACTTGGCGCAACGTCAAAGTCAGGGTTCCCGGAGAGGTGATCGGATGGGGTCAAGGCTGGGATGATTGATCCACATGAAGCATCCAGGTTCTCCTCCCTGTCGTTTGGGGCCATGACCAATAGCCGTCGCCAATAGCCCCCTCGGTACGGGGAGATTTGCGGAGACGGTGTGCGGGGTGTGGAGACCGGGCAGTGTCTCCGGTCTCGTTCTGGAACCTGCCTTGACTTTTCCCGAAAGGCAATGATCGGTTGAAGCAGCAAAAGGAAGGGTGAAGAGCCCGCTCTTGTCGGCGAAGGTGAAGGAGGTTCGTCTAAACCGGGACATAATAGCGAGGGTTTTCTCGTTAGCCGCCGTCACCCGGGATGGGATACTTTGTATCTGCCTTGAAGAGGACGGAGCATTGACGTGAATCGTCACCGGTCTCAAGTCAGAGTCGCATCCATGCGGAGGGCGTGTTGATGGGCGGCGCCGTGGCGCTGCTGCATCTGCGGGGCCGTTGAACTTTAACTTGGATGCCGTCTGGTCTGGACGCCAACAGGCCTTGTGTTTGTGACCGTGTTTGGTGATGAATGTGGGTATCCCACGTTAACGTTATCTCGATCGACCATCTCGTTGGTATCGACTGTTGGGACAGATCCGCAGACAATCGAGCCGCACGACCTCCCGCCTCCACCACTCGGCAGGCAATGAGAACCCTCAACGGCCCAGTGTCCAGGTTCAAGACCAGAAATGGAAGTGTCTCAGGCCGTCGATTTCAGTGTTACTTATTAGTACCCGATTGAGCCGGATATTGCGCCGAGGCTGGTGTCGGGGATAAGTTCAAAGCAATATTTCTTTCTTTGGTTTTTGGTTTTCGGCTATGGCATCGGGAAGTGATCGCGCAGCCACGGTTCGGAGTATTCATTCGGCTTGCCGTCCCATCACCATGCCTCGCCTCGTTGAAGCGGGTTCCAGGTTGTTGGTGGCAGGTTCACTGTGGAGTGTGGAGGACAGGTTCCAGGGTTTGCTGTGCCTGCCAAGGCCATTTATAAGTTTCGGCGGCTGGCTGTCAGCTTTGGGTGTGCCAGCTGTCAGAAGCTGTCAATAGCTCTGGACCTTGGCGTGGTCCACAGCAAGACAGGAAGCCAAGCCCTCCCCGGATTTCATCTGTGTTTCTGCCTGCAACTTTCATCAAGCAGCAGACGTGCTGAGCAACAACACTTTCGCCCTCCTAAAAAAAAGGAAAAAAGAAAAGAAGAAAAAAAACATGAAACATGGCGTTACGGGTGGGATGCACATGGAGCGCCACCATGCGTTCGGTCGTGGATCCTGCCACGCGAGCCAAGGGAGGGACGACGCAAGATGAGACAAGACGAAAGGCAAACACCACCAGCAAACAAAACCACTGCTCCACCCACTCGGCAGACAACGGAATACACCCTGAGAGACTGAGACCAGCACACCTACCCTGATATCTCCATTAATTATAGGACCCTCTTGTCTGCACAGATACCGGACTGCACCATCGGCACCGGCAGCATCCCTCCTGTGTCTTGACTGTGCTCGGGGTCGTTGCCCCGCCTCTGTCCTGCAGGGTCCAGCTCGACCTCGGTCGACTTATCCCGCTCCAGCATTCTCCCGCTGCAGTTGGTTCACTCAGCAGGAAGACGATGTTACGTGCCATTTCCATTGGTGTCCTCGTCGCCCTCTCTCTGTGAGCGTAAGCCGCAGTGTCGCAACCCTCTGAGGTTGGGGGCAGCAATGCGCTCCATCGGCGATGAATGTCTGGCCGACCAGCCAATCGCCATCTTGCTGACTTGGGGTTTGGACACGAAGACCGTCATGATGGGTCGGGCAGCCAAAAGATGCTCCGTGTCACCCCAGAGTCACTGGCAAACAATAAAGCCCCTTGCCGTCTGCGCAGCGGGATGCGGGGAGGGTCGTCGATCGCTTCCCACGAGTCCCGGGTTGCGACGCTTCTTTCTGCCCTGGGTGACTTGGTTGTTGCTGAGCGAGCACGTTTATCTGGACGAGCTCAGCCCGCCTTGATGAGAATCAATTGCCGACACGTTTCGTCGACAGTGACTGACAAGGACGGGCAGGTTGCTGCGCCACGGGTCCCTCAGTGTTCTTCAGCCCTACCCTGGGGCTGGGCGTGGGCTTGGTGTGGAAGACCCCGGCAACGCTGACGATTCACCCTCTGGGTCCCCCAATCGCGGGCCGCTCAAAGACGCGATCAGTCAGTGGCGCCCTCCAGGGCTGCAACCTCAGCGTCCCCCGCCCGACAAACAAAGAGGGCTGCCTGCGCAATCTGGCTTGCCCAATGTGTTCCAGATATCCATACCGTTGACCTGAACGCCGCCCGCCGAGCCGAATCGAGAAACCCGACGACAAGCAAGACGAGACGAGACTCGGCTACGCGCAGAATACCTGCACCGACATACGCCTGACAAACCAGCCTCACGACCGAACCCGCCGCCAGACCTGCACGTTCCCGTCCCAGGGCAACCCGCCGCCTCGCCGGATTGCGCAACACCACTGTCTGGGGATCCGAGGGAAGCGCCGATAAGCGCACCGAGTCCGCCAGCGAGCGAGGCCGCCATGCCTGGCAGCTGGTCTTGTTCGTCGTGCGCCGTGCTGCTTCTTTTTGCCCTTATCGGAAGGGAAGCATCGGCGTCGCATGCAGGGAGGCAGGGAAAGCATGTGCACAGGGTCCCAAAGGCGCAGGTGACGGCGCATCCACTGCGTCGAGATGAGGGTACCTGCCCGACAGAGCATACATCATGCGCGGCGTCTCTGAGCGGCGGTTGCTGTCCTTCGCGATATGCCTGCGCCGTCGACTCGTGCTTCGCCACGACAGCCGGACCGACAACAGCCTGCGGGAGAGCTGGGTATTTCCCCTGCGCGCCTCAGAACGGTGAAGGTGAGTGCGTCCGCCGCTGGGAGCGTCTCGAGCCAAGTCTAACTCGTTGGGATGAATCCAGCTGGCTGCTGTCCAGTCGGTTACCTTTGCGCAAAGGGAGGCGACTGTTCACTCCCTGCCGGCGCCAGCAACACCGCAACGCAATGTCCGAACGATTATTTCCTCTGCCCATCCTCGTTCAACTATGGATGCTGCAAAGTTGGGATGGGATGTGCGGCAAATGCCTGCTACTCGACAGCGCCGGTGACAACTACTCTGGTACTAACAGTCACGACGACATCCGGGACACACACCGTGACCACAGTCGAGACAGCGGTCACGGTTGCCACACCAACACCTCCCGCAGGAATCCCAACCGACGACAGCGTAGCCGTGAAATTCATCCCGACCAGCGTCCCCAAAGTACCCCTCTCCTCCCCAACGAACAAATCCAGCAGCAGCCTAAGCGGCGGCGCAATCGGCGGCATCATCGCGGGCGTAGTCGTCCTCCTGATCGTCGTGGTCGTCGCAGCCTTCCTCATCATCCGCCGCCTCAAGCGCGTCGAAGACATCATGGAATCCAAACAAGGCTCCTCCAGCGGGGGCAAGGACAACAACAAAAAACCCAAATCCAAATCCCACTCCCAAAGCCAAATGGAACACTACGGCCGCCACCTCCACTCAGACCAAGACGACATGAGCGTCGACCCCCTCATGGTCCCCTCCAACACCCTCAACAACACCCCCTCCCCGCAACCCGCCCACTCCCACGGCCGCACCCCGTCCTCTGTTGCCAGCCCCTCCCCCTCCCCAAACAACCTCTTCAACTTCACCGACGTCCGCGCTCGCCACGCCGCTGCCAGCCCGGACCCTTCCACCTCTGACGCCGGTGGTGGCGGTGGGTATTTTGACCTGCAACACCACCAACAGCAGCAGCAGCCGATGCAGCCGGCACGCATGCGCGGGAGCAGTCTTGACAGCACCCAGCAACAACAGCAGCAGAGGGGATATGCGTATCACCAGCACTGGCGGCAACAGAGTAATGCGAGTGAACTGTCCGCGGATGGGAGTGAGCATGCTGGGGCGTCGGTGATGAGTCCGCTTGTTGGTGGTGGTCAGCATGGTGGTGGTGGTGGTGGTGGTGGTGGTGTGTCTGAGTTGGAGGCGTCGTGGGGGTTTGTGGAGTTGCCGGGTGGTGGTGGTGGTGGGCATAGTGGCGGGGGTGGGTATCAGCCGGTGTATGGGGGGTATGGTGCCGGTTCTGTGCCTACCGCCGGTGGTGATGGTGTTGGTGCTACGGGGTTACGCAGTCGGTCAAGCAGTGCGACGAGTGCGCGCGGACATGTCAGGAGGCGGAGTGATGGCGTTCAGGGTCCCGCGCAGGGTCAGGGTCAGACGCCGGGACAGGGGCAGGGACAGGGTGCGGGACTGACGCCGCTGGATGAGGCGGCCGAGATACATGGGTATTATGGCCGGCCGGATCAGCAGGCCGGGCAGACGGCTGCTGGGCTGGCGAGCGTGCAGTGGGATGTCAGTGGCGGGTATCAGCCCGTGCAGACGACGACGCCGCCGCCGCCCAGGGGGGAGTGATGGTTATGATGCTGGGTTTGTTTGTTTGCTTTGCGTGATTGAACGTTTTCTTGAGGGGGGTTTGTCTTTGTCATACGGGCTGCATTTGCTTTTCTATTTTCATCTCTCTCGTTTCTTGTTTGAGTTTTCGTTTCTTCTCTTCTTGCCATTTTTCGGTTACTTCTCATGATGATGCTGCTGATGTTGTTGTTGGATACCCACCGAACTTCTTGGATCGGCCGCGAGATAGCTCGCGACGCCTGATCGACTGTCTTTACTTGAACATCATTGGTTGTCGATTACATTACATCTTGTTGGCCGTTGTCTTTTTCCCCCTTTCTCACATGGTCTGTACATAACATTTGCCAAGGTGGGCGGTCTTTTTCCCCAGCGAGCGAGCGAGCGAGCGAGCAAGCGCCAACTGTCCTTTCCGTTGACTTACGCGGTTTTCTGCTTGTTAAACGAGCCGGGTCAGGAGTTTAGACTGTCAGATTTGCGGGTTTAAGGATACAAATAGTGGCTTGGGATGGGACTTTTGATCAGCACAAAGCGATGACGGTTTCTGATATTTGTTTCAGTCTCTGCTACTCAGTCGAGGTTACGACTTTACTCCAGTGTTTCAAGATCAAGTTGCGCCTTGTTCACGGGCCGAGGGGAGGTGCGCGGTGTACCTACATCCATACCTTGAGGATGGTACATTGCAGGATACAAAACTCCGGCGGTTGGGATATCTGGGTAGACTCTATGGAACACAAAAGACAGACCTTACAAAACCCGTAGAAGATGGACCTGGTTCTCGTGGTTCTCGTGACAAAGTCTATTTTTAAAAGCATGCTGTGGGATCCAACCGGCTTTGCCTCTCTCTCGGGGTGCGACCACAGATCACTTTATCCAGCTGCAGCGTCCCGCGCTTGGCTGCGGTTTAGTTATTTATTGGAACGCGGAGGAGCTGGCAATGGGGGTTTGGTCCGGGCCTGGCGGGGGGATGCTTCCGAAAGTGCAGGCGAGGGGCGAACTGTAGTGTCTCTTTCGGCGGCATTGGCATTGGCGTTGTCATTGGCATTGGGTGGTGATGGTGAAGGCGGGAGTTGGTTCAACAAGTTCCAAGTGATCCCCAAGGTTGCCCGCTGATAAGGTCTTGGGAACGATGTTTGGTACAAGCTTGCCTGACACAGCACACCGCACCCTAGGACTGTGTCTGAACAAGCTTCCTGCTTGGGCAAAGTCAAGAGCCAGGATGGGGTCGGCCGGTCTCCGCTCGAGTGCTGGACCTTCCAGGTTATCTTGTTCAATCAGCGGCAATCGACGCTTTTTGCCGCGTGGAGACCGGTCCCTGAGCGGAAGGTGAAAGGTTACCTTGCCCACAAACACCACAGGGTTGCATCGCAGGGGGGTACGACCCCGCATCGCGGTTGGCAGCAATGGCAGGTTCCCAGACACGGCAATATTGAGGAGGGAGGGAGAAGCGGGACGGCAAGCTGCAGCACTCAGCTGCTGATCGGCGAGTGCAGCTCTATGGATCGTCAGGAACGTTCCCGGCGGCGTGGTTCTCAGAGGCCGGAGTTGTTGGGTCTTTTATTCTCGGTGATGAGCTGGATGGATGTTTGAAGGAAGCAGTCGCCGGCAAGGTGAATCAGTCCACCAAGCTGCCAAACCGCCACCACCTAAATGATCCTCCGGCAACAGCAGCGCGAGGCGTATCCCTCTGGTCAAGAATCGGGTTAGCCCGTCGCCAGCCCCGACGTTGCACCCATGTATGTACATACATGGTTCTGGCCCAACCATGGTTGCCCATGGATGTTGCTGCTTGGCCTTACCTTGGAACGGCGCCGAGCTGCCCGTTGCGGCTGAGCCGTATCCGATCCAATGCAGGGCCGGTGCAAGCAGCCGTTCCTGGCAGGACAGGGCGCGATGCTGCTGTCAAGCAGGAAGGTAAGCAGACAAGTGTTAGTGTAGGTATAAGACAGACGAGTCCCAGCGCGCGGTGATCTTGCCCTCCTGCTGCTGCTGTTCCTGTGAGAATTGGTGATCCAACAACCTGTCAGTCAAGCCAAGCACCCTCCAAAGACCGAGTATCATCCCCAACCACCAGCCAACATGAAGCTCCTCGCCGCCCTGTCCCTCATCACCCTCGTGACGGCGGCCGTCCTCGAGCCCCGCCACTGCGCGGGCAACAACTGCAACCGCGCAGTAACCGGCACCCGCCCAGGACTCCTCCCGCTCACGGAGCGCTCCTCCCACTGCGCCAGCTTCCTTCTCACAACCGTCACGCCAGCCACATCGTAAGTTTCCACCACCTACCACACCTCCGCCACGCCAACCTTCCCCTTCCCATCCCACAAAATCAACCCCCAACCAAACGAAACAAACAAAAGCCTAACCCCTCCACAGAACCGTAACAGTAACAGTCGACCCCGAAGACATGCCGACGCCAACCCATAAGCCCGGCAAGAAGCACGACAACCGGCAGGTGACGGTGACGCCGACGCTGATCCCGGACTATGCCGACAACTGTGTCGACGCGGCCGAGTACATCTCGGCGTGCTCGTGCTTTGGGCTGACGGGGTCCGTGACGACTGCGCCGGCGCCGACGGTTACGGTTACCACGACGGTGGATTGGTGCGATGATATTTGAGAAGGCTTGACAACGGGGGAGGAAAGTTGGGGGGGGGGGACCGCGGGGGGCGCGGTTCGGGGCCTGGCTGGTTGTTAGTTGTTAGTTGATGGTATCGAGCAGCACGCGAACCCAGGTGTGCTGGGTTGATGGGACGGGGCTGTCGGGAGTCGGCGGGACGTAGATTTGTTGTTGCGAGTTTAGGATGGGGTATATAAACTAAACGATGTTGCCTCAAAAATAAATAAAATTCCATTGGCCATTCATTGTCTGTTGTCCGCGATCGCGTCGACGCCTCGAGGTAGCGATGTCCTGAAGTTGCGAGTTGCAGAAGAGAGCTGAGCTGGGGTTTGCGCCAGAGAGCCGTGGCGGCACAACCCCAACCCTGGCCTAGTCCTTGCCGCGCATGGGCCACTCTGCGACCTCGTGCATTTTCTGCAATTTGCAGGCGTGCACAGACCATCTAACCTCCGCCTATAAAACCTCCACAACCCTCCCCGATTCTTGCTCTCTTCTTTTCCTTTTTCTTCTTCATACTTACCTTGATTGACTGCGCGGAGTTCACGATTCCCGCGCCGTATGGCGGAGAGCCTGCATTGCACATCGTGGTGCTAGCCATCATGAATTGCCCTTTTGGGGCCGTTCCGGTCGGAATTTTTGCTGTCTACCTCCAGAGATGGAACTCTTTTCGCTGTGTGCCAGGCCTTGGGTCGAGCCATGGAGAAGGGATGGTGTGTCTGTGTTTTGGCATTGTGAATATGTTTTGGCCGGTCTCTGCGCGTCTACCATATTGCGTAGGTCGTGTCGATAATGATTTTTGGAACTTGAACATGTTGAATGTTGACAAGCGAATACTGGCAGACATGCTTTCGATCTCTGCGTTTTACAGCATCCCAGGCCGCAGCACCTGGTGCGTCTGATGTGTCCCTCTATCCCGGCAAGCTGGACGCGTTTTCCTGACTGGTACTTCGTAATGGTAATCCATGAATAAGCGACCACAACGGGCAGACAGCATGTGAACCTGTGCCCACTGTCCACGTGTATTCCGCGCTCCCCATCGTAAACGCGGAAGAGGCGGAAGAGGCGGAAAAGGAGAGCTCTGGCCTCAATCACAAGCAACCCGACCTGCAAACGGGCGCCATTCCTTCTTGGGATTTCCCTTCGGGGAGGCTTCGGTTTTCGGCAGCCACACGGGACCACCCCGCATCCGGCTGCGCTGTCGCATGCACGCGATGCCTGCGTCCCGGCTCTATCCGCTGCGAAGCGAGGAACTCTGCAGATGCGACGGCGTTTTTATTTTGTTTCTCGAGATAATTATTGATGCCTCAAATCTCAACATCCTTGGACTGCCCGACTTTGGGGTTCGGATGTTAAATGATGGCTTTGGGCAGAAAGCACCCCACAGCGGGGTTCCCCCACTGCACCCCACGTTCGAAACAGCGCTTCCACGGACCTTCGACCCGACCTTGTCCTTGTCCGTCTGCTGTCGCCGTCGGGAATATTCACATGTCAGACAGACACCTGCCACCCGTGGACCTGCCCCCGTGACGCCATGATTCGTGCCTGTCGCAACGCGCTCCGGCGGGCCAGATGGGCCAGATGAGCCAGATGAGCTAGAATGGATCAGAGACGGAGACGGCATGTGGCCCGGTTGACGGTTTCCCTCGCGCATTCTTCCCATTTTCCACTTTTGACCTTTTCTTTGTTCGACTGTCTGTTGCTGTTGCCCTCCCTTCCGCTCTTGTCCAACTCTATCCAACCTACAGCCCACGGTCCACTCCCGGTCCCAGTCTTTCAACTCGGGACTGGCAGCTTCCGTCTCAGCGGCACAGCACCACTTGTGCTGCTCCAAGAGTCCAAAGAGTCGACGACGACATCCATGAGGTTCAATAAATTCAGCACGCCGTATATGCCCAACAAGACTACACTACAGCAATACGACAGCATATACTAGCCATCTCAGATTCGCGTCGCCACCATGATCGACCACTTGCTGGGGCGGCCGTCAATGAAGTCGCGCCGACTGCAGGTCCTGGCCGTGCTGGCCTTCTGGTCTGCTTATGTGTGCAGGTATGTTGTGCGTCCTGTGCTTGCGCCTGACGCTTACTGACGACGCCACAGAGGTCCCAAGCATGGCCCGCCCGTGCTGCGCTTCCTCTCGCGCTTTGTGTCTAAGAACCTCACGGCATGGCAGACCGTCGTCGTGACCATGATGTACCTCTACATCGCCCGCAACTTCAGCACCCTCGTCGGGCTCGCGAGCCCCGATCCGCTGACCAACATGTATGATGCCACCTACTTCCGCGCCACCTGGGTCCTGACCGCGCTCGACGCCGGCTTCTGGACCGCCATGAAGATCCAAAACAGGGCCCTGCGCGACGTCGCGAGCATCGCCTTTTCCGTCTTCTACATGTTCGCTGCCGAGCAGGCCGACGAGAAGGTGCGCAAGGTGCGCGGCAACATCACCGTCGAGCACATGCGTGTCAGTTGGAACAAGGGGAGCCAGTCGGCCATCCTGCGCTTCGTGCAGCGCATGCTCCGCCCGCACACCACGAAATGGCCCGCTCGCGAGATCCGCATCCCCCGGCCCGAGAGCAGCGTCTACAAGGAGCCCGTCTCGACTTGGCTGTACTTTGACGGGCCCCTGAAGAACCTCAAGGACCACAACAAGGTCATCCTCGACATCCCCGGCGGCGGCTTCGTGGCCATGGATCCCCGGTGCAACGACGACAAGCTGTTTACCTGGGCTGCTAAGACCGGCCTGCCCATTTTGAGCCTGGACTACAAGAAAGCCCCCGAGTACCCTTTCCCGTACGCACTGAACGAGTGCTACGACGTCTACACCACCATCGTCAAGACCCGTGGCCGGTGTATTGGCTTGTCGGGCAAAGAGGTGCCGCAGATTGTCATTACGGGTGACAGCGCCGGCGGGACCCTGGCTACGGCGACGACGCTGATGATCATCGAGAACGGTCTCACAGCAGGCCGCCACCCCGGCGGGAACCTCGACCTTCCCGTCCCCGACGGGCTCATCCTGTTCTACCCCGCGCTCGACATGAACATAGGCAGCTGGATGTCGGACGAGCAGATGGCGTTGATTAAGGACCGCCGGGTGCGCGGCGCCAATCGCAACATCATCCAGCGCAAGAAATCAGCCTACGACAGCCTGGTGGGCACGCCCGCCCAGTCCGACGACGAGGACGACACCAGGGACACCACACCCAGCAGGACCACCACCTCCCCCAAACACTCCCGCAGCCCGGCGCCCGAGTACGCCCACCCGGGCCCAACAACCTGGAGCCAAGTCCAACAACCCGCCCCGACCACCCCACCTGCCCCCCCTCCCGCCACCACCACCACAACAACAAAACCAACCACCCACCACCCCCAACCCATGCGCACCCGCCTCGCCACCTCCTCCATGATCTCCTACTTCAACGACCGCGTCCTCACCCCCGAACTCATGCGCGCCATGATCATCCTCTACATCGGCCCGCACGCCCGCCCGGACTTTTCGCGGGATTACCTCCTCTCGCCCATCCTCGCCCCCGACCTCCTCCTCGCGCGCTTCCCCAAGACCTACTTCCTGACGGGCGAGCGCGACCCGCTGGTCGACGACACCGTCATTTTCGCTGGTCGGTTGCGGAGGGTCAAGGCTGCGCTGCATGCCAGCGGCGGGAAGAGGTTGGAGTATCGCGATGAGGATGCGTTGGCGGAGGGGTTTTGCGAGGGGGATGTTGCCGAGATGGTGTTGATACCGGGGATTAGTCATGGGTTTTTGCAGTTTCCGAGTGTTTATCCGCCGGCGTGGAAGTTGATTCTGAGGGCGGCCGGGTGGGTGGAGGAGTTGTTTGTTTTTTCGGGGGAGAGGAAAGGTGAGATGGGGAGGGGGAGGAGGGGGAGGAGTGAGTCGGTGGGGAGTGAGGATCGGGGGTTGGAGATGAGGGGGTTTGTTAGGGGGAGGGGGGGGAGGATGGGGGATGGGGAGGAAGTGGTGGGGATGGTGAATGGGGAGGGTGAGGAAAGGGGGAGTGGTAGTGGTGAGGGTGAGGGTGAGGAGGCGGTGGTGGGGAATGGGATTGGGAATGGTGTTGGTATGGGGAATGGGAATGGGAATGGGGGTGTGGAGGGAAGGGTGAAGAGGAAAGGCCGTGGAAATAAGGGCAGAGATCGCGACTTGGTTAAGCTCGCGAGTACGGATGACTTGCTTGGGAGACGCATGCATGGGCTTGCTGGGGGGTTGACGAGCTTGCCGACGGATCCGGAGTGAAGCTGGAGGGCCCAAGGTAGTCAGGGGCTGGGCTTTTTGTTTTGGTGTTGGTGGCGGGTCGGGGAGTGAGTTGCGGATAGATGGTTGCTGGATAGATGGGCATTGGGTGTTATGCAGCGTTTGGCTTTCTTTTATCCCTTTTTAGCAAGAGCTATTTGGCTTAGCAGAAGCAGTGGGCATATTTCTCCCCTATTTCTTTCTTTTGCTGCAGTGGGTAGTGTATTTTGATGTGTGAGGGAGTTTGAGTTACGAGTGTCGGGTCTGCCTGCATCTTGGTCGAGGATCTGCATTACCCCTGAATGTGCATCCGCGTTACCCCTGAATGCGCATCCACTGCCACATCCGTGGTACGTTACGTGCAGTGTTGACTTGACACACATGTCATATATTGCAGAGCCATTCCTCGCACATATTGAACTGCACGGGTTGGAATCTGGTTTGCTTTGTGCTGTGTGAAGCAGGGGCAGTTATGTTCCGGTTGGAAGAGGATGGAAAAGGCGTTGTATATACATCCCATCCCTCATGAGGGTCCCGATTTCAGCCTGTTTTCTGTCCGTCTCGACAGTTTCTCACGCTTCGGTGCCCTCCTCCTGTTCTTCCTTCTCCTCCTCCTCCTCATCCTCCTCCTCCTCCTCATCCTCTTCCTCTCCCTCGCCGTAGATGCTCTCCCAATCGCTATCAAAGCCTCCCGGTAACGGATTTCGATTGCCGTAGCCGGAGTCGGATCGGATGTGAAGGGAGCCTTCATCGTCGACAGACCAACGTATGACCGGCCGACTATCATATCCAAACATAGCCAGCGGCGCGAGCTCAATCTGCTCGGGAACGGAGTAGCTGTCGACGGTGTCTGTGACCTTGTCGAGTCTCGTTTCAATCATGGTATCAATCTTGTGAAGGGTTGGCAGCGGTGGGTCTGCATCTGGGTCCGTGTAATTGTAGAGAGACTTCAGTCGATTTCTAACCTCCGGGTAGTAGCCCTCTGGTGCTAGTTCTTCGCACCTCTTGAAGCAACCCATGGCATCATTCTGTTGGTTGCAGTTGTCATACTGGAGGGGTGAGGTCAGCTAAATCTGGCGGCGCAAAACAAGTGGGGAACGAAAGGGGGAAGGAATGTGGGGAGGAAAGTGGGAGAGAAAGGAGAGCAGAGAGAACAAAGACATACCAGCACGCCAAGGTTGTACCAGATCTCGGCCATAAACGGGGAGAGGCGAATCGCCCTCGAAAAGGCCTGCAGGGAATCCTGATACTGCTGGACACTGTAATACAAGATGCCGATTGTGAGCCACACGGCAGAAATGGAAGAGTCCCGATATACTGCCCGCTGCAGAGCCTCGTATGCTTTGGGATAGTCTTTCAGGCCCATGTAAGCTCTCCCTAGGAGATAGAAATGCTCTGGCACGCTAGGGTCTAACGCGCTCGGGAGGTGATGGTGTCAGCATCCTTCTGTATCTGAGGCTTCTTTTGGTGTAACTCTCTGGCAGCATAACTGACAAGAGAAGTAAGAGCGAAGTAAAATAGGTAGGAACTTATTACCCGATCTGATGGCTGCGTTGAGCCAATCCACTGCGTGCTTGAAGAATCCGGCAGCCGGGCCATCTTTGGCCCTTCTGAACTCTTCTGCGCGCTCGAGCATCTCAAGACCGACAAAAGCATTGGCTGTGGCGTCTGCTACGTCTTTGTTGAGCCTGCGCAAGGCCTCGTCCAGGTCTCGAATAGGTTCTGAAGACTCTTGAATCTGGACCCGGCGGAAATGTTGATACTCGTCGTCGGTTGCCAGCTGCATGGGCGGTAGCTCTGCTCCTCCTCGTCCACGGCCTGAGCGTGCCATGCCATCTCGCAATGCTTCTGGGCGTGGTAGGAAGCTTGTAGTTCCCGACAGTCTGGTAACGCTGGCGGCCTTCTTCTCGATTGTGGCCTGGCGCCCACATGTCGAACTGGTCAAGGTAGAGCTATAAGTCACGGCTTTGTCCTGGTCCAGGAGACGCTGGAAGCTAGAAGGACTCTCACTCACCATGCCCTCGCATAATCTCCCCCTGACGAGATGGCACCGGTGCACCCGGGGAACGGGCATAGCGATGATCCCTTTGACTTGGAGGCAGTCCGTGAGACAATCATGGCTTGTTCGATATGGACGTCCCGTTTCATCCACGAAAGCCAGTTGTCTGACCCGACTCTCACGCCACTCTTGGCGAGCGTGATGACGAACTGGCCCCTGACGACTTTGTCGAGCCCCGGCTTGCCCGCAAACACGACGTGTTGAAGCATGTCACAGAATGACTTGAGAGATGGTAGAGTAAGCCTCGGGTTAGTCCCAGACCTACGGCATTTCAAACAAGAGTAATACATGTTAAGAAATAAAACTCACATCCCAGCTCCCGCAGGCCTGCAACGGCAACCCCCAGGTATCGCCCAGGGCGTCGTCAAGACGGATGATGTCCACGCCGAGGCTCCGCGGCATGGCCTCGATGGCGCGGACAACCTGCTTCATCTGGCTGGCAATATGGAGCAGCAAACGGCTAGGAGGAAGTCAGCTCGTACCGAAAACGACCAAGCAACGTAAATCCAGAGAGCACACTCACGTATTTCGCCCAATAGCCGCTAACATCTCCTTAGAGCACGTCGCCAGACTAACACCAACCCAGCAAAATAAGTTAAACGTCAGCATAACAGCCCCTCAACACGGAGCCACCAAGCAAGATACCACATAAACCAACAGGAGAAGCACTCACAAAACAAACAGCGCCCTCACATCCCTAACCAACACCCCCAACCGACTGACCATCCGCCCCAACACAGCCGCATGCTGCCGCGTAGTCAATGCCAACGCCTCAACATGGCCTGTCACAGCATCCAAACCCAGCTGCAGCGCGCGGCCCTGCGCCGACTGCTGCGCTCCTTGGGTGGCCGTGAGCGTGCGCAGGTCGAGGATGGCGTCGGGCATGGCGGAGACGAGCTTGAAGATGGAGGTTGTTTGTTGGACGAGGGCTGTGGAGTGGGTGTTTATCGTTTCGGTTTGGGTGGAGTGGGTGGTTTGGAGCTGGGTGGTGAGGCGTTTGATTTGGTTACTGGGATAACAGGGAAGGGGGGGAAGGGGTTGGTGTTAGTAACCTCAGTCAGGGGGGATTATTTAATATCATGTTTGATTTGGGGTTTGCGTACAGCTGCTGGGTGCTCAACAGAATGTTGATGGCGGCCATTTCGGCCAGGATGACTTTCCTCAGGTCGTCGACGTCCTTGCGGGCGATCAGGGACCAGTGGAGGCGGGTGCCGATGTTGGCCAGGTTTCTCGTCGTGCGGAAGTGGCCGAGGCTGTTCTCCTTCGCCCGCATCTTGTCGGCCATGGCCTGCAGCGGCTGCAGACAGTGCGTCGCAATGGCGCCGACCTTGCTGAGCACCAGCCGTTCATCGTCGTTGTCGGGCCGGAGCTGGAGGGCGTGGCGGAGGGTGCTGCGGAGTAGGTCCAGCTCGACGCCGAGGTTCTGGAAGTGTGTGGGAGCATCTTTGTAGTTTTTCAGCTCGACTGCTACTCTTTCGAATAGCCCCAAGATGGCGATTATTTCACCCGGCGTCGTCATGGCATATTTGGTTGCTTGTGTCGTGGGAATGTGACGAGTGGCGTTGACGAGTTGGGAAATCAAATGAGAGAGAAACAAGACAAAAATGCGAGGACGGCAAGGTCTGTGAACTTCAAGCCATGGTTGGCTGCACTTTGAGGCTGTGCTCTTCAGGTGTACAGATTAGCCATGTGTGTATGTCCTGCCACAGCATGCGGGTTTCTTCCGTTGCCCCTGATTCGCTGTCGTCAAAATGGTCACCTGGGCCGCTGCAAGCCCCTCTCTTGTCTTGGTTGGCTGTGGCAGACTCGTCGGCTGCATTGTGCTCATAAAAGTTTACTCCTGCGCTTTCGAAGCGTGTCTTGCGCTGCGGTGTGGCATTGGACCCAACTTGAGCCAACGACGTTCGTTTTGTCAACGCCAAACGCCCTCTGCAATTCTACAGATCCTCTAGACTTAACAAGTATGGATCCTTCCAGCATTCCCATAACACCCATCACTCGCCCCCATATCGAGCCCAACCCTGCGCACTATCACAAGGGGAGTGCCCAGCAGGCAGGCTATTGATGCCCCGGTTCCAGAGGTCTGGGCTTTGACGGAAGAGCGCTTCAATGACTTCGACAAGCACGGTGTTACTCATGTTGTGATCGAGCAACTCATCAACCTCGGCAAACCATCAGGGGATGCGGAGAATATGAGGCTAACTGAGGTGGGAACGGCAGAGTCATGTATACCCAACAGACGGAGATTTTCCGATCTATCGACTACCAGTATGACTGGAACATTCCGGTCCCTTTTTGGGATTTTCTCGGGAGGATTGTCTCCAAGGGTGTCTTTGCCGACCAGTCTGAGCTTGAGAATCCCAACTTTTGCGCTGTGGGCCGGCGAGAATTCGTCGCTTACACGACGACCGCCTGGATGGCCGCTGTAGAAGCACGGAAAGCAGCAGGCCCAGACGAGCGACCACCGCTCAACGTTATTTCAGGTGAAGTTTAAGAAGCCGCAGCCGGGACAACCCATCGCAATGACCTGGGCCCCTGCCAGAGAGCTCATTTCCACCAGGGTTGCCAGGATGAAGCGATGTAGGTTAGAGATTTGCCTATATTCTCGAGGATACAACTAACTGCAAACCAACATAGGGAATGATCACTCAAATAAACAGGGAGACGGGTAAGTCGTCAAGGAAGCAGTCGTCGAGGAAGTATAAACTGGGATCCCGCTTGAATCAGGGGAACGCCCCCAAGTCAAGTAGATGGCTTTATTTAATCTAGAACCACACAGAGTCAAGGACAATGCTTCCATCTAGTTAACCACCACGCAAAGTGGGATTGGAGTTTTAGAAACCACGCTGGACTTGTGAAGTGCAAGGGGAGGTAAGATCCAGTCGGTAGGTAACGAAGGATGAACATGTCCACTCCTGATACTACAGTTGACGTATCCAAAGTGGATATATCCCATCCTTGAACCAGTTGCGTGGGTGTCTGATGCCTCTTTTGGCCAAGCCTGGTAGCAGTAGAGGTTCGGGTTTAAGAGCCGGGCCGAATGGGATCCTGTGAGGACTCAACAACAGCGGAGAGCCGGGTTACGCCCGAACAAGGTGGATTGGTGCTTATTTATGTTACCCCTGCTGAAGGTGACATGGCCTTGAGTTAAAAGGGAGGTTCTTGGACTGGATTTAATACGGGCTCACCATGCGACCAACACATTCCATATCGACCTGTCATGAAGTTCCTACCCCTTTGCACGACCGCCCTCAGCTGTGTCTCGACAGTCGAGGCTGGGGGCGTGGGAACATGCGTATGGAACCCCTTCTGAACCTCTGATCAAGACAACCATATCAAACACTAACTCTATCTACATCCCAGTGCGCTCGACTCCACCAGGCACTCAGCACCGCCGTCAGTTACCCCAACCAGTCAGCCTACAACGCTACTGAGGCCTCGTACTGGTCCTTGCAAGAAGCAGGCCTCAAGCCGGGATGTATCGTGCGTCCCAACACGGCCCAAGACGTGTCTCGAGCCGTGTCAGTCATTGCCACCACGGACGGCTGCACGTTTTCCATCAAAGGTCAGGGTCATGCGCCCGCTGCCGGGTTTGCTAATATTGACGGCGGTGTTACGATCGACATGACCGGTCTGGAGACGACGGTACTGAGTCCTGATCACTCGGTTGTTCACGTTGGCGCTGGCGCGTCTTGGCTCCAGGTGTATCGGTATCTTGACCCTTTCAACGTTTCGGTTGCTGGGGGTCGAAATGGTCTTGTTGGTGTGGGTGGGTTGACGCTGGGAGGAGGCATCTCCCACTTCTCTCCCCGTGTGGGATGGGCGTGTGATAATGTCATGAACTTTGAGGTGCGTGTTTTGTCCTATTTAAATCCATACCTTCGATATCAACACTGACTTCAACGAGATTGTCCTGGCCGATGGAACTCTTACAAACGCAAACCAAACCTCCCACGCGGACCTTTACCGGGCACTCAAGGGGGGGGCCAACAACTTTGGGATCGTGACGCGTTTTGACATCCGCACGTTTCCGCAGGGCAACCTCTCTGTCACAAGCCTTGTCAACAACATCTCTCAGCGAGGGGCTGTCTTCCAGGCCTTTACCGACATCGTATCGTCCCCGTCCTTCGACGTTGACACCTCCCTCGTTGCGGGGTTTCTCTACAACTCTAGCTCAAAGGCATGGGTCATCAGCAACTCGGCAGTGTATACCCGTCCTGTACTTCACCCCCCAGTGTTTGACGGGCTTGCTGCCGTGCCGAGCATTTCCAACAACTCGCGGATAACCTCGCTGGCTGAGCTTGCAGACGAGTCTCCCACGCCGCCGTTGTGAGTTGCATCTCCTCTCATACTTATCACATGTTCAGGGTCTGACAGGGAAAAACCCAGAAACTGGCTCTTCGCCACAGCAACGTTCAAGCCCTCGGCCCAGTTTATGCTCGAAATCTTTGACATCCTCAACAGCACCCTCTATTCCTTCAACCCTCCAGGCGGCGTGGTGTGGGACATTGCCTTTGAGCCACTCCCCTCAGTCATGCTGTCTCACGCCTCCAAGACGGGAGGGAATGTGCTTGGTGTCCGCCCCGAAGAGGGCAATAGCTACAGTACGTTTTTGCTCGTTCTCTCCAATCTGCAATCCTCACTCACAGGATATTTGCTAGTCATGCTCCTCTCTGCGCTCTGGCCAAACTCTGCGTCGAACCCGGCGGTTGATCAGGTCTCACGCGAGGCTCTCTCTGCAGTCGAGTCGCGAGCCAAGGCGAAGGGTTTGCTGAGGAAGTTTCGGTATATCAACTACGCTGCCCCTTACCAGACACCTCTCGCGTCGTATGGTGCGGAGAACTTTGAGTTTTTGAAGAGGGTGAGCAGGAAGTATGACCCGGTTGGTTTGTTTCAGAACCGTGTTCCGGGAGGGTTCAAGCTGGGAAAGGGAAGTAAGTAAGTAGGTAGCAAGTCAGATAGAATCACAGACAGAAAAATACATTTGGGGATTGGCTGGGATCAACAAGTACATGTCCTCTCAACCGCCCAAAACCTCCCACAAAACCTCCCCCATCCTCCGCCCCTCCCTCCAAATATCATCATGGTCGCCCCCCGCCTCACAAACCCCCACCTCCGCCCGCCCATCCCGCTCCAAAACCCCCCTCAACCCCTCCAACTGCCCATACGGCACCAACGTATCCTCCCGACTCTGCACCAGCACCACCTTCCTCTTCCCCTTCCCCCCAACCCACTCCCCAACCCAACCCCCCTCCACCCCCCGCTCATACCCAGCCGCAGAAGCGGTAGCGGTAGTCGGACAAACCGCCCGCCATACTTCCTCGTCGCCGCCAAACGCCCCCGTGACAAACTCCCGGTACGCCTCCCGCAGGTGCTCGTATCCGGCAGGGGGGTCTGCCACGAACCCGGCTAGGTCGTAGAGCCCGTTGAAGCCGACGATGACGTCCGGGAGTGGCGCGGTCGCGGGAGGGGAAGGGGCGAGGCCCCAGCGGCGAGGGTCCATGACGGATTGGAAGGCGAGGGTGGCGCCGCAGCTGTGGCCGGTGAGGATCCATGGGTTGGTGCTGCCTGCTTGTGAAGATGATGGGGTTGGTGCTGGGAGGATGGCGAGGCGGTGCAGGAAGCGCAGGGCGGTCAGGACGTCGTGGATGTGGTCTGGGTGGGTGGCGTTGTGGGAGGGGGAGGTGGGCTGCGGGTGGGAGGGGTGGGGGGAGAGGCGGTAGTTGAGGGAGATGAGGCCTGCCAGTTTTGATGGGGATGCGTTGGTGGTGGACTGGTGCAGGTTGAGAAGGGTGGTGGCGGCGGGGGTGAACGAGGTCGCGGTGATGGCCGGGTCGCGCCAGGCGCCGCCGTGGATGTAAACTATCCAGGTGCCTGGGAGGTGGGGGATGGTGGACGAAGGCGGAGAGGGCGGAGTGGTGCTGTTGGTGTCTGTGGCCGGGATCCATACGTCGAGAGTTTGCAGGGAGACGGCTTGGCCCAGGGGGAGGTAGGGGACGCCGGCCTTGTGCCAGCCGATGGTGCCAGTGTCAAGTCCGGCGGTGGCGGGGTTGGTTCCGGATGTGGTTCCGGTTGCGGCTCCGGGGATGGCTCGGGGGGCGGTGTCCGGGTTATTGGTCACCCGACTCCAGGACACCGAAGCCCATGCCCGCAGATCGGCGTCAGATGGCACCGAGGGGCTCACACTATCGGCGGGTAACTGCATGTCGGGTAATTGTACTCTGTAATTGTAAAGTGTGGGAAATGCGCAATGAAGAACATCCGCTGCGAGTTGGAGACTTGGAGTGGTGAAGTGAGCCTGGATTTCCCCGCTGTGGGTCACTCACTGCCCACTGTCGACATTTTCTAACCGAACCCCCTCCGATCCGGGCCCGGTTGCCGAGGGACCCACTCCGCCGTCCGACTTACACGCCCCTGCCGGCTCCGGGTTTGGGTCCGGGAATGGTTGGTTTCTCATGTATTTTCAGCTCAGACCAATTTTGGCTAGTTTTAGTGACAGGAAATCTGCCGCTGCTTCCGCCCTCATGACCCTCAATTGACACTGCGGCAAATAGTTGAGCAAACGCCGAGCAACAGTCTGAACCAACAGGAAAACAACAGGGGCAGCACCTTGTCCCATGGACCAAATCGGGTGCCCAGCCGATCTCATGCGGGGCCCTCGGAAGTCGCCGATCGGATGTCATGAGGTCAGCCAGAGATCGGCATCCGGCCAAAGTACCGCACTTAGCAGTCGCTCACCGTGCTCCCTCCCTGGCGCACTATCTCCGCAACCTTGCATATATGTTATACCAACCCATCTATATCGTGCAGCCATACGAGCAACGTTTCCGCGCCCGCGGCGTCTTGCAGATGGCAGATCCCGTGCCCTGACACCATTCCTTAGGGACCATAGTTAAATCGGCCCAGCTTAGTATGGCACCCCCCAATCTCGACCGGGCCACCGGGTGCTTGTTTGGGCTCGGCCACACTTGTGCGCTCCGAGATCCGAGGGGTGAACCCATATATCACCCTCAGCTATAAATGTCCTAGTGGACTAAGTTGAGGCTCGATGATCGGCCTGCAGACCGATATAGATCCCATCTGTCTCTCTGCCGTCGTTGGTGGAAAATCTCCGACCCAGTCTCTGCGCCATCTATTCGGATGTTGCGCCGGTATGTGCCAAATGCAAAAAGCCAGCCTGTTAAAGATGCGGCTGTTGTCCTAAATCCAACTCCCAATGCCCAACCGCACACTCTCCCTCATGGCAGATGCCGCTACCACTAAGCGCCCGTGGCTCGTGAAACAGCCCTATATGGCTTTGTGAAACCCCTCGTATGCCAGCCTCAGCGGGCGGCAGCTGCTGGACGTCTCGCAGCATTCGTGCTGCTCATCACCCCAAGGGTGGGCTGATCGGTCTGAGAAACTGATCAATTCGAGGGGAGGTCTGGGCCTGTTCATCTCTCAAGCTGCGATTCAACAAAGTCTCGGTGAGCCAGATGAGCTTGACGATGCAGTGCCGATCAAGTGCCCCATCGAGGGCTATTAGCACCTGCAGGACAGCAACCCCAACAATATTTGGTTTGTATATTAGATGGACTGGCTAGCAAAGGACCCTCTTTTCATGGTGTAACTTGCATGCTCTGGTCATCTCGGCGTATTCTCGTCCCTGCCGTGTAGCTATCCAGATGGGTGTCGCCTTCCCCGAGTTCCACGAGATGCGCCGGCGATCTGTGATGGTCCCACCTCCAGGTGTTTATGGCATGATCATGTGGGTATTGTGGGATTGGTTGCCACCGGCGTGTTGGCTACACTATGTCTCGCTCACTCTTCAACCCCCCATAAGAAGATCCGACCTGGCAAGAGTGGCTCTCTCTTGGATGCCCTGCATAACGAAAAGGGTGCCGTCGGAGGTACTTCTCGACACCGAAGTCCGTGAGACTTCCGTTCCCAAAGGTAAGAAACCTACAGTCACTCACAGCACAATAGAGTCAAGGTTAAAGATGGGGCATCAACCGGCAACTTACCGATGCATGAATGCCGGACAGGATCCCGGGCCTTGCCGGGCCTACTTGGCCATCCTCTGACCCTCTCATCCGCTATCCGCCCGAATCAGACCTGCCTATCTCCAACGCAAGTCAGGTCAAAGGGATTGGCGGAGACACACACACGGATATGGACGTTCTGTTCCAACGACCTCGCATCACTGTGCGCTGGGAAATTTAGCCCGGGAGTCGGGGCCGGAGAACCTGCATTGGTCCACTGGCTGTAAACAACTGATATGGTTCCCAGTGGCGTTTAATGAGTGGAAAAAGCCGTGATATCGTGTTTTGTTTGAGGTTCCCACACGTAGTAGTGAAGCTATTGGCCGCGGTCTGAGGACAGTCCTGGTGAGTGGGCGATGAGGGATGGAGCTCGCACATGTGGCGGGAAGCTCGCCGAACTCCAACCTCAAAAGTTGTCATGAGTTATTATGAGGCCGCCTCCAAGTTACTATTTGAGTTGGAGTTTATTCTAAACCTCTTTCATGGTGTCTACTCAATTGTTGTTCTGAGTCTGGCTCAGTTTGTGCGTGTGTTTACTTACCCCTGTTTACCCCTGAATCACCAAGGAATATGGACACGATCAGAACAACAACATACAACGTACAATAACAATGCCAACACATTCCAAATATTCACAAAGCATTCTTCGTTCCATCGCGCAGAGCAACATCTCTCCATCTTGTTCCAGAGGAACAACCCCCACTCTCAACCCTGCCGTCACCACCGTCACCATATCGCCAGTCACCCAGCAAACAAGCAACAAGCACCCAAAGAGCCGAGCTACCACGATCAGCAACACAGCAGCACAAGCACGAGCACAAACACCACCGTCGGCACCAACACGGAGAATATACACACCCTGTCCCACCCCTCCCTTTCGCCGCGTAACACATCCCACCTGCACCACACTTTTCCTCGTACCACACACACACACACACACATTGACAGGGAGAGGGGGAGAGATATATGCACAGAATCCCCACGCGTACAACACACCACGAAGAAGAAATGCCTCGCCGCCGTCCTTACGACAGACGCACTGCACATGACCCGATCGAACTGGACTGTACCAATCGGACTGATCAACCGGCGCCGCGATGTGTACAACAACAAACTCATGCTCAGCAACATCCATGAGCGGGAAGTGATAACACCTGATGATGCTGTCCAGTCTGGGTGGGCATGGTGTGCAGAACTGACTATCTACCTACCTACCTGCTACTGTACCTTCCTCGGTAACATGAGCCCGACCCAGAAAAGCAAAAGACAAGACCCAAGATCAGCATGTGGCTGGCTATAAATGATGGATAATATTACCGCAAGCCCTGTCTCACCCATCACAGTCATGTCTCACAAAAAAAGAGTGAGACATTGGGGTTTCTTGTTTTATTGTGAGGGCTGAGGGCAAGCTCGGGCCGAGAGAAAGGGGCGGTTGTTCTTCGGAAAGTGAAGGGGCTACACTACTTAGTAGTTGGACTGGACTGGACTGGACTGGACTGGGCTCTGGCTCTCGAGCTGAGTTGGATTCTTGCGCTGACAGCTGGACACTTGAGTTGACAGCTGGACTTGTTGATGTGATACATGGACAGCAGCTATGTGCCGAGCACTCCATCTGACTTGACTTGGAGAAGAGGTGGACATTGGATACTGTAGTGCAGTTCAACCTTACTACAGTAGTAGCTTGTGTATACACAGCAGGCAGGCGGGTTGTTGGTGGAGTATCGGTTTCGGTTTCTGGAATGTGCACTTCCACTTGTTCAGAATGGTGATGGAAAGCAAGTAATCCGTAAAGTGGATTTATTGCACAGTACGGATAACCTTGTGTTTCCGTCCACCACATGGCGCCTTTCCGTGGCATCAGTTAGTGTATTTCGGATGGACCAAACCACCAAGAGAATGCTGAGATGAGGTAGTATTTTGCCGCCTCGAAGACTGCAAAGAACAATGAGACTGCGTAACACACAATGGCAAATTGTGCCTCCCTCTCGCTGCTCTCCGCCGCGCCAGAGCGTTCGAGAGGGAACTTTCCGAGTACCGAGATTGCAGGATCACATGAGTTAAACCGTTACCCGACTGCGCGACCTGAGGGACGTGTCGACCTTATTTCCTGGTTGGCGCGGATCACACAGTGCATGCGGTACATCCGTTCTCCGTACCAGTTAACATACACGGTAAACGTCAGCTGTGGAAAACTTCTGTTATAGCAGCCAGCTCCAGTCTTCAGCGCCGGAGCAGACTCCGCCGCGTGCGAGGGGTCTGCATGTAACGTAAGGTTCATTTGTATCCCGTACCGTACAGGACCGTGGAATGGAACTGAACCCCTGTGAATAGCAGCGGCAGCTGCCGGCCCGAACAAAAAGTGCGTGCGTCGCTGCGCGAGAGCGGAGCAGTGGCCTGCACGGAATGGGGAACGGTGGGGGCCCCGGCGGAGAGAAAGTGGGCGGGCGCGCAAGAAAACCCTCCCGAGGTCAGGGCTGCATTTTGTTGTTGGTCGTTGCATTTTCGTGATGGAAAATCCCACACACACAGACACACACGCACACGACCATGTTCTCTCACCGGGCTCGGAAGGACGGCGGCGAAGAGGTTTCCGAAGAAGGTCAAGCGCTTATCCCTCGAGGCGGCAGGGACGCCGGGTTGGCAAGGTCTGGCAATGCCCTGGCAATGCCCTGGCATCTTGGATCTTGCTGATCTCGGGTCCTGAATCTCGATCATTGGCCCGAGCGTCCTGCCCTGTCCCGTCTGGCATTCTTCCATGGCTTGTTCCCTGGCGTGTGCCCCAAGTGTGTGCCCTGGGGAGAAGAGCCCTGCTGGCGCCTCGACGCACTGACGATAGGTGCGCAAGAAATGGGGTCGCGCAAAACATGGTACTGGGCTCGGCTCGATTTGTCGTCTCCGCGTCGTTGGGATCTCTTGCATCGCAGGCCGAGCAGGGGCTTTCCCAGTCCTCGGCTTGTCTCCGACGACAACAGCCATCCTGAAGGGCGAAGGGAAGAGCAGAGACTGCCAGCCGAGGGATGCGGCCCCTTGACTTGTTCACGAACTAACGTGATTCGAGATATCCGCCGCTATCCCAGACACACGCGTGGGAAACAGGCGCTGGTCTCCGCCAACCCGATCCTTTTGCTTTCGTCCAGGGGGCGGGAGGGTCCCAGCACGATGTTGGGATCGGCAGCATTAGTTTCGGAAGCCATCCGACAGGGCCTTGCCATGCGGTGGAGATTCAGGGCCCTCAAAAGTTCTTCTCGTTTCCAGCGGGAAATCCAATCAACAAGGTAAATTTGTTGATGACCAGTGCTCCTCTTTGCGATTTTCTTCCTCGGCTTGAGTGGGTTGGAGAGAAGAATCCATGTGACAGCCGATTCGCGGCCTTGGCAGGCTGCAGCTTTCTTGGGCTGAGAAATTCATGTGCAGCAGGGTTGGCCCCAGCAAAACGACAGCGCGTCTCGTTGGCCTCCACTGCGATGGGAAGCTTCATCAAGAAAGGAGGCGGCTTTTTATGAGCCTCGACGAAGCGGAGGCTCACAGTGGACCGTGTAGTTGCATGTACACAGTATCTGTACTTCGTATGGCCGTCGACACCGGGGATCTCGTGTCCTGCGAGATGGAGGGCCTGGAGGAGCACAGGAAAAAGCAACAACGAGATGGTCGTGGACACGTGTGTCGTGGTTTGCGCCGCACGGCATCTGTCCGCCGGGAGCCGTGTCTCACTTTCCCCCCCGTGGGCCGCAGGTTCCCGAGCCGCGTCTGGAGGCTTCCGAGACCTGCTGCACGAAACAAGCGTCAGTCCTTCACTCGGCATGCTCCGTGTGCTGCTCCATCCGCCGACTTCCTGCCGACTCGGGGGTTGCATTGCAGCGCATCCTCCCATGTCGAAGCCTTGCTCGTGGAGTCAAGCTCTGGCGGCGAGGTGCATGCGCGGGCTGCGTGATAGTTGTCCATGTGCATACGTGAAGGGTTGGGGGCGCCGAGCTGAGCCCCGACAGAGGACGGATTGGCTCACACCGGCTTTCCGGCCTCTCTCGGGCAGCCCGTGGCGTTTCACAGCCAGTTGCTGCCGGATTTTGTCACTGGACACGCGGGCTGAGCAAGTCTCGGGTGTGTTGTGTGCAGAGAGCACACCACACTTTCAGGCTCCAGGGAACTCAGGAACACCTTTCTCTGCGGGCCCTGTTGTTGCACGTCGTACAGATTACACAGGACTGTGTAGGGCTGCAAAGGGCAGGCGGACGATCATTACTCTGCGGTCTGGACTCTGAAACACCCAGGAAATTGGGAGAAAGATGGAAAGAAGCTTGGATGCAACCATGGCTCCCGATCGAAGCCCCAGTCTCCGGTTTGACGACGAACGGCCTCTGCAGGTGCAACGGAGCCGCACCGTTGCGCAGTAACAAACGTGCGTTAGACTTCCACTGTTCCACACCTTTGTTGACGAGTTTTTCGGGCATCGGCGGCATGACATCGAGAGAGAACGGCGGAGATCGGAGTGGACTCGTGGAGCGCGTTTGGCAGGGACCGGCCACTGGTGACGTCCCAAGGATTGGAATCATCTGATTGTTGCAGCATCATCGGCCACTTTCCCTGTCATGTTCAAGCTGATCCCCCCGCCAAGACGGCCTCGGCTTCCCAGTTGGCCAGCTCTTTCCGAGAGAGTTGGCCGTGGCTTGCAGGTTGCTTGCTTGTGCCTGTTGTTGCCTGTCGAGTCTTATGGAAAGTCAAAACAGCGTTGTTGTGCGGCGTGCCTGCCCTGGCAATGGTGCGCTGCAACTTTCCGGCGCAGCGTCCTTTCCCGGCCGGTGACAGTCTAGGCTGAAACAAGAACTGCTTGGATGCTGCTGAGAAATTCTCAAGGACCGACATGGAAGGAACTCGATATTTTTCTGTTCCTGCCTGCCTCTCTTCTTCCATGGTCTGGAGTCTTCGTCGCTCCAGGTCCTGTCCTTGTCCGGGTGGCAGTCCCGAAGCCGCTGTCTGTGCTGCTGCTGCCCGACAGGCCACCAAAAAACAAAACCCATGCGCTTGATCTTGAAACGGCCGGTGGCAGCGAGGGAGGTGGTTCGTGACACCCTGGCAGCCACTCCTTCCCTGCCGCCCAAGCCGCTGGCGCACACGTTGGGAGCGACTGCCACCATACCGCCCGTGCCGGTTGGCTGAAGCCGACCCCAGCGCATGGCTCGCATGGATCAGGGGTCAACCAAAATCTCCTTGTGCCAAGCCGTTGCATGATTGAAACGTCCAGGCCGGGCGTATCCACCGCGCGCACCAATTCGCGAATCTGGGAAGGAACCCCTCCAAAGTTAAAATGCTTCCGTACTGTGCAGCGTAAAATCGAATCACACAGTGCACACTACGTGGAAGGCCAGCTCCAACCTTGAAGTTCGGGCCAAAGGCTCAAATCTTCGCTGCGCCATTGTTCGGGCCAGGTACTTCGGAGTTCGGAAAGCGGCCATTGTCACCAGAGCTGCACCAGGCTTGCTGCCGGCACAGTGTTGTCGGTATGGATCCGTTTTGCGGGCATTCAACATCCTTTTTGTTTCCAGGTTGCTAGTATTAGGACCAGATGGAAACCTACTCGGCGCAAGCAAAACCATCTGGAGTACCACAACCAGACTTGGGCGAACATCAGTGCGTTTGGTTTTTACACAGCACACAGTGGTTTCTGAGAGACTGCAACCTGTGGCGGCCACTATTGGGAACCTAAGAACCGTTGCTACAGTAGCTGGATGCCCCAAGAAGGATGATTGGAGGCATCCAGACTCCGAACGAAAAACCACAGCCCGATGCGTCGAGCGATGGCGCTCGCAACAACAGCAGACAACCGACGAGTCTGGCTTGGCTTCACAGGAATAACCTACTGTAGTATGTACACTTGTCCACCACGCGCGCCGATGGGGGTTCACGGGCCTTGGATGGGCGGCTTCGATGCAACGCTGTCCCCTCCTCTGCTCGGAGCCACGGCTGGCGAGGGCCCAGTGCCAACCCCAGTGCAAATTGCGCGTGGTGGAGGAGCCTGTGGGATTCCGTCAATTGGGTGCCTTCCTGCACAAGCCGGATTCCGGATGCGTGCCGGGCAAGAACAAGCCACCCCACACTGCATCCCGCTTTTTTGGCTCTTGACCCAGACTTCGCAGCCCGTTTCAACAAGTGTCAGCTCACCTCGGATCGGAGCATCGAACCGAATTGTCACCCATCAACGGGAGTCCGGCCACACGCTGAGAGAAACACGGCAGATACCGCGGCACCAACAGACACCACACGGAACTGCGGCTGAGACGCACAATCTGAAAATAAGTTAATTAACGGTTGACGTTACAGCACAAGCAGATTACGCGCATGCATGCGTCGTCCAGTAATGTCCACAGCTCGGTTTGAGCAGCATGTTCTGGACAGACTCGTCAGTCCTCGACTTGTCTCTCTTCGGCTGTCGATCCGGGGCGCAACCCAGCGCAACCCAGCGCAACCCAGCACAATCACCGTGCGCATTTTCAAGCTTTTTTGGGTCTGTCCCGCTGGAGTGGATGAAGGTGGTCTTGGCAAATGTGCGCCGAGCTCACCGAGGAGCGGGTCGTCGTCGTCAGTTGCCAAATGTTGGTTCAGGAAACGTTGGTGAGTTTCCAAAATCCCACGCCACGGCCACGGTCACACCTAGCGTGGATGGTTGCCGTTGGGTTGGGGCTGCCGCCCAGGACGCATGACATGGCTGGCAGCCTGACCAGCAGGATGAATCGAGGAAGTGGAGGATTTCCCCCCAGGCTTTCCGGCTTGCCGATTTGCTACTTTGTGCGTGTAGGTACTCCGTAGCGTGGCTGGCACGCGACAGGCGCTGAATACGGTGCATGACTGGATGATCCTGTTTCTTCAGCACCCAGCCTTCAACAGCCCTCACGAACACCACCACCACCACCATCGGGGCAGTTCCCGCAAAGGGCAAGCAAGGATCATGACAGCATGGCCGAATAGGATCACCCAGTTGGCGAGCGAGCGGCTGTTCACACCACTCGAGACCATGCTCCATGTCTTGCCAGCCGTCGGCCAATCAATAGTTTGATGCACATGTCAACTCGTTAGCTAACTGTCAGTCAACTCAGAGGGTTTTCAACCAAACAGCACCTTCGACAGCGACTAACTAACCAGATAAACCGAAACAGGAGTTCAGGGCCGTGGTTCATCCTAAGTGCCCCATCCAGCCCACGGATCGAGCATCTTCTGCCACGTCCATGTGACGGGAACATGCATGTTCACGAAGCCCCGTCTCCGCCAAGTCCCTGCGCCGCAAGTTCGGGGGGGAGTACGCTGCCCCCTTGATCCTGATGGAGTGTTCTCGGGAACTCTCAGTCAGCGCCTCGCGGGACAGTCGACAAAACATTCCACGCTGCGAGGACGGGGCGTTGTGTCAAGTATGTACGTCCTTCTCACTAACTCACTAAAGGTACACAGTTGTAGATGCCCAGCCCAGGCCTATGGTTGGATGGGATGAAGATGGTGACGTGCGGCCGCCGTAGCCGAATCGTCACTCGGGGCAGGGTCTGGGGTCCTTCATCACGCTGGGACTCGCGGATCCACAGCCATTCGAAACGGGGGCCACATTGTTCTCTGATTTCCTTTGTCCATTTCTGCACGGAGGAGAGAAGCTAACGTTTTTCAGGGGTGGCTTACGGGCGAGGAACCAACATCACCACCTCAGGTTCTCAACCTTGTTGGCGAACCAGTCAAGACCCAGCGATGATACCCTCCCCGTCGTCGTCATCCGCTGCCCAAGTTGAGCCCTGTGGCAGGCGGGACCCGGGCGCAGCCGGGTTCCCGGACCCAGCTGGCCTCCCTGCCCACTGTATGCGAAACGCAGGCTGCTACTGTGGGAACGTCCCTCATCGCCCCATGTCCCAGAGCGGCAATGAACTTTGAATTACATAGTACCAGCATTTCGTTCAGCAACCCCGGATGCTGGTAGCGCGTAACTTAACAGGCATGGGTGGTGAGATTTGCGGCACAATGCTTCTCCACCAACACAAGCAGGGCCCCGTTAACGTTTGGTGAAGCCGTTGCTGCTACCTTCTTTTCGCCGCTTCAACAATCCATCGCACTTTTTGAGGGGCCAGAGACCCCTCGCTTCTCCCCTTCACGTCACTCGACCCGCGTCACTTGTTGCCTTGCTGCATGCCCACCCGCGAGTCTCTGTATGTACCTGTACATGTGTTGTGGCTGCGGAGCCCGCATCAACGGATCCTCTCGCCGGTCCCGTCGCTTTGCTGCCGTCTCCCTGCCGTCTCCTCCACCGTCCATCCCCCCGCCCCTTTGCTTGCTCTCGACTGGCGACTGCAGTCTCGGCGTGCGCCGGCTGGGTGGTATTGTTCCGGTTGCCATCTCCGTTTCGCCCAAAAACCCTTCCGACTGAGCAGACACCCCCTTTGGCACGGGCACGCACAGCTTCGACAGACGCCTGCCGCGTCGGTTTTGCCGGCCCCCCCAACTCCAGAGCCAGAACGTCCTCCTGCAGACCGCATGCCCTTTCAGGGGTTCACCCACGGGTGCTACTAATAGGGCCGCCTTATAGCACATGGTTGTACTGCGGCTGTCCCGGTACATACCAAACGGCTCAGCTGCCGACCATTATTGCTGCTGCTCTCTGCTTGGGGCCGCAGGACAAGGATAACGACAGGGACGAGGGCAGACGGGTTGCGGATCAGAGCGGCATTGAGGTTGCACGGCGTTGCAACACCGCAAAATACCACCCCGGGACTTTCGAACACGGGGCGTCTTGAGAGGAGAGGCTCGGCACGAGACTGATCCATCTTCGTCAGTGTCTTGGGAGAGACGCTGCGAGAGCTTTCTTTCTCTTTGCTGTTCCTGCTGCTGCTCCTCCTATTGCTCCTGCTACCTTCCACATCGCCATCTGCATAACGACCAAAAATACTCACCTGCAGGGGAAGGACCTGTGTGGGATCATCCATCCGCGGCACACCCAAGAAAGGGATATCCGTTTACACTACGGAGAACCCAAAAAGCTTGTCTGTCTGTTTCGTGGTTTTTCGCCTGTGTGTTAGAGAGGGTGGAGCACCTGGAGACCGTGGAGTGCGTGGAGCACTCGGTATCCATACCTCCTTGTTGGTCGCCCATCGGGAGGGTGTGTGGGTGTCCATCCATCCACACTGATTCCACGCTCCGCCGGGCGGGTTGAACTAGCCGGGGGAGGGGGGTGGTGGAGAGAGCAACAAGCGCGAAGGAAGACAGGCCGGTCTCAAGATTCCAATCGTTTTCTCTCAACACCTTTCATCATACACCAAAAAGGTAGCGCCAACCCATTCGCGCGCCCCCCACCATCACGCTCACTTTCCCGCCGTCGTCTGCATGTTTCTTGACTGGCAGCTCCCCAGAGCCCATCCTGTCGGGGAACCTGTGGAGCCGGTTCCGAATCAGGCTGCTGCCGGCGTCCGGCCCTCAATAAAGCGAGCCGGCACCATGGCGTCTGCGTCACACAACCCATATCCGCGATCCCCCAACCCCTCAATACGGCCCTACGACCCCTCCGCCGTCTCGTCGGCCTCGGCCCCTTCGCCCAAATCGATTCCAGAACAGTACCACAGCGGCCTGATGCGGTCGACAGCTAGCATAGGCAACACGACCCCGAGCTCGAGAACGAACCAGGGGCCCCCTCACCCCATCGGGATCCCGCCTCCACTGCCTTCGGTCCACCAGCTCTCGTCAGGGAGCTCCTTCCAGCCTTACACGCCCGTCACGTCCACGTCGTCGGTCATGGAGCGGGACTCGATGCCGTCGGGCGAGTCGGTGGCTGGCACGCCCCGGGTCTCGCACGCCAGCCTGTCTAACTCCAACGCCAGCAGCAACGCCCAGAAGCGGGCGTACCGGCAGCGGAGGAAGGACCCCAGCTGCGACGCGTGCCGCGAGCGAAAGGTCAAGTGTGACGCCACCGAGACGACCAGCTGTTCCGAGTGCTCCAGCCGAGGCGTCAAGTGCCAGTTCACCAAGGAGACTAACCGCCGCATGTCGTCCATCAAGCAGGTGCAGGACCTCGAGAAGCAGATGGAGCGGGTCCGGCGCGAGAACAACAGCCTCCGCCGCATGCTGCAGGAGCGCGACGGCCGCCAGTTCGAGATGGACGTCGACGGTGTCGAGCAGTTGCCCCTGCAGCTGCCAGAGGTCGGTCAGCCGCCCAAGCGCAACAAGAGGCCCACGGGGCTCCACGACCTCGCCCGCGCCAGGGCGAACCTGAGGAGCTACTCGCGGGGGATATGGAAGGCGCCTGCATCTTACCGACAACCCGCAGCGCCCGAGCTGCGGGATTTCCAGCAACACCTGCCGCCCCGACAGACCACCGAGGCGTTCCTGCGGTCCTACTACGCCTCGACGCACTCCGTGACGCCCATCATGCACTGGAACACGTTCACGCAGACGGTCGACGGGCTTTATCGGCCGGGGAACTCGCTGCGCGTCTCGCAGGCGTTCATGTCCATGTTCTTTGCCGTCTTAACTGTGGGCAGACTCTTCACGGCAGAAAATGAGCAGAACCGGGCGTACCCGGCCACGCAGCTGCTCGAGACGACGCGGACGCTGATCGACCCCTGGACCAACGAGTACGACCTGGACAACGCCCGGGCGCTGGTGCTGATTTCCATGGCGTTGAACGAGCTGAACTTGAAGTCGGCCGCGTGCAGCTGGCTGGGGAGCGCCGTCCGGGTGGCGCAGGACCTGGGCCTTCACACCGAGCCGGCGACGGCGTCGTTTGTCGAGGCGGAGATGCGCAGGAGGACGTGGTGGACCATCTACATCCTCGACCGGACCCTGGCGCTGGAGCTCGGGCGGCCGATGCTCATCGACGACTCGGACTGCGACGTCGCGTTGCCGGCGGCCCTCGACGACCACCACATGTCGGACCGCGGCCAGAGACTTCCCGACGGCGCTGAAGGGCTCACCCATTCCCTGGTGGCCGTCGTCAATGTTGTGCGCTCCTACACGGCGCTGAGCCGAGCCCTCGCCTCGCCGGTTATCGCGCCCACCCGCCTTGCCACGTTCGACCACCACTTCGCCATGTGCCGCCGCACCTTCCCCCCGGCGTGCAGTCCCTCTAGCACCACAGCGCTGATGCCCATGTTTCTCAACCCCCTGATCTACCTTCTCCACGCCCGCTTGCTTCTCCACCGACACAACCTCCTCCCCTCGTGTCCCCCTGACGCCCGCCTGATAGCGATCGAGCAGTGCATGCAGACCGCCCTCGAAACGGCCTCCCTCCTGGCGCGTACCCCGGCCGCCACCATGGCCGAAGGCGCCACGACGCTCCTGGCCACGCATACCTTCCGCTGCGCCCTCTTCCTGCTCCTCACTGGCTGCTTCGAGCCCGCGTCCGAATGCATCCGCGCCCTTGCCGCCCTCAACGACCACCGCGACGTCGCCGTGCCCTGCGGCCGCTTCCTGTCTTTCTTCGTCTCCGCCCTGGCCTCCCGACGCGCCGAGATCGTCGCATATCTCTCGCAGGCCCAGTCCCCCGGCCAGCCCCCGTCTCCTTACGGGCATCCGCCGCAGCCGCCACCACCTACGCAACGTCCTTCCGCGGCCGCCGTCCAGGACGCCCTCCTGCGCGACGAGGAGCTGCTCGCGTACGTCAGCGCCGACATGCAGGCCGGGATGGACACGGCCTGGGTGTGGGCGGGCAGCAACGAGCGCGAGGTGCAGCCGCCGCTGACCGTGTCTGGGAAGCATAGCCTGTTCAGCGCCGAGGCGAGGTCTGGTTTGACCAACGAGGAGAGGTGGGACTGGGGGCCGGGTGTTACTGGGTGGGAAAGGCTGGAGAGTTCGTTGCGGAGGCTCGCGAGCGGGGATGTGGCGGCTGGGACGACACCTACCCCGACGGCGTCGCATCCCCCTCCGCCGCCGCATGCGCATCCACAACAACATCAACCACAACAACACCAACAGCACCCACAACATCAGCAACAACAACAGCAGCAGCAGCAGCAGCAGCAGCCATGGAACGCCGCCGCCCCACCGCCACCATCGTTGCCCCCCGTTTTACCGCCGCATCAACACCAGCATCAACATCCCCATCCCCATCCCCACCAACAGCATCACCACCACCACCATCATCATCACGAACAACAACAACAACATCACCAACAGCCGCAGCAGCCTCAACAGCAAGAGAGGGCAATCAAAATGGAAATGGGCACACAGGACACGAGGATGGAGATGGCCGCGCTGCCACCGCTGTCGGCGCTGCCCGGCCCGCGGCCGAGTCTGGGGTGTGCGGCGGTGGGGAAGAGCCCGACAGTGGGGGCCAGTGGCAAGAGTAAGAGCCAGGAGCGGATTAGTATCGCGAATATTATTTGAGGGGTGGTGGGCCGTTGGGAGGAGGAAGCGGTGACGGGGGGTTGGTCGGAATCGGGTCATGGGGTTGTGGGAGAATGTGATTGGTGAGGTTGGGGTTACGTTTGTGCCGTTCTTGTTGGTGTTGAGAGGTGGAAAGGGTGTGGAAAAAGATGGACAGGTCGAAAGAGAATGGATACCAGGAGATGGATGGAAGGCTTCCATGACGATGCCATGATTTTGTTCATGAGCTGCGGCTGTGTTGAACAGACTCCTGTTCCGGGTGAAACCAGTCACCGCCGCTGCCGCCGCCGCAACCGTCAGTACACCGCACGCATGCACACACTCACTCGCGCCCACGAACACCAAAACCACCCATTCAACCCACCCTTTTACGCCCGCGACACCTCCACCCACCATCTCCCCGGACAAAGGGGGGAAAGGTGTACAGAGAGTAAAACATATTACCATAATCATCACACACACGCCAACACCCGGAACAGGCTGAGGCAGGGCAGGGGAAACCAGGGAGAAAAGCGTGGCACACCAATGATATTACCACAGACCTTACATACCTTAAATACGTACATCTTGTAATTAAATCAATCATCATCGTCATTATCATCATCGTCATCAACAACGGGCAGGTACATGTACACTTCCCTGACTTGCCGTGGTTTCCATTTTCAGCTTACATGAACCCCTCCCTCTCTCTCTCCCCCTCTCTCTCTCTCTCCATCTCTCCAGCTCTCTCTCCGGGGATACGGAATCGGGCTATTATCAAATGTCTCTCTCTCCGAGGACACAGAATCTGAACACTATCATATTATCGGATGCGTTTAGACGGGTGGCGTAGCCGGATACGAGCCAATATTTAGGACTGAGGACTTGATGGGAAACGTTTCAAACCGTGGAGTGTTGGGCTCGGAGGCGGTGTGTCCGTGTAGAATGAAGACCCAACAGAGGTACTTAAGGTAGGTGGGCTTGAAAATCCAAGCTGACTTGGATATCATACATTCTTGGATACGTCCAACAGTTCCATTGAACAAACCCATAATGGCCTGCTTCTCTAATACTTGTATAAGAGATCAATACAACCCAAACTCCCACAACGCAAACCTCCAGAACGCGACACAGCAACAACCAAGATCCCCCCCTCAGCAAATGACCCGATAAAACCGCTTCCACCTCGGCCACGCATCCCTCTCCTCAGCCTCCTGCGCCTTGATAACACCCAACCTGTCAAACCCCCGCCTCCCACTATCCAAATCCATCTCCTCCAACCCCACCACGGGCGGGCGGAACCACAGCTTATGCCCCAGATAGCACACCACCACAACCGGCAACGCAAGGCATTGCACAAAGAACGTCTGCGCCACCTCCCCGGGACTCAACGGATCCGCCCCCTTCGGCCTCACAGGCGCAATAGCCACCCACACCTGCGCCACAAACACAAACACATTACACACCAACCCAACCCAGCTCCCCCAAACCCCGCCCTGCGCCCGGAACGGCAAGTCGGACACGGCATACCCCCTATACCTCCACGCAGCCCGCATCCGAATATGCGCCAGGCAGGTACTCGCCCACGCAAAAATGGCACTCAGCCCGCTGATCGCAAGCAACCAGTCGAACACACGGCCCTGGTGGCCGTAGTCGGCGAGGTAGGCGAGCAGGCCGACGGCGGAGCTGACCAGCACGGCGACGAAGGGCCGGCCGCGGCGGTCGATGTAGGCGAGGAATTTGGGGGCGTGGCCTTGTTCTGCGAGGGCGGCTAGGGTGCGGGAGGAGCCGAAGACGGAGGAGTTGCCGACTGAGATTACGGAGACGAGGATTACCCCATTCATGATGCTGGGGAGGATTGTCGTGCCGGCGGATTCGATTGCCACGACGCTGGTAAGGCGTGTTAGTGGAATGGGATTTGGATTTGAGGATCTTGAAGGGGGGGGGGTGGGAGACGTACAAGGGACTCGCCAGCGCGTCGGCCATGTTGTTGGCGCCGAGCAGCCGCGGCTCGGTGTAGGGGACCAGCAGGCCGACGATGGCGAGGGAAACGATGTAGAAGACGGTGATGCGCCAAAACACCTGCTTGATGGCCGTCGGCAGCGACTTGCGCGGGTTGGCCGTCTCGGCCGACGCCAGGCCGACTAGCTCGGTCCCGGCAAAGGTGAAGGCGGCCGTCACGAACACGGCGCACAAGCCCTTGAAGCCGTTGTTGAACGGGCCCGGGTCCTGCCAGTACTTGCCGCCGATGTAGCCCTCGGTCGGGGTGCCGCCAATGTTGATGACGATGCCGAGGAGCCTGGGAGGTATTCGTTAGAGGCTTGGCTGGCGCGCGAAGTTTGGAGCTGGCGTAAAGGGGGCAAGAGTGGAAATCAGGGGGAGTTAGGGTGGTGATTGAAAAGTCAGGGGGAAAGCACTCACATGAAGCCAACAATGGCCGTAATCTTCACAATGGCAAATATAAACTCGGCTTCGCCGTAGCCGCGGATGCCCAGCAGGTTGGTGACGACGATGAACAGCAGGAAAATGGTCACGAAGATGGCCTTGGGAATATCAGGGTTCCAGTACCCGATGGTAAAGGACCCGGCGATGATTTCCACCGGCAGGACAGTAATCCACTGGAGGGTATAACTATAATCATCTGTTAGCCAAAGCAAATTCAAACCCATATCCCCAAACATTGAAAAACAAAAGGGGGCAGGAAGACGGGTCACATACTTCCAACCCATAGCAAACCCCCACGAAGGATCCAAAAACCGTGTCGAATACGCCGAAAACGACCCAGCAATGGGAAACAACACCGCCATCTCCCCCAGCGCCTGCATGGTGCACCACACCATAACCCCCACGATCACGTACGCGATCAAGACCGAAGCAGGCCCCCCGTTAGCCAGCGCCTTGCCCGACGCAACAAACAGCCCTGTGCCAATCGACCCGCCAAACGCAATCATCTGCAGATGGCGCGACTTGAGCTCGCGCGCCAGCAGCGAGCTCGCTGTTCTGGCGTTGGCGCCGCGCAGGTCGTAGTGTCGCTGGCCGTTGTGGACGCCGCCCCCGCCGCCGCCGAGCTTGTCCGGGTGGGTGATGCCGGGGCCGGAGGTGGAGGAGGAAGGGCCCCCCGCGGGCTGCTCCTCGCACCGCCGGAACGAATCGATGAAGCGGATGGCCTGGCCCTTGATGTCCCGCTGGTTGGGACCGCCGCCGGCACGCCGGGATCCTGAGGGCGCGGTGCCTGGTCGCGGGGTCGTGTAGGTGCTGTTTTCGCCTTGGCTCCGCAGCCGGTCTAACCGGTTCATTTCGATGTCGCGGTCGAGCGCCATCGCCGCTGAGGTGTGGGTATTGGTGTGGTGGTTATGGTGTTGGTGGTTGTGTGGTGAGACCCGGGGAGGGTTGAACTGAGGTTGGCTTACACCCAGAGGAAGATGTGGATCGTCCAGGGCCCACGCTCACACGGCGGATTCAGGGTAGAGAGTAGAGACTGTGTAATGAATCGAAAGAGCCGAAAGGGAACTAGTAACGAGCGTCTGGCTTCTTCTGCCCACGCGACAAGTGTGCTGTGGGACAGGGCGTATTAACTGACTGGAACCATTCGGGAGGCCGATGTGGGAAAAGATGGTCAAAGCTAAAAGCGGAGGGGCACCACGACGCGCTATTGCTGCGCACCACAGCTGGGCTGCGCGAGAGAAGGAGCTAGCGGCTGAACTGATCGGAGGGGGATGTCATCCAGCAGATGGATCGGATGGATCATGGGATGGCCGACGACCTTCCACGGATTCTGGAAGCGAGTGGTTGTGCGAGTGGTGTCATGCGCACGTGTTGGTCAACACCTTTCCCCAAGCAGGAGTCGATGGCGGCGAGATCAAAGGTGATAAGTGGACGGTTGAGTCCGCCAGACCCTGCCAGGCTCTGCAAGACCCTGCCTCTCACCGTCTCACATCGCGCGCTAGAGCCTACTAAAGCACGGCATGGCGCACGCGTTGGTGTGACATGGCGCTAGGATCGCCGATTATTTATTGCGTCCCAGAGCTGCAGGGGGGAGGTGACCGTTGGTTGCCTTCTGTATACGGATAAGTAAGTGGAATCGCCGATTCTCAGACGAGCAGTCTCTTGCGAGGAGACCCACCCCCAAAGGATCCGCCCCTGCTCCCCTGCTGCCCTGCTCCCCTGCTCCCCTGCTCCCCTGCTCCCCTGCTCCCCTGCTCCCCTGCTCCCCTGCTCCCCTGCTCCCCTGCTGCCCTGCTCCCCTGGTTCCCCTCGTTTCCTCCTCTCCCCCCCCACCCCCAGGCTGCACTAGTGTACGGAGTAGCATGAGTTAGTGTAAAGTCAACTAGCGGCCGCTGTCCTTGTCGTATCGACGCGGGAAGATCTGCAGAGAACGGGCCCCTCCAGTCCTCGCAGGGCTGCGGGGAGTGTTGGTTCGTTTTGTGGACTGCCATCGGTGCCTCCGCTGCCTTCGCTCAACCTTCGATTGTTTCACAATGTTCTGCACATCCAGAGTTGGTCCGCACCAGATGCTGCTTGGGGGAGCCGCTCCGTGCTCGGTACCTTACCTTGATTATTATGCATTTTGTGCTTCTGTGCCTGACGTGACCTGACGTTACCTGCCAATGTACAGATTAGGGAGTTGGCCCAACAGGAAAGTGGTTCATCATGGTTCAGACCGTTCACGGGTCAACCATGTTTCGACTTTGGGACTCGAATTGCACACCACATCCTCGACGGCATTCACACACTTAGGATAATAATTACAGTACGGATAGTTCTGAATTATGCACAGTTCTGTCCAGACATTGCGGACATATGTACATCTGTAGCGGCTCCTCAGACGGAAGAATCTTGAACCGGGCAGTCGTTTTGGGGCATGTGCAAAGACGGGCCAAGAAAGTCACAAGCTCAAACGAATTGGAGGCGTTCCCAGAACTAAAGCAGTCCATCCAGAGCCAAGACAGGCTAACTTTCCTGCGCGGTGCTCTGTTGGGCGTTGCAGCTTTGCCCCAACAGGCCATCCTCTCGCTTCGGGGACCTTGCCTGCCGGCTGCCAAACCCGCGCTAGCTACCAGTTAGCTGTGCGGAGCGAAGGCTTTCATTCACGAGCCGTCCTGCGAGGGGACCGTGCGGACGAGATAAACAACCAACGGCCAATAACCAGCCTTACCGTCTGCTTTCCCCAGAGAAGACAGAGCTTGAGCCTGGTCCGGAGGGAATTTGCCGATGGCTGACCAGTTTGCGCACCAATCATGCACAACCCCCGCGCAAGAATTCGACGGTTTGGGGGTTGTGCTCAGCGGAAACACGGCCCTGCATACTACTAGTGTACAGAGGGAACTTGGACCTGGGCCAGGGGCAAGGGGTTTCTTTTCTGGAACCTGCGGCTTGACGTTTATGCTGGCGTCTTCCGTCGACAACGCCTCAGACAACCCGGCCTGAACGGCAAGACAAGAGAGAGAGAGAAGCATGACTGGCTGGGCGACTGGGTGACTGACTGACTGAATCCAGAGCCTTGGACACGGCCCATCTCTCCCACTTCTCAAAGTCCTTGCCCTCTTCCCGTTCCCTGCCACCCAGCCTCATCCGGACTGGTGCTCCTCATGACTTAAATACAACCTTGAACTTGGAAGCCTCTCTCCTCTACTGCAAAAACCTCTATTCAGATAACCCATCACGCGTCTGGCACTGCCGGCAGTCGTACCTGGTGGTGGCAGGCCAAACACTCGACGCCGCCAGTATGGCACTCTACACGTCCCCGCCGCCGGCGCGGCCCTTCTCCGAGACCAAGCCGACCCTCCTGACGAGCTGGTGGATCACCGTTTTCTGCGCCGCCATCATCGTGCTCCGTCTCCTGGGGCGCTTTGTGCGTGTTGAGAAGCTGTTCCGCGAGGACGTCTTTGCCGCCGCCGCCCTCATCCCGCTGTTTCTGCGCATGGGCTTCATCCACCCCGTGCTCGTCTCGGGCACCAACAATGTCCTCGTCGGCAACACGCCGTTGAGCGACGACGACCTCCACCACCGCTCCGTCGCCAGCCGGCTGGTGCTCGCCGCGCGGGTCTTTTACCCAGCTACGTACGGCCTTCCCTTTTTTTCTTCCCAATTTTCAAACACACCCACCCCTTAGACCTCCAGTTCAGCCCCTCCCCGGTTGAGAGAGAAACGAGGACAACTTCCACTAACACAAACAAACCCCAGCCTCTGGCTCCTTAAACTCGTAACCCTCGAATTCTCCAGCCGCCTAGTCGGCCTGACCACCTCCCACCGACACACTCTCCTCCTCAACCTCCTCCGCGGCACCCTCGCAGCAACCTTCATCGCCGTCATCATCTCGGCCCTCGCCGAATGCCACCCCTTCGCCCACTACCACCAAGTCCTCCCCGACCCGGGCGGTGCCTGCCGCCAGGCCTACGCCTACCTTTTAACTCTCACCGCAAGCAACGTCCTAACCGATTTACTCCTCGTTGTCTTCCCCGTGCCGGTCGTGCTGCGCAGCCGGCTGTCGGCGGGCAGGAAGATGCTGATTGTGGGGTTGTTGGGGCTGCATTTGTTTACGGTTGTCGTGGCGGTGTATTGCGTGCCGGAGATTATGAAGGAGGACGGGTATCAGCCGACAAGGACGATGTGGGCGTCCGCGGAGATTTTGATGGCGACGTTTGCCGCGAATGCGTTGGCTATTGGGTCGTTTGTGAGGGATACGGGGGTGAAGAAGGAGCGGTTTCGTTATGATCAGCAGCACGGGGTTGGTAATGGGGGTGCTGGTGGGAGGCCGGGCGGTGGTGTTGCGGGTGCGGGCGTGCAGCGGATGCATTCCAAGAAGGTGGCTTGGATGGGCGCGCAGGAGTGGGATGGGGAGGAGGATGGGGTGGTCGGGGTTGGGGGGAGAAAGGGATCGCCTGGAGCAAAGGAGACTGATAGTCAGGAGTCACGGGAGGAAGGGGGGGATGGGGTTCTGGGGCGGCCCGCGGTGGCACATGGGAGGGAAGGGGGGCTGGCTTCCCGGCGTACAGAGAGTCTGGACTCTCTAATTCCCAGGAGCGTCTTCGCGACGTCCAAGGTCACCAAGACCACCACAATCGAGGTGACCGTGTCTCCCGCCGTGAATTCGGGACAGGAGGTGAGAGACGGCATTATGGGCATACCGGCGGATATCCGTGTCAACGGGAGCAGTCGCAGCAGGTCGCGAGGGCCAGAGGTGCCCCTGAAGGACTGGACTTAATTTGTTTTCCTTTGCACTTGCGTTCTTCTAGGATTGCCTACCTACCCCAATTGCTATTACCTGCTCTTGTTAGCAATGATACCAGTTCCATCTCCTCTACGCTGCTGTGTCTGGAGTGACTTGCTTTGAAAAATAACGTCCTCTACTGACCAGGTCAAACCTGAAGTTCCCATTGGCGACATCCAACATTGAACGCAATTACCGGCTTCGTCAACCAATCTTACGCAGCTTACCTGAGCAAGGACCAAGACAATACCCGCATCACAAAGGAACAGACATTCTGGAAACTCACCAGGAGAGATAGAGCGGGATGCTTGCAACATGGATGTCTACTGCTTACATTTGGCTTCTGTTCCCAACAGTGTCAACAACGCAAAGGTTAGGGGCCATCATCCAAGGACGGATTGAACACACGGCGCTTTGACGTCAGGCATGTAGCTGAGGTCCCTCAGGTAATATGCTCGGCTGAATCGTTGAGGCTCGAGCCCGCGGTTCGCTTGCAACACACACGGTTCATGTTAATCAAAACAAAACATCAATATAATAACCGGGACATTATAAGGCTGCGAGACGGTGCCGTAACCCGTCTTGTAGGTTCCAGACATTCCCGGGTCCGGACCCGAAGCCAAGAAAGCCTCACCCCTTTCTTCTCAAAACAGCCAACATCCGTCGTTGGAATCAACCACCCCTGTTCCTGTATAAAATTCCGTCTCGCTTGCAAGCTCCCATCCCCTGTTCAATGTTCCAACGGGCCCATATCCGTAACTATGGACGATACCTCTCCCAGTTGAGACATGTACTCCGTACTAAGATGCCAAAGCGCACTGACCCCTTTCCTTCCTCTTCTTTTCCGTCGTCCCTGGGCTCATCAGGCATCACCGACGTCTCGCCACAACTTGCTGTGATATCAAGGACCCGATATAGGTTACCATGGTTGCAATTAGTAATTAAAGTTCTCCGGGTCTGGCTGCCTCTCGTTACCACCAGTTGACATTTTCCGGCCTGTGCCATCTGTTGGGCTGCCCTGAGCGCGGGCGCAACCCCAGGCTGCAACGCTGCTGGTGCCGTTGCCCCTGAGCTTGAATCTCGAGGATGGACGAATGCTCGACTCAGCCGTGGGTGGTGTGCATACTGTAGTATCACGGCAGACTCGCGTCTAGTTCGAAGCTGCTCTTCATCACTTAATTACGCCAGGCAAGGACACCCAAGGGTCGGTCACCTTTGATCAACCAAGAGCCAACGTAACAGAATGCAATATGCCCGTCCTCCAGAGACTCGAGCCGGCCGACTTCGCCGTGCCTCCCAGACCGAGCCATAATTCACCAGAGGTCAAGATAGGCCGAGAGACGTTTCTGTATCTCGATCCGTTCATGAATCCTTGTCGGACGTTGACAGCTCTTCGATTATGTCAATGAAGCAGAAATGAGCTGTCGAACACGCCTGACCTCCTATGGCTTGGTGCCAGGCCGGCTCGCTCATGCCGTCGCAGCCTCCCTCCTCCCCCCAGACTCCAGAATCTCTGTTGAATCCATCAACGATCAGGGTCCAGGTCGCTAGGTTGATGCAGGCCGGACAGAGGTAACTCGCAGCTGGACACCCACAATGACTGAAGGGGTTGATGCAACTCATGAACGAAATAATGGCAGTCTCCGCACAACCTTCCGCATGACTTGATTCGTTATAATCAATGAATCACTTCACTTCATGTTAGATTCCAAGGTACACACATCAAACACCAACAACTCTTGGCCTTGGTCTGCCCAGCAGCCCAGCAGCCACAACACGGGTCCTCCCATCAAGCTGCAGACGGCCGAGTTTGGCTTCAAGGGGCAGGAGCAAAGGGAAATGAAGAAGTCGACGTCGCAGAACGAGATAATACAGGAAAAGGTAAACTATCTAACGACAAAGCCTCAACGATTCTCATGTCATTGTCTGGCGGATGATCACGAACATCTCCTCGATAAGCTGCTGGACATGCTCGGCTCCCTCAACGTCCCCCCACAGCCAGAACCTCTTCCACGCCGACAACAGATCCATGAGATACTCCGGGTCTAGAGCGTGCTCCGCCGGGTTCTTATGGTCGGTCAGTCGGTGCCAGTGTGTCCGAAAGCCGTCTCTGTCATCCTCCTCGAGGCAATCCCGCGACCCGATGCGGCTGATGGGAACGTCGAGACGGTTCAGATGTCCCGACAACATCTCGCTGGTCTCGTTGCTGGTGGAGGCGGCTCGCTGCTGTTCCAGTGCTGCCCTCATGGCAAGAAGTTCGGCATGTCCGCGAAACTCAACGGCTTGCACAATGTAACGCTCGACGTTCAAGCTGTCATCGAAGTACTGGGGGTCTTCCAGCCGGCGCGCAACCGGGTCATCCCAGACCTGACGGTATGTGATGGTCGGCAGAGATTCCATGCCCTCGTTGATGGGACGAAGGAGGGAACAGGCAAAATGCCCGGTCGCCCCGAGCTGGAGCCAGAGGCCGTCCACGAAGCGCAGGGCTGCCTGTCCTGACATGTGTTTCTTCAAGGCCTTGTCGTCATCTCTGCCTCCCAGACGCCACAGTTGCTGGCACAGCATCCGGATCGGGTGGGCTGGCGCAAATGTCTGAGCGACGTCGAGAGAATGGCGAAGAAGGCTGGGCCCCGCTCCTCGGGGAAACTCTCCAAGACCGCCAAACATGCTCAGGATGATGGGGATCGTCTGGTAGGGCTCCTCGCGGAGGCAGATGCTGAGCTCGGAGAAGGCAAGCTGAAGGAGAGTGTCGGCCCAACCGTTTTGGCCGGACCTGAAACACATGCCGGCCAGTGCCAGGCCGTTGAGCAGCCTAAACGAGCTGGGTGTGTTGCCATACGCCCAGTCCAGATATCCGCTGACGATGGCGTGGGACGCCTCCTCGACTTTCCACAGCTTGCCGTCGAACATGCCGTTGACGTAATGTGACACGGCGGTCAGCATCGACTCCGTCTCGTGGTCAACAGCACCCGGTGATCGGATGCGTCGGTCAACGGCCAGGGTGGCCGTAGAGGAGGACACCTGGGTCTCATGGCGCCGGGCCCCGGAGATGAGTCTGGCATTGTCCTTGGGGGTTCGGATGCGGAGAGTGCTCCGGCGCTCGCCTCGCTGGAAATATTCTTCCACGGCGGCTTTCGTGCAATTCTTGCGGTAACCCCAAACTCTCAAGATGTGATCCGTTACCATTCCCTTGCTAATCAGTCAAGGGCAAAGAAGCAGGCATCAGCATCGCTATCTTAACGACCAAACAAAGTCCCCTGGATGCTCGGGGAGACTTACTTGACATGAAAGTTGTGCTCCTCGGCCAAGATGGCAACAATCTCCTTGACCGTCCTGGATTCATTGAGATAGAGCTGTTCAATGACGGAACGCTTGGCCTCCCATTCCCGGCCGGTGTACTTCAAAGCGCGAGTGGCGGGAGCCACGACGATCACTGATGGTTCCATGGCGGCCCGCTCCGCTTGTTGGCGGACAAGCCCAGAGAGAAACTTATTAAGAGATGGAGGCCTGATATCAGGGTTGTGCCAGCGCTGCGGGCAGTGTGAGCAGGAGGAGGAGGACGAGGAGGAGGGAGGAAAAGATGCCTGGATCCATGATGGACAGGACGGTAGCCAGACCGACCTGATATAGCCCCGTCTTGTGTTCCACAACAGGGCTGCTTCACAATGGGCCTGAGGCCAACCGGATGGGGGAGGGGGCGCGGTGTGTGGCGCACATGACCGGCCTGGGAGGAAATCGGGCACGGCATCGAGCATACAAAACCGAGACTGGCCGAAGGGGGAAGGTGTTGGCACGACAGGATTGGGTGATGGAAACTCGAATGCATTTTCCGGGCGGCATGTAAGGCTCATTGGCTGAAGGGAGAGCCTTCTGTGGCTGTCACTGATGGAGTGTTGGTGCCACACAACTCACTCGACCAAAAGAAGGACTAGCCCTTCGAAGGAAAACTCGAATGCAGACGCAGCTCACAGCCTGATTGGCCATCTCAGGTCTCTCAAAGCACCAAGACAGCGGCGTGCTGGGCGCGGTCTGATTTTGTCCCGTGCGAGTCTGTCAATGTCAAGGTGTCTCCCAACGATGTTGGTTGGCCTTATAAAGAACCCCCCAGAGTGTCTGTGAACAACGAGGGGATGTCCAACTCTTCTCTTCTTTTTGTTCTCCTCAAACAGCAGCAGCAGCACCAGCAGCAGCCCTGAAACCATACCGGTCCTCGAAGCCCAAGGTACTTTATCGAACTTCACGCACGGTTCGTCCACTCCCCTTTGTCTTTGTCTTCCTCCCCTTGTCTTGCCTCGGGATTCAAATTTCAACATGACTAGAGGCGGTGCTGACAAGCCACATGCGCGCTCGAAGTGTGGACAGCCACAACACAATGCGGCCCTCCACGCTCCTCGCTCCCCTCATTCCCCTCGCCGCTGCGGGCCCACTGTCACTCAGTGTGTGTGAGGCCATGTGCATCGCCGGCTTTGCCTCCTGCCTCACTGAGGGTGCCATTATGGGACTTATGTGGGGAATTTGCTCGGTGGTCTACGCCGAGTGCGTGCTCGCGTGCATGCCAACCGCCTTTGCCCCTATCTGAAGTGGTGCTGTTGTTCGCTTGGATTTGCGTGGCTATCTTCGTCGTCGGGTTTTATGGCTAGGATAGGTGTGGGTTGAAGATGTTGATAGTTGATATGATACCTGGTTTTGGTTTTGGGTTATTATGGTGGAGGACTAAGGCTTGATGCCCGGTGGCTTGTTGATCACACACACTGTTTATCAAGAGGCTTGACATGATGCCAAACAATTTCAAGTCTCATTCCGCCAAAGTCTTCTGTGTTCACTGCCAAATTGCTTGCCTGGCCTGGACTGTCCAGCCCCTGACCTGCCGTCGCGCGTTTGCCGACCCCTGGGCCCTGGGTGCGAGGCTCATCGTGGGGTCTTTCCTGCTATTTTCGAGTTGGAAATGGTTGTTTTCTAGTTCCAAAACTCATATACGACAGGAACGGAATGTCTTGTTGCGTGCGACGTTTTCTGCGCCAAGGGTTCTCACAATCCCAACCTGGGAGGTTGGGTTGCGTTGGTCTGATTACCCAAGGTACATGTACAGTCAGGGCTAAAGTTCCTGTAAACTTCACCAGCGCTGGCGCGTGGGAGACGAATGTAAGGCATGTCTAACACCACCCAACTCCTGGAGACAGGGTGTCGGCCATGTCCCAGGCTGGCCGAGTGTTGCTCAATCGGGTGACAACTGGGAGGCGCTAGGGGGAGGCAACATTGTTGTTTATCTTGAGCAGGCTGTGCTCTCGAATATGGTGACGATGAACCCCTAAGGGCAGGTATTCACGTCCTCTATTCCATACGCAAAGATACTTCGATTCGGGTCAGCGAGCGGGCGAGTTGCCTAAACGGCAGGCGGTGATCGTGATTTCGGCCGTGGTCGAACCACGCTTCAGGGCTGACTCCTGCCGAGCCACCAATTGATGACGGTGACAGGGGGAAATAATATTTGCCCGGTCTGGGATGGCATGGAAATGATGGAATGGCATGCTGCCACCGTCAAATCCCAGAAAACCAACTTTCTGGTCATTGCCATTCCCGAAAAATCGAATTTCAGACCTGATGTCAGTCGGTCGAGAACATGGGGAGAAGTTGGGAGACCGAGACTGCCAAGTCGGGGATTAACGTTAGTGAGGTGGCCCAGTCCGGCCCGTTTCTCTCCCCCCACCTCTCTCCACCCATGATGTCATTGAATTGAATCCCTCCACTGCTTCTGCTGATGAATCGAAGCCGAGTCGGGTCTTCCTCTTGGTGCAGCTTCATGGAAGCTTGAGCACAACAGTGAACCTCTCGGAAACCGGAGAGAGGCCGCCCACAAGAGATGGAGTCGGCATCAATTGCCGATGCATCAGGCCGCCTGGCGATGTGGAGTATGGAGTCTCAACGCCGGTGCAATTCTGTCGTCCAAGAACCGATCGACAACGCTGCAGACGACAAGCTTTGCGGGAGCAGTGCCACCGCAACCAGGGTGCGTGTTAGCAGATGCATCGAGCCCCGCAGCGACTTACGTACATGAATTTCGCTGCATTCGCAGGTTGGGACGGGAAAGGAGTTGCTAGAGCCCAATTCAGGAGCCCAATGGACGCGATGGAACGTGGAAAAGGGACCTGGTTGGAAGCTTGCCCCAAATCCGAAGCGGCTGTGCCTCCCGGTCCCTTTGCGCCTTGTTTCGCCTTTGTGCTGCATTGAGAGCTCGGGTTACTAACGTGAAGTGAACTTGAACCAATATCGACCCCTCACCCCTCTTTTTTCGTGTCTGATGTCGACGTGGGGCGGCCTCCTCGATGCCTGGCAGTGCTGCTGGTTCCTTCCTTCCCCATCCCTCTCCTCATCCCTTCTCATCCCACTGTCCTCGGCTTTAATGAGCCCCTCCTGAACCTGGAAAATTGAAACTGAGCCGAGCCCTCTTTCCACTTGTTGAACTGAGGCCTCGCCGTCACTGGCTCTCCCCAACCGGTCAGTGCCTTGCTCATTTCGATCCCCTGCCCCACCGGTGCGCATCATGAGATGCCCGCTGCTAAAGCCTCCCACTCTTCCAAGTCTGTGCACTGACACGGGAAAGCTGACAGGGCAGCACGCAGAACAGAAGACTTCACAGAGAGACAGAAAAGGGTGCTTGCAACTCTTGCCGTCTTTATAAAACCCCAACCTCCCTCCCGCTGAAGATCAAACCCAAATCATTATTTTTCTTTGACCTTCAACGTGTGGGTTTGCGTCCAGTAACACACACACTGTCGTATACGGGTGACTTCTCCACCGAAGACAACCCCTCTCAAGTCTCGGCACAGTCATTCCCATTCTTGTCTCCCATCAACTGCAACTCATTAACCACAAACCACAAACCACAAACCACACACAATACAAAATGGTGCATCTCACGAGCATCCCGACCAACGACGAGGTCAAGGACCTGGCCCACGGCATCAAGAATGTCCACCTGCAGCTGGCCAACGATGACGACAGCTTCACCACGAGCGTCTATGGCTCTCGCTTTGCCGCACAGGACCTCCCGCGGCACGAGATGCCCGAAAGCGAGATGCCCAAGGAGGTGGCCTACCGCATGATCAAGGACGAGCTGAGCCTCGACGGCAACCCCATGCTGAAGTGAGTTTGCCTCTCTCCCCGCTTGCTCGAGCTTTGCGTGAATCGGTTGATATGCTGACTGAGATACAACAAAAAGCCTGGCTTCTTTTGTGACCACATACATGGTGCGTTTAATACCTTTTAGTCCGAGTACACAGCCTGCTAATACCCCTCTCAGGAAGAGGAAGCCGAGAAGCTCATGGCCGAGTCCTTCTCCAAGAACTTCATCGACTACGAGGAGTACCCCCAGTCTGCCGACATTCAGAACCGGTGCGTCTCCATGATCGGCCGCCTGTTCCACGCGCCCGTCGGCTCCGGCGAGACGGTCGGCGCTGTCGGCACGTCGTGCGTCGGCAGCTCCGAGGCCATCATGCTGGCCGTGCTGGCCATGAAGAAGCGCTGGAAGAACAAGCGCATGGCCGAGGGCAAGCCGTGCGACCGCCCCAACATCGTCATGTCGTCGGCCGTCCAGGTCTGCTGGGAGAAGGCGACGCGCTACTTTGAGATCGAGGAGAAGCTCGTCTACTGCACCGAAGAGCGCTACGTCATCGACCCCGAGCAAACGGTCGACCTGGTCGACGAGAACACCATTGGCATCTGCTGCATCCTGGGTACCACGTACACGGGCGAGTACGAGGACGTCAAGGCCGTCAACGACCTGCTGTCCAAGAAGGGCCTCAACACGCCCATTCACGTCGACGCCGCCAGCGGTGGCTTTGTGGCGCCCTTTGTCGTGCCGAGCCTCGAGTGGGACTTTAGGCTGGATCATGTCGTCTCGATCAACGTGTCTGGCCACAAGGTACTGTCCTGTCTCTGCTTTGCACCGAGAGTGTAATTCTTGGCTAACTTGCTGCAGTACGGCCTTGTGTACCCCGGCGTCGGCTGGGTAGTCTGGCGCAGCGCCGAGTACCTCCCGCAGGAGCTCGTCTTCAACATCAACTACCTGGGCGCCGACCAAGCGTCGTTTACGCTCAACTTCAGCAAGGGCGCCAGCCAGGTGATCGGGCAGTACTACCAGCTCATCCGGTTGGGCAAGCACGGGTACCGGGCCATCATGAGCAACCTGACGCGGACGGCCGACTACCTGTCCAGCTCGCTCGAGGCGCTGGGCTTCATCATCATGTCCAAGAAATCCGGTGACGGCCTCCCGCTCGTGGCCTTCCGGCTGCCGCCCCAAGAAGACCGCAATTACGACGAGTTCGCGCTGGCGCACCAGCTCCGCGTGCGCGGGTGGGTCGTGCCGGCGTACACGATGGCGCCGCACACCAAGAACCTCAAGATGCTGCGCGTGGTGGTGCGCGAGGACTTCACCAAGAACCGCTGCGACAGCCTGATCGCCGACATCAAGCTCAGCCAGGGCCTGCTGGAGCAGATGGACCGCGACAGCATCAAGAAGCAGGAGGAGTTCATCCACAAGCACCACACGGCCAGCGGAAAGGCCACGCATAACCACCCCAAGTACCGGGTAAGGTCCTGTGCTGCTGTTTTTTTGCCCCTTTGACTTTTTCTTCTGTTGAACTCCGAAATACTAACCGCAAAAAAAGAGGGAAAAACACTCGCTCCAAGGCAAGACCGGCAAGACCCACGCCATCTGCTGAGAAGGCGCAACAGCAAGAACAGCAACAGCAGCACCAAGAACGACAGCCCAGCGTGGAGACGACGGCTAACAACAACAAGAAGATGGTGGTTCGTCACAAGAGCCCGGCGGCGGTGACGACGACGACGACGACCGGCAAGAAGCAGAAAGAGACCACGTTGAGTGTGGAGTCGCCGGGGGGCCAGAAGCTGCTGACGCTGAGGATTGCATGCCCGTCATGATCATGACTTTGGATGACTGATGAGCCGGATCGATGCTTACTTTCTTTTCTTCTTCTTTGCCTTCTTGGGTTTGGGCTCTGGGGTGGGTGGGTTTCTGACTCTGATTGAGGAAGTTTTTTTCCTTTATTTTTTTTTCTCTTGTCGCTTTTCGCTTCACTTGGTGTGGTCATTTTTGGGGGGGTTTCTTGAGTCATAGTTGAGATTTAAGGTCAGCTCAATTTCTGCTGAATCTCGGCGATGCAACCAACTCTTGACCGCCGAAGTGAGTAAGTGACTACAGGATTGGTCAATTGACAATTTCGACACTACCGTTTGGAAAGAGGAACTCTTCGTTGGATATTTTACAATTTTTTGAATGCAATGCCGTGGTTTTGGTCCTCGAAACTCAAGAACTCGAATTCCAGTCGAACAAACAGTGTCTCGCGTTGACTAACAACCGAGGTGAGAACCTTGATGGGTCAGCGACCACCAAAAGCCAAGCCCGCGCCCTTCGGCGGTCAGCGGCTGCTGTGACTGTGTGCTTATCGATAAGAAACCCCTGGGTCTTGAGCGGGTGCTTGTGGGGCCAGACCTTGCAGCTCCCGACATCGCTTCGTGAGGTTTTTGTCGGGTGTGTGGAAATGGATCTCACCGTCACGGTGACTCCTCTCTCGTTGAATCACCAATTGCTCCTGCGTGACTAACACCCAGTTTTCGCGGGCTGTTGTTGTGAGCGGGATTATTTATTATAAGTCGCTGTCGTCCTCGGGAGGCCTCATCGACGGCAATTAATCCAATTGCAATTGTTCCCTCTGGTTGTTGTTCCGACTTTTTGACTTGGGAACTTGTCTCTTGTTCTTTTTCTCTCGGGGTTTTCTCTCTCTTTTTTGTTCCGCCTTTTTTAGACGCACCCTCTCTCTCCTTTGCTCGCCCGGGCCGAGTCCACTTACAACAAACAACCACTCTTGTTCTCACCGAACCTGCCAACCATGGCCTTCCGCGCATCCCTCCGGCTCGCGGCTGTCGCCCGCCCGACCGTCGCCCGCGTGTCCTCTCGTGTTGGCCGGGTGCAGGTATCGCGGGCGTCGTCCGCCGCGGCTGCGCAGAGCTCCGTCCCCAACCCAGACCCCACCGAGGACTCGATCAGCGCCAACATGGTCCGCGAGCATGCCCCCTTCATGGTGGCCACCTACGCCCGCCCGCCGCCCGTCTTTGTCAAGGGCCAGGGCTCGTATCTGTGGGATGTCGAGAACAGGAAGTACCTCGACTTCACCGCCGGCATTGCCGTCAACTCGCTCGGCCATTGTGATGCTGAGATGGCCAAGTTGATTGAGGAGCAGGTACGGCAGAGCCATCCCCCCTGCCTTTCTCCTTGCCCCAAGCTGCTGAAAGGCTCGTGATGCTAACCGTTCCCCTCCCCCCGTCCCAGTCCCAAACCCTCATTCACGCCTCCAACCTCTACTACAACCCCTGGACCGGTGCGCTCTCCAAGCTCCTCGTCGAAACGACCCGCGCCTCGGGCGGCATGCACGACGCCGCCTCCGTCTTCATCTGCAACTCAGGCAGCGAGGCCAACGAAGCGGGCATCAAGTTCGCCCGCAAGGTCGGCAAGGTTCTCGACCCGTCCGGCGCCAAGCACGAGATCGTCTCCTTCCGCAACGCCTTCCACGGCCGCACCATGGGCTCGCTCAGCGCAACCCCCAACCCCAAATACCAAGCCCCCTTCTCCCCGATGGTCCCCGGCTTCCGCGTCGGCGACCTCAACGACATCGCCGCCATCCCCTCCCTCGTGACCCCCACCACCTGCTCCGTCATCGTCGAGCCCATCCAAGGCGAAGGCGGCGTGCAAATCGCCACGGACGACTTCCTCCTCGCCCTCGCCCGCCGCTGCCGCGAGGTCGGCGCCGTCCTGCACTACGACGAGATCCAGTGCGGCCTCTCCCGCACCGGCCAGCTCTGGGCCCACAGCCACCTGCCCGCCGAAGCCCACCCGGACATCCTCACCACCGCCAAGGCCCTCGGCAACGGCTTCCCCATCGGCGCGACGCTCGTCAACGCCCGCGTCGCCGAGAAGATCAAGGTCGGCGACCACGGGACTACCTTTGGCGGGAACCCGCTTGCTTGCCGCCTGGCGGTTAATATTGTCGAGCGTCTGGCCGACAAGGCGCTGCAGGCGGAGGTTGTGAGGAAGAGCGGGCTTTTTAGGGAGGGGTTTGAGAAGTTGCGGGAGCAGTTCCCGGAGCTGGTGCAGGAGGTCAGGGGTAAGGGGTTGATTCTGGGGCTGCAGCTTGCTGAGGACCCTGCCGCGATCATCAAGGCTGCGCGGGAGAGGGGGTTGTTGGTTATTACGGCGGGGACGAATACGCTGCGGTTCGTGCCCAGCTTGGTTATGAGTGAGGGGGAGATTAAGGAGGGGTTGGGGATTTTGGAGGAGGCCATTCGTGCTACTCGCCTGTGAGGGGGGGACGAGTGGGAGACGGAGGGAGTGTATATCTGATGGTTAGAGAAAGAGAGGGGGCTGAGTATATACATACATTCACTGGAAAGAGGGGGATGGATGGAGATGATGCGTCCTGGGTTTCGAATATAGCGTTCTCTCTAGATCTCGATGATGGGCTGGTTTGTTTCAATCTGGTTGGAGTTTGGGAGCCAAAAAATTACAGATTTTTGACTTGGTTGATCAGGCCATGGGTCCAGACTCCTTGGTATCGGCTGCTTGTATGTGTGTGTGGACTTGTCCCCTGAGGCATGTGCAACTTGGCGCGGATAAGACCGGACCGCCATCATCATGAACTGGACGAGCTACATATTCCCATACTGGCATGTGGACTCCCCACCCCATAGTTGGTGAGTAACATTACTTCGTGTCTGTCTTGGTGGATGTGTTGCAAATGAGCGGGGGTACATCAAGGCCTGGTGCACAAAAAGCGATGGGTGAACAAACACTTTTGTGTCACAAAACAAAGACCACAACACGAGGCTTCCCGCTTTGTGTTTATGGACGGGCCGAGATGGCACACCAACCGATCGATTGACTCACAAAGCCTGTGCCGTGAAACAATACCACTGGTATGTGCGACGTCGTCGTAGAGTTGGTAGATGTGTCAGGGTGCACAGGTTACAATACCCGCCATGTGTGTGTATAATGCAAGTCACCCGACAGGTGTCAGACCCTGCGGACAAAGCGAAGCCATGATACCTATGACAGATGACTCCCTGACCAACCAGGTTGGTGGATGTGGATGTGGATGTGGAAAGTGAGATCGGCCTCGCACCAGCCAACAAGCACACAAAGAACAGCCCTGCAATGAGACGAAACACTTGACACCCAGCTCCAACCTAGACCCCAGCCCAACCCCATCTGCCACGTTGGAGGCGTGACTGGATCCCCCACGTTGAGGTGCTGTGGACATGTAATGAACGGGGTTATGGGACAGATGTCACCACCAACGACTGCCAGCCAACCCTTGCTCTGCATGAAACAAAACGAGCCACCACATTGTGACAGACGCCTCGCAAGCTGCCACAGCATCAAATGCCCCCTTCATAACAATAATCACATCATACGCTTCACGCAACAGACAAACACACCTCAACTCTGACACACAAGCCACGAACCATACAGCACGACCAACGAGTCAATAACAGGTAACAAGTATGCATAAACTATCACCAGTTGCCCCTTCTTCGCTCTCGGTAGTGAATGACCAAAAAGCAAGCACCAAAAATATTGTTACACAAGCCCACCCCCTTCACCACATCATGCCACACTCAACCGCACCACACCAGCAGTGTGGCCAAGACAGGCAGGCAGCCACGGTAGGAGGTAGGGTAGGTGGGTGGGTAGAACCCAAGAACCGGAGAAAAAAGAAGGAACCAAACCAAAAAGCCAAAACGAATAAGAAAAAGACCAAAAGATACCATGTAAAACAGACTTGCTTGATCGTCAACCACTCCCACTTCCACCGCCACCACCAACATCATAATCATCATCATCATCAGAACCAAATCAAAAGCAAAAACCCAGATAGTAATCCATAGACGGGAAAACAACAACCTCGATTTCTCTGCCTTCTGTTTTCTCTGCTCAGCCCTATGTGCTTCAACAAACGAGTGACATCAGAGTCGGAGGGAAGCATTTTCCATTTCCGACGGGGTATAGAAAAGAACGTTCCGCTTGATCAAAAAAAAAGATTGCGCCAAAGGCATATCTATCTCAATCAAGCAGAAGTCGGAGGAAAAAGATAAAAAACAACAAAAATACAACCAGGTTGCCCAAAAGAAAATGAATGCCTGAACCCAAACCCAGATGCCAATGCCAGAAGTGAAGTTCTAAAAAAACAAGGTTGGCAAAAGAGCCCATCCACCCCTCCACTCAAAACCCCCCTCCCACAAAGACGGCTTAAGCATGACCAGCCCTCCGCGCACGATGACGACGGAGCATCTTGACCTTGCTAGCAACCTTGACATCAAGGGTAGCCGACTGGCCGGCGGTGCAGACGGTGCCGGGGGCAACGGGCTGGATGGCGGACCAGAGGCCGCTGGCGCAGCGCTGCCACGAGGTGCCGCCGATGCAGTTCCAGGCGCCCTCGTTGGAGCAGGCGGTGCCGGCGCTGAAGGAGCCTGCGCCGCCGGTCGAGCCGGAGCCGGAGTTGGTGTTGTTGCCCGAGCCAGAGCCGGAGCCGGAGCCGGAGCCGGAACCAGAGCCAGAGCCGGAACCGGCAGTGCCCGTGGCGGCGGGGGCCTTGTTGCTGGTGTGGAGGGTCGTGGGGGAGGGAGTGGCGGTCGGGCCGCCGACGGTCACGAAGACGCCGCTGGAGAAGGGTAAGCTTGGGTCTGCAGAGGGGGTTGGGTTGGGGATGGGGGTGATGGCGGTGAGCCTGACGGGAGGAAGGGACGAAAGAGAGGTTTGTACATACCCAGGGAGGTTGACCTGCTGGGAGGCGGTGGCAGCAGGAGCCGCCGTGGCCTGCACGGACGAGCTCGAGGGGCTGGCAGCACCGTTACCGGCACCAGCACCGGCGCCAGAGTCAGAGCCAGAGCCGGATCCAGAGCCGGAGCCAGAGCCAGCAGCCGCACCGCCGCCGCAGCTGCCAGTGGGGGGCTTGATGGCGGCGCTGCCGCTGCGAATGACATCCGGACCGGGGTTGGGGTAGTCGACATCAGTCATCTCAGCGACGCTGCAGCCGTTGCCGATGTTGGCGATGAAGACCTGGGGGCGCGAAGAGAAGGCAGCGGCGCGCTTCTCGACCGCGGCCTCGGCCTTCTCGACGTCGCGCTTGGCACCGCCGCCGCCGATGGTGACGGCGGCGCAGTTCATGTACTGCTCGCGGTTGCCGATGTTGTTGTTCCAGGTCCAGGCCCAGATGGCCTCGCCGGCGGGGGCATCCGAGGGGATGGTGAAGGGGTAGCTGGACGACAGGGGGCAGCCGCCGATGATGGACTGGATGACGGTGAAGGTCTTGCCCTTGTCGTAGCTCAGGCTGACCTGGCACGAGCCGCCGCCGTGGGGAGCGCCGCCGGTCACGGTGAAGTTGTAGGCGCCGCCGGGAGCAAAGGTGGCGACGCTCGCGCCCGCAGGGGTGCCGAGGTCAGAGTGGTAGCCCTTGCACGGGTAGTTGGCGCCCGTGGCGTCGAGGGGAGCGGTGTTGGTGTAGTCGGGGTCGGTGGCATGAGAGTTGAACTTGGACCGGAACGGAGGGGGGTACGAGATCTCCATGTGGGCCGCGGCGAGCTGGCCTCCCGCCAGCAGGACGGCGAGGGCGCCGGTGGTGAGTCCGTGGGAAAACATGTTGATTTTTGTTGTTGGTGTTTCGTGCGATCGCGCGCTCAGAGTGCTGTGGAAAGCTGTAGTGGTTTGGGTTTCAGGGAGCGAGGTAGGTCTGCCGTGGAGACCAGTCGGTCGTCTTTTTAGATGAGCACTGCTCAAAAAGAATGAATGGGGCTTTGGTGTAGCGTGTTGTCGCTATTGTTGCTGCGGTTGCTGAAGGCTGTTTTCGCGGGGCGAACAATAGGGTTTGTTGCTGCTGGTGAATCACACAAGTCGAAGCGCCGGGCTCTCAGTTGTGGGTGAACAAGCGAACAAGTGGTTCCAAAGGACCGGATGGATGAAGAACAATGCACAGGAAAGAAGACAATGTAAGCCCGAGATTGGGAACTCTGGTTTGAAGGAAAGACAGAGGCGCGATGCCGTGATGATGAGGCGGAATAAAAAGAGCTGACGACAAAGGGCGGGAGGGGTGCCCTTTATCCTTATGTTTCTGTTCTCCCCCGTTCATCCCTTAATGATTGGATGTCGGCGGCTGATAGGTGGGTGAGCGAACGCTTGTTTCGAACGCCACCAGGCACACTGGCTCTCTTTCGTCCCAAGCCAAGCATTCGGTGCAACTGTGCCGTGGGTGGGTAACCCGCCGGGGTTGGGATGGCAAGGGGGCTGCCTGCAAGTGACTGTGAGCCAGTGAGCGGGGGAGAACCTGGAAGTGGGGCCCTGCGGACGATGACATGGACATGGCCACCGCACTGGCAGTCTGATGTCCCCCGGAGACCTCACACAAGCGGCCTCGTCTCCTTCCTGGATCGCAAGGTTGCTTTTCACGATTGCTCCATGCCGGCCAGCCAGCGGCCACTTGACTCGACCAGGGCGACCAGGGGGGCGGGGAGTATTTTCCGTCTTTGTCCACGTCCATGGAAGCAGTTACAAGCTACAATATTCTGTACAGCGTAGGTACCCATCCACACAACGGAAAGCAGACCTGATCCAATACGGAGGATGATCGCTCGAGCGTGATCACTGTGATGGGCAGCCCCCGCAGCCGCGCGGTCGGTTTGAGCTGCAGTTGATGTTCTCCAGTGACCGTTTGTTCTGCCAGTTGGAAATCCTCGCTTGCCGCGTTCTTGGCCGTGGGCCTGCAAGTGGTGAGACAGAAGGGGGGAAAGAAGAAAAAAAAATTCGTTGGTGTGTGACAGCTGACAGGCTCACCTGCCTCTCTGGCTGGCTCGTGTCTTCCAGGTTCCATGCCACTGCTCGCTGTTCCAGTCGGCACTTTTGAAGATGGTGGGGCAGCTGGTGGTAACCTTCCATCAACGCCAGCCGAATCGCAAATCGTGGAGAGCACACCACCAGGATGGACCCCTCAGCCGAAAAGGGGAAGAAGGCCCTGAGCGAAAAAAAAATCACAGGGGCCTCCTGCTTCTGCTGGGTTGAGTGGAACCTCAGGTCTCAGGGGTGCGGAAACTGTCGCCCAATCACAGGCCGACGGTGCCTGGCCGCTTGAGCGAGGCCTGACAAGGGCTGATTGGCCGGGCAGGCGGGGCAGCGGTGCGTGGTCAGGGCGAGATCCTGGGGAAACCTGACCTTGGCGCCCGACTGGCCCCAGACGCATGAACCTGAAACACCGCCCCCTTTCTCTTGCGCGGTGGGCAACCCTGTCGCGCCCAGCGAAAGCCACCGAGCCAGCGGAGCCAGCAGGGCCAGCAGAGCAGGGACAGCGTAACCCGGATGGGAGAATCTCGACCCCAGTCATTCATCCGTGCCACTGAGGCCTTGCGTGGGCCATTCCACTGGTCGTCGTCGACTTCGAGCCTCGGTCTTTGACCCGACGTCCAAGCTCATCAATCACCTCCCGTCACCCTTGGCCATTTGGGCCAGCTCGACACAGAAGAAAACCCGGTGTTTGCTTTGCTGGATCTGCCAGGATCAGCCAGCCCTTGCCCTTGTCGCGGCGGCGCTGCAGGCGTGGCATCATAGTGTGTGCACACATGCCAACGACCTCGCAGTGACAACCTTGGAAGCTCAGATGCGAGATGTCAGATGCTGCCATGCTCGAGACCGCCTCGGGTGGGACATGTTTCTGGCCCGCAACTGGCCACCGTGTGCGTCTGCGTGTGCTCGTTACTGTCAGAGAAAGAAACAGCAGACGCCATCGGTTTATTGTCGACGGATTGCCGGAGATAGCCAGATCGAGTTGAGGTGGGTTGCCGGCCCAAGAGGGCCTGCGCTACGGTTTCACCAGGCCAGCGATCAAAAAACGGCAACCGGCCGCAGCCCGCAAGGCCACAGCAAGCTTCCACACGTGCATCCGCGCATCCACCTGGTCTGGCCTCACCGATCCGGCCTCACCGCACCTGATTTGGATGGATGATGGCTGCACAAGTCGATGTCAGCCTGCCTGCAGACGGCACACACGGGGGTATGTATTTTCGTGATGTACGCTATTCTTTGCCACTCAGATTTGCCAAAATAGCAGATATTCTCCCACCATCACCACATTCACCCGGAACCATAAAAAGCTTTCGGTGCCTCCCGCTTGCTTGCTCCCTGGCCGTGACAACATGGAAGCGCCGAGTTGCCGTGCACCCTGAAGATCAGATTCCCACGAGTCCCGGCTCAACCCCTCCTTTTCCTGCTTACGTACGCCAGATCAGATCCACCCACGGACAGGCCCGGTAGCAAGGAGGCCCTGCTGCCTGTGGCCTGTGCTCTCGACGGTCGGCTGTCGGCTGTTGGCGGGGCGGGCTGAACAAAAAGCGCCTTGCCGTGTTCCAGGCGAACCCCGACCAGGCGAATCGTGTGCGCAACCCAGCTGATCGACGAGGCCGCCAGCCGCCGGGGTCGAGCAGTCATGCATGATTTTCGCTCCAGCACAGCAGGACGAAGGAACAAGACCGGACGAGAAACAAACGAGCCATGAGAATCAATTGGCACATCACACAAACCCACACACAGACCGCAAGAACAAACCGCCAGGGATTCAGGGGAGAGCGGGAGGCAGGGAGGGGAAAGGCTGCGCTTGGCCTTCACTGAGCCCGGACCTGACCCCGCCTGTCACCCATCCTTCCGTCGGATACGGAACACACCCCATGCGCTCAGACGGGGAAGTGCTGATGGCAGCAGCAAGCAAAGTCATAGTCAAACATGCCGACCTCCACTCTGCACACTACAGACGCCGACTTACGACGACACGGACTTGCACGTACTCGACGCTGTTTTGCGGTCGTCCTGTACAAACTAGGTGGTCCTCTGCTGTGGTCCCGGTGGCCCTCATCAGTCGTCGGCATCAAACCAGTCACCTCCAGCCAGGGTGCACCAGATTTGTTCCTGGATCAAGGGTCGGCGGCAGAAAACAAAAGCATCTTGAAGAGCTCTCCTGGCTGGGAGAACCACAGGGGGCAGAGATTCGCCCCCTCACTCCGAAGACCGGGCCAGATGCCCGCAAGGTGAGCAGGTAACCGACTACACAGTAACATCAAGCAACGTTCCAAATCCTCCCCTTGTTCGTCTTTGCGCAGGCGCAGCACCAACCGTCGGCCAAATGGCAACCTCGAGCGGATGTTTTGCAGATCCTCTTCCATGCGATCTGTCAGGAGAGCCAGTCCAGACCGAGAGGATCAGTTCTGCTTCAACAGATTAGATTGACGTTGCAACCAAATCAGCTCACCACCAATCGCCAACCCAACAACGTGCCGTTCTTCAACAATCAACCCCAGCTGTCGACATGCAAAAGTAGACCAACTTCCCCATTCCGCGCATCTCCCGAACTGAGGGATCATCTGTGGGTCTCCCAACCGGGATCATGATTTCTTCCGCCCATGAATGAGGATGAACTCCCTGCACCCCTAACCCCGACCTCATCATCCCAACCTCCCACCCAGGGTTTGCTGTGTAAGTCCCCTGCCAGCCAGCAAACCCTGGGCAGTCAACGTCCTCTCTCCAAACCGTTCTTCATGCAACGTTAACAAATCTCCTCTTGAAACACGCCGGAGAATGTTAGCATGAAGATCCCTTACGCACGTCCATCGCCACGAACGGGGATCCAGACCAGGGACCAGCACCGCACAGCCACAGTCCTTGCTCATTTCCAGCCCAACCCACGCGACTCACGACTTCATGCCCAGCAGGCCCCAGTGAACAGGGACAAGGAGAAGCGAGAAACCATCCGAATTCCATCGGCAGCGAATAGGTTCGCGAGAACCCCATGATCTCGAAATGCCTGCTTGCAAAGTTGTTTAATGCCGAGAGCCCGGAACACGCCACCATCACCACTATCCCGACTAGATTGTCCCTTGCAATATCAGGCACCTCGCTGCCGTCGTCGTCATCGGGGAAGGTGGAATTGGATATCACATGGGTGAACGAGTAGAATTACTCACTGAGTCGCAATCAGGCAGGGTCAACAACAATGCATTGGTTGATGCTCGGGTGGCATTGTTTCGTTTCCTCTCTGATGTCGTCCAACCTCCACCCCCGAGCCTACGACCACATGGGACATGACCTGTGAAGAGGGTCAACAACCAAACATTGCTCCACCATTAAGGATTGTTGTTGTCCACGTTTCCAGCAATGTGGAAGTATAACGTTACTTCCAAGCCAGTGGCATCCAACCAAGCTACCCCTTTTATCCACGCCGGATTCTCGCCCCCGCGAATCCACCTCGACGGAGCTCCCCTGACAAGCCCATGCCATGCCCCCACGACTGGTATCCTCCAAGATTGATGTCAACACCATGTTTTTGTGCAAGGTATTCAGTTCCATAGAGCTGCCAGCTCGAGGTCAGTGGCGCTGTCGACTCGGGTCAAATCCACCAAGCGCTCGAGAATTTCCTTGACGCACTACGTACACGGAGGTCAAACTCTAGTTTCTTTCCTGGACGTCCTTCCGGCCGTTCACCCATTTGTCACGGTGCTACCGAGGGGAACAAACAGAAGTATTACACAGCAGGAACGGTCTCATGGAGCAATGAGAAAAGAAGAAAAAGGTATCGCCGCCAACGACAAGGACCAGGCTCTGCCATCCCATGTCTCTGCCTCTGCCACCGCTTTTGATGGATACGCCGCCCCCTGGCCCCGTTCTGTACCATCAATGCCCTCATCTCAGCACTTGGGCATAGCCTAAGAGAACGCGTCACACCATAATGCGCTAGTTAGGTGGACGCAGAAAGACCGGATGCGTTCCTCTCGAAAGCTCCTGACCTGTCCATGCCTAAGCTATGCTATGCCATCTGAGCCCCATCCATCACACCTGTCTACATCATCTCTATGCCATGACATGCCTTACCGCAGGGGGGAACAAAAGGACAGAAGAAAAAAGACAAGAAAGAGAGAGCAGGAAAAAGATAGGAAGTTCAGACAGTCCAATACTTCGCCCGCACCCTTTCCTTGCCTACCGTCCTCGCTCACTCCCACACACACCTTCCTCATCAACGCCCCAACTCTCTTGGCCTCCCAACTGGAACTCTCACCTTCAGCCGTAGCCTAACTACTCTTCAACTCCCTCCCCCTCTTCAACCCCTTCGCTTACCCTCAATGTCTCTCACCCTCTCTCACCTCAATTCTAACCTTTTAAGGGCCTTTTATGGGCACCTCGACCCCTTCTCTCCCTCCCTAAAACACACAAGATCTCTCCCTACCCCATCTCACCCTCATCAGCTCTCTCTCTCCAGCCCACCACAACATCCCCCTATTAACTTCACCCCCCCTCTCACACACAAAGTATTCATTACATAGGTCAACAACCAACTATCAAACATGATCATTACTCCCCAGCCGCCATCCATCCCATAACAAGGGAACGACCCCTTTCCCCCCCCAAAAAAAAGAAGTCTCAAGTTAATACCCAGCCATCTGCCTCCTGTGACGACTCCCTTTTCCTTCCCAGTTACAGACTTCCATCAATGCCTTACTGTATAAGGCACCTGAATAGTTATGAATATCCCGTGCCATGCCATGACATGCGTGCTGTGCTTGTCTCCATCACGTCCTGGATGCCACACACCCACCCACCTCCCTACCTCTCCAACCCAACCCCCCTTTACACCCAACCACATTTATTTACCCCCCTACTAATTTATTCGCTCGCTCACTTCACTTTCAACAAGACAAATCACATGGATAAGATAGGAGAGAAAAAAAGAAAACGCAGAATAACAAAACACCTCAGCTGATCTGACCTGATCCTGATGCATGCCAACAGTGAAGGGAACAGTGGTGGACGGAGGCAAAACAAGAAAAACTAAAGAGTAAAACTTCTTTTTTTGACGATTTCCCTATCTGGCTCTCTCTCCCCCTCGCTCTCCCCAGCCACCCACACATCCACGCAATGTCCATCACCTGGTGGTTCATACTCTAGAAGGCCAAGCAATCCAGACACCTACCCACCCACTCGAACCTACCCCAACCTCCCAGCCTAACCTCACCCACATCACCGATAACGTTACCCGCGTGCTCTACTCTGACTGCCTGCCTGCCATGCTTTTTTGCTGCCTGCCTGCCTGCCTGCCTGCCTGCTTGCTTACCCACTTGTGCCGTCTTGTCTGCCCGTCTGAACAAAACCAGGACCCCTCAACCCCCAAAAGCCAAACCTTTTCCTTTCTCTCCCCCACCCCCCCCAACCCACCCACCACACCACCGAGTCGTAGTCAGAGAGTCAGACTTCCCCGTCACGTATCAATCCATCCATCAAGACCTCAAAGCCCAGAGGCCCTCCAAACCCGACTCGACTCAACCCAACCCAACTTCCAAGGAAGCCGTCAACCCGACCCAACCCAACCCCACTCCAAGCTATCAACCATCGAGCGTCAACCGCCAACCGCCAACCCAACTCTTCTTCACTCCCCTTCACTTCCTCCGACATTCACCATCCCAACCCTAAACTGCCCGGTTAACCATTTCCTGCCCTGCCCGCTGCAAAACAACACACAACCGACCCCCAGCTACTCTCACCCTCACCACCACCAATTCCTGCGTGACCCGGCAGCCAGCAGCGTAAGACGACAGGAGAATGTTTAACCTTATAGCAGCAGACGGAGGGTCTCGTCTCATTTCAGTTCCAGGGCGCCCAACGACAACAACAAATCCCATTCCCTCCCCTGCCGCCCTCCCATTCCCTCCCTCCCTCTCCCTCGCCAAGCAAACACATCACCATTCACACGCCCGCCCAGACAAAAACATATACCCAGGCAAGTACAGTGCAAGTGATTCATGTCGTCATATGGTCAGTGCAGGCTCGGGAACAAGAACGGGAACGGATCGACTGGGAGAGAGAGACAGAGAGAGCGAGTAAAAAGTAGTCTTTTGTATTTTCCCGACAAGCTCGGTATACTTCTTTCGCAGCCAGGCAGGTGCGGCAGAGCAGCAGCAAGCAAGCAAGCAGGCAGGGAAACAGGGCAGGCAGGTAGGTAGGTAGTCAAGGCAGACAGCAAGGCGGGGCAGGGCAGCCGCCAACGCCACGACCTTTTTTCTTGGGTTAGATCGTATCGGTCGCAAGTTCCTGTCCTCACTGCGGCCGCGGGCCCGAGAACTTGCCCTGCTGCTGCTGCTGCTGAGGCGTGTAGGCCGGCTGCTGGTAGGGCATCCCAGGGCTCATGCCATACACGGCCTGCTGTCCCTGGTGCGAGCCCTGGTGCACCATCATGGGCGCCGCCGGCCGGCCGGGACTGGGGAACCCGTTAGACCCGGGGACCGGCTGCGGGGGCACGGCGCCCGTCGGCAGGAAGTGCGGCTGAGCGCCAGGGTACATCGGCCCGGCTGCCACCATGCCGTTGGGACCTGCCATGAACCCCTGCTGGACCATCATCGGCGCCCCCATGTGGTGCGGTTGCTGGGGGATGAACTGCGGGTTGTGCGAAAAGCTACGGAACTGCCCCATCTGCGGCGCGGCACTCAGGTACGGCTGCATCACGGGTTGACCGTAGGGCATCTGGGTCGGAGCATTGACCGTGGGCGGGTAGGCCATGGGCACCGGTCCCATCCTAGGGGACGCGAAAGACTGGGCCGAGTTGGAGTGCATCATCCTATGATCATCCGGGTTGCTGAACGGCACATGAGGGACGGGCCCGTGCTGGCCAGCGTGCATCTGCATGGGCGGCATGTGCGGCGACTGCCGGGGGGCCAGGTTCTGGGCGCCGTGCTGCAGGTGGAACGGCAGCTGGTGCTGGTGCGCAACCTGCGGCGTGACGTGGGTGGGGTTGGGCGTAGCCACGGCAGCGCTAGACAGCGGCAGGCGCTCAAAGTACTCTTTGTAGGTCAGGTGCATGGTCGAGTCTGGCGCCTCTGCCTCTTCCTGGAGCTGCCGCCAAGTTGGCAGGGTGTCGAACGAGGGCTTGAGGCCGTCGTTGTCGTCCCAGTGGCGACCCTGAGGAGGCTGAATGGTCTCAATGTGCGACAGGATGAAGCACTTCTTGACATCCACCGCCCGCGTCTTGCGGCGGATGAGCTGGCCCTTGACCGGAGGCGGCGGGGCCGGTGCTTCGACGATGTTGTTCACAGATGACCGAGGGGAGGACCCCTGGCTGGGAATGGCGGGGTTGAAGGGCTGCGCAAACGCGTTGGGTCGGAACTCGTGGCTGTTGGGGTTCAGCTTAGGACCCATGTACGACGGCGGGACGGCGCTGATCCGGCGTCCAAAGTTCGGGTCGACACTGTTGGCGGGACCCGTGGGAGGGAGGCGCATGTCCGGGGGAGGGTGCTGGCCCATGTGGGGATGTTGCAGCTTCTGCTGCTCCACGTTCCGGAGACGCTGTGCGAGGTGGCCCGTCGGCTGGTTCTGAGGCGCCAAATGGGGCGGCGCGCGGTTGTTTCGGTACTGATAGTGAGACTGCGGGTTGTACGAGGACCGGGCGCCCTGGTGGCGGCCAGGAATCCCCGATGCCGAACCCGAATGCTGCGGCGCAGCGGGACGCGTGCTGCCGCGGGCCTCAGTCGTTCCGGCCGGTGTCGATGCGCCAGAATGGTCGGCGCTGGCCTTGGCCTGTGTCTCCTTTACAACCGGGACCTCCTTCTCCTTGGCCGCCGCCTCCTTTTGCTTGGCCAGCTCCTCCATGTTGGTCTTTGCCTTCTCCTGGATCTGCTTTTGCTTCGCAGGGTCCTTGGCGATGATGCCAATCAGGTCCTTGGGCACGGGCGTGAAGAGCTTGAAGTTCTCGGCGAACTTCTTCAGCTCGGTCAACTTGACCTCCTTGTCAACCTTGGCCCTCGTGGTCCTGACTTTCTCGGCCATGAACCTCTGGGAGGACGCAAACGTCTTGAACGAGCTCAGCACGTCGCGCTCCACAGTGGAGGTTGCGCTAGGCTTGGCCTGTGACGCAGATGCGGCGGCGGTCGCAGATGGCCGGGCGGCGGTCGAATCAGCCGCCTTGGAGTTGGAAGCGGCATCGGTCTTGCTGTCGGCGGCCTTTCCTTCGGGTGATGCGCTCACGCTCGGCTTCGACTCTGCAGGGGCAGGCGCCGCGGCCTTCTCCGCCGGGGCGGGACTCTTCGACTCGACGGGCTTCGGGGTCGGCTGCTTCGGGCTCGGGGTGCTCTTAAGCTGTGCCGAGATGATAGCGGGATCGACCGGGACACCCTTGACGGTACTGTGGGCGGCGGGAGCGCGGCGAGCGGGAGGGGTGTATTTGTTCTCCCGATTCGTCAGGGGCGGGAAATCCTGCCGGCGCACGCCGCTGTACCTAGAAGGGGTGTTAATTTGAGAGGGCTCGGCCGGGCGTGGGGGTGTGTGTCTCGTACTTGTCTTCCTCGTCTCTCTGGTCATCTCCGCCCACAAAGTCCATGACGCGCTCTTCAGCAACGTGAGAAGTAGTAGCCACGCTCCGTTCGATCTCGCGCGCCTTCCTGTCGGCAGCCGCCAACCGTTCCTTATACTGGGGGTGGCTCTTGTCGATACTGGTGGTGTAGATGTTCTCGTCATAGTCGGTTTTGAGGCCGAAAAGTCGCTCGTTCTCAGCAAACTGATCCCATGCGCCGCCGCCGCTGCTTTGCTTTTCCAGGGACCCGTCAATTTCGTAGCCGACATCAGGAACCCACGCCTTCAGAGTCCTTTCGGCACCGAATCGAGAGTTGGAGATGGCGGCATCTGTGCGGAAGGAGGCCCGGTTACCTGGAAACGAGATGTCAGCGAAGGGGAATGGGGCAGAGCGCGACTGAAAGGCACATGGGGCCCTGGTACTACACACCATTGGGAGCCTTTCCATCGTGCTTGCTGTTGTTACCGGCGACAGCACGGGCGTCTGCGATATCTTTCCGCTGAATCGTCATGTTGGGCTGTTCCCTCCGAGACGGCCCGTTGTTGATGTCGGCAGAGTTTGGCAGCTTCTTCTGCTGCACCATGCTCAGGCGGCAGCTGGCGGGCTCGGGGCCGTTATTGTAGATGCCCTCGAATTCGGCGCCGGACGTGAGGACAAGGCGAACGCGCTGGCCCTGTTTTCGGGAAACGGTCAGCTAAAGCTCGTCGATGCGATCCGGCAACGTGGTCGTGTGCCCCGTGTTCCAACAGAAGCTCCGGCCCCACCGACGTCAGGAGCTTAAAACGACGCAGGAAGCTTTGTGCAGCCTTGACCGAGAAATGAATGGAATCAAGTGGAGGCGCGGCGGGGAGCGATTCGGACGTACCTCGCGGAGGGAGCTGGTCACCGATTGTTTGGTCTGGGGGTTTTGCGAGCGACCGGTGATGGGGTTTCGGTTGGAAGTCCAAGCCTTCTGCTGGACAGGAGGCTGCTGCTGTCTGTGCGGGTGTCAGTCAATCAAGGCCGACCAGCTCCACCGACCCTTCGCCGCAAATGCAACAATGCGGCCCCAGACCAGTCCAGACGTCCCGTGTGGGCGGGCTGCGACTCGGTCGGAATGGCGTTGCTGCAAAGCTGCAGGGAGAGGGGACAAGTGCATAGAAAATGAGAAAGTGAAAGGGAGTGTCAAGTTGGGCACCCGCGGGAAAGAGGGTGTCTTTGTTTGGCGGGGGAGGTGCAAGCGATGGGCTGCAAAAAAGAAAAAAAAAAAGTGTTTGGGGATGGGTGGATGGAAGGGCTCGATGGCTTGGGAAAGGGTCTCGTGTCTCACCTCGCAGACGGGGGCGAAGCGGTTGCCTCTGGGCCTCGCGGTCGCTGGTCGCCGAGCTTGCTGCTGTAGAGCGGGCGGGAGGTGGGCGACTTGAGGTCCGGGGTGGTGGAGGGCGATGGCGATGCGACAAGTGGTTTGGAGGTCGTCGATCGGTCTTCCATATTTCCTGTGGTCTCGGGCTGGTGAGCAACTCCCAGGTCGGTTGCTGCTTGTCCAGGCTTTGGGGAAAGAAGGGTGCGGGCGGGAGATGTGCGGGAGCGGCAGAGGCAGAGGGCGAGTTTGTTACGAATTGGGCGAATCAGAGCGCTGATTGGTCGGTGCTGGTGTGGGCGGCGAGGGGTGCATCAGCTGCAACAGTCGCAGCAGCAGTCGCAACAGTCGCAGCAGCAGTCGCAGCAGCAGTCGCAACAGATGCAGCACCTGAAGCACCTGAAGCAGCAACCCGGCCGATTTTCCTCAACTCAAGGGCTCGATCACAACAGCCTGCCACGCTGCAGCCCAACGAAGATGGCCCAACTGATGTCCTGGGTGAGGGCATACAACAGGGGGAGTCGATGTTGGCGCCCGTTTGCAGTTGCAGTTGAAGTTGCAGTTGCAGTGTAATAATTAGTGCAGTGCTTGCCGTTCCGTGCGGTTCGTGGCACTGTGATGTGATGCCGTTGGCGGCTCTTGCCGGGCGCCTCGATTTCTTCTTCTTGGTCAAGAAGTGTCCCCAGTTGCGAGAGTGCAAGTGAGAGAAAGAATGGAAGGGTGTAGAGGGGAAGGGGGTAACAACGACGGCTGGCGTTCGTAGAGGCGTTCTTGCGGAACGGAATGTCTCGCGGTCTTGGGCGGGGAAGCGCAGAGAAGTAGAACCTTGTTTGGAAGGCTGTGGGCGTTGTTGCACCAGAATGGAAGGGGACCTTGGCTGGTGCGAGCCAGAGATACCAGGTCAGGGAGGCAGAAAAGCGCAGAGAGCGGCCGAATTAAAAAGGACAGCAGTTGCAGGGCATCAAGACCTGAAGATGCAAAAGGTGGCAGCAGAACGGGAAACAGCCACTGCACTTGGTCGGGGTGCAACTTGATCCCCAGCGCCCGATGATGGGAAGGAATTGGACTGTCCTGCCTGATTCACATTCACTGCATATGGCCCTACGAATGACCCCCAAGACGAACCCGTGTTAGTTCGCCCAGGTCTGATGGAATGGTACGGAGTAGTCCGACGATATCATACAGCACAAGGCGCAATGAGCTCCCCCCAAACAATGACCCCAGGTGCCCAGAACTTCAAGAGGTTTGCTGGCAACAAGATCGCCTTGCGCCCGGCCAGGTGGGGTGTGGGTCCCAGCTTGACCCCGACTAGGACTATTCCAGCAAAGCCCGCTTTGGCTCACCACGTTGGTCAAAGGTGGCCCCACGTGATTTTGCTTTCTTTGAGTGCTCCTTTTCCCCTGCTGATCAAGCATGCAGCAGTTATTTGTTAGGGGTCAACGTCGAAGTGTCAAAGACCTCCATAAACATCCCATCACAAAAACCCTCTCTTTCTTTGTCCCCCGCCGCCTGACAGAGGCCACAATAGCATGTGGTACCACAGCAAGAACAACTTGTGACCCGGCGCATTGAAGTTCACCAACGTGTCATATTCTGTGCCCTGGAAGCATCAGTTGTGTATCTTGCCGGCCAATCAAGTTAACGTCACCATGTTGAGCCTCGTGCTGATTTCCTTTTGCTTCACTTTTCCTTCTTTGTTCCTTCTTTCCGACGACCTATTCTAGTGCACTGCAACAATTCCGCCTAAACACTGCAGACCTAGTGATTACTGCATGCATCCCTTGAGGCATCATCTAAACGTATTTCTATTCACGCTCAACTTGTATCACAGAGCCAGTGGGTTGTGGTTTGGTTGTTGTCTTGATAACCTCTTCCAAGATGGTGCCAACAAGAAAGGCATACGCTGCTTTATTAGGGATTCCTGCCCGCGAACGACCACGTTACCTTGGGCATGTACTCAACGCAGGGTCACAGCCAAAGCGAACGAAACCAGTCATCCTGAAGGTCGACCAGCTGGCATTGACAACGTCTACTCGTCATAACACTAACCATCATACACAGCGCGTTTTTCTCACCAAACCGCCCAAGCCAAAACTCAACTCCCCAGGAACACCACAAGGAGAAAAGAAGAAAAGAACAAAAACGAGAGACAAAAGGAAAATCCATCTCTACCACCACCCCTTCCCACATCCCAACTTCCACCCCCCATCACCATTGAAAACCCCAATCCCCGGCAATCAACCCCCTTACAGCGCCATCCCCAGCACAAACACGAACCCGAGGGCAGCAACACCCCACTGCACCCCGTGCCCAGCAGCAGCGTTGATCGACGCGGGCGTGCCCTTGGGGCGCTCGCTCTGGCCAGCGCTCTCGGCCTCGCCCTGGGCCGCGCCCGTAGCGGCGGGGGCGTTGTCGTTGTTGATGGCGGCGGTAGCCCCAGCGTCTCCAGAACCGACGTCGGTGGGGGTAGCAGCGGGCGCGGCGACGTCCGTGATGGAACCGCCGGTCTCGTCGTCGGTGGGGCCGGCGCCGAGCGGGGGGATGCCGGTCGGCTGGGGAATGCCGTCGGTTTCCATGGCGACGGTCTGGGGGAGGGGCTCGCCGTCGGTGCCCGTGGCGGTGCTGTCGTCGAAGGTGCCGTCATCGAAGGTGCTGTCGTCGGAGGTGCCGTCATCGAAGGTGTCGTCGAAGGTGTCGTTGAAGGTGTCGGAGGAGGAGCCGTCGTCGAAGGTGTCGGAGGAGGAGCCGTCGTCGAAGGTCGTCTGGGTGGCGCCTTCGGCGTCGTCCGTGAGCGTGGCAAAGTCGGTCGGGGTCGGGAAGGAGTCGTCGAAGGCCGTGGCCGGGTCGAAGACCGCCGTGGCGTCGGCGCCGTCGACTTGGTCGTCGAACTGCGCTGTGACCACGCTGGCCAGCAGGGTGGAGAGGACGAGGGAGGTGTTGACCTTCATGTTTTCTGCGTTTTTTCCTTTTGGGATTGGTGGATGGGTGGCTTAGTTGGGTTGTGTGGCCGGATTGGTCCCGTGTGGCGTGTGTTGTTTGTTTGTTTAGGGGGAAAGCTTGGCTTGGTTCCAGGACTTGTTGATGGTGATGGAGAGAGAGGAAAGACAAGAGATCGAGGCTGGGCAGTCGGGCCATCTTTAAGCTGCTCGAGAGGCTGTAAGCACACCACCACATCCCGTCGTCGTGGGGGGGATGGCGGGGGCAACAGATGATCTCAGCTAAGACATGTCTGCGAGGGCACGAGAATTCCTTGTTCGAGGCCTTCGGACAGACAGTGCAGGTGGGCATATCTCGTCTGAGAGACGAGGTCGCGCTGATGGTTGCTGCAGCGGCCCACGGGAGACGCGTGTATGCTTATGGTCGATCACAGACGCCTCTCCGGACTTACAGACTGCCTGCAGAGAGACCATTGGACGAGGGACGGAACAAACGCCGCATGGACTGCGCAAGCAAGGACACAAAGGCTAGATGGCTGACAGAAATCGGGCCTGGACCGTTGGGGAGCCGCTGATGCCCCTCGATTCGTGTCACCAGGTTGAGGTGAGATGGCGTACCTGGAATGAGCAACACAAACCGGAGTAGACAGAAGAGAAAAGCAACAGCGTCATTCTCTGAGAATGACTGCGTGGAGTTTTGACTTCTAAGCTGACTGCAAACCACAGCTTAGTGACCCGGGGACTTCTAGGCGTTACTAGCTGGGGAGAAGCGTTCCTGGATTCACTTCTCAGAACTATACCCGCCCATGGTTTAGTTCTCTGGGCGGCGTGTCTCAACGGACGGGATGGGGTATCAATGGACCCTTGGGGCCTGTTTTGTAGAATCCTTCCCGTCAAGCTGGATCGTGAGGTTCCAAAGGCGTGTGTTGACGATTGTTGAAGATGCAGGCCCGGATGGCGTCCACTTGGTCGATGGGTGGCGTAAACGGGCATCGAGGCGTCGAAGCGAGCCCACGATTTACGACCAGGCACACGCATCCAATTGCATCCATGTTGCATCCAGTTTGCTGTCAGTTCCGATCCATCTCTCGACGACGGTCTGAAATCTCAGCATCTCCGCATCGTCTTGAAGAACTCGTTTCCCCAGCTGGCGGCGATGACGTGACGATGGGGCTGAGTGGATACGGTGCTGAGGAGAGATGGGATGGGATTGTTTCGAAACACAACCCGCCATTTGATTTTGGCAGCTGTCCAGATGTGGCAAGGCCTCGAACACGAGAGCATGCAGGTGCCTGTGCATTTATCGATCTCACAAAAATACGAGAGCTGACTGAGCTGGCCTTGAATCGCAGCAGGAAACATCAGGCTGGGGAGTCCACCAAGGCAGGGAAAAATCCCCAAACACATCCCGAATGCCATACGAGAATCAGAGAATGGGAGAATGCAAAGCTGTAATTTTTTCCAACACCGGCCACGCACAACAGCACTCAACACGCTTGATATTCCGGAAGGACACGAATTTTCTGTAGCAAGCCTTGCCAGTCTTGGCGAATGGCAATGAGGGTGGGTGGCCCCGCGAAGCTTCCGTGTTGCGGGCGGGCCTCAGGCTGCCCACATTCGGAGCCTGCCTTCAGCTGGCCGCGGGAACCTCGGTGGGGACTCGCGATTGCCCACCCACCATCCACTAACGTGAGCGGTATCGTTAAGCCAGCGCTAAACCTGGAATCTCCGCACCATCCTGAACGAAGAGTCCAGTGACTAGCGCCCGCAGTCAAGCCCGACATTTCGCAAACCAACCCAACATCAGGACGTCGGTTCTTCCTCCCGTCAGCTCGTGTTCCCGACTACCTCCAGCTGCCCGGACCCGAAACGCAAAGCAGCGACGAGACAGCCCGGGCCCGTCGCTGGGAGCCGCTGCATTTCCGACCCCAACCTCCGAATATTCCTTCGACCACACAAGCGAGCGACTCGAATTTCCGCGCACAAGCACTGGTTTTGGCTGGATTGTTGGGCACCAAGAGACAGTACGGAGTGCCTGTATTGCGTACACCTTTTCGTGCGGAATACAGAATAGTGCGCGGTAGACTCCGTACAGAACAGTAAACGGATAGACGAGGACGCTGGGATTAGGTTGCTTCCATACAGAGAGAGCACCTAAGAGAAGCAGTCGCAGTCGCACCCACCGCGAGACACGCAATCTGCGGCACACCAGAAACCGAAATGAATCCCGCTCGAAGCTCACAACGTCGCTCGCCTGGCGCGGAGCCAGGCCCACCCCCAAACGTCCCTCCGCGCTCGATATCGCCTGCCGTCGGCGTCGGCACGAACCGCCCCGTTGCGCCTCGCACCTCGACATCATCACGATCGATGCAGCCCACGACCGCAGGTGGCAGCGGCAGCAGGATGGATGGAGCCAGACGGGCCAACGTGAGTCCCGCATTTCCGCCTGTCCCCTTTCCCCAGTGCAGATCCCCATTCCGGCCGCCGGCTTCATGCACCACCAAACCGACACAGGTTTCAACCTGGGGGCGTGCGCCACCCTCGCTCGTGTCCCCTCGTTGAATCCTGTCGTCGATGTTGGTGTTGTTGTTGTTGTTGTTGTTGTTGTTGTTGTTGTTCTTGTGCTTGCCATGCCCGCTGCTGCTCGGCGCTGCCCGCTGGCGATCCAATATCGAAAGTCTAATTGCTAATAATGTCGTCCAAAAAGTCATCAGGGGGCAGCACTTCGGTCCCCCTGTCGCAGATCGAGAAGAGCGTGACGCACCTCCTTGTTGCTACCAAGCAACTGCTGGAAACCCTCACACAATGGTCGCGAGGAAACGCCACCGACACCCAGGTGTCCGACGTCTACGTCCGCCTTGGCTACGAGTTCAACATGGCATGCCGTGCCTTTTCCGCCATCAATGTTGACACGTCTGATCTTGGAAACGTCCCCGAGCTGTTGAGGAATATTTTGGAGGCCACCCTGAGCCAGGAGGCTAGCGCGGAAAGCCTCGAGAAGTACCTGCCCAAGATTCGCGACATCATCATCAACCTCCTCCACGGACTCAAGAGGAAACAGACGAGGCTGCGCCAAAGACAACAGCGGGAGAAAGACGGTCTCCCGCCAGGGAGCGGCTCTGGCGACGGCGCCGGAGCGACCAACCCTCCTGTTCCAGCCCGGACGACAAGTACTAGCACAATGGGCAGTGTGAACTCTGGCCTGACAACCTTGCTGAACGAGAGCCTGGAAGACAGCGGCTTTCGCCCAGAGACGCTTCGAGACGACGCGCGCAATGCGGCGCCCTCTCCCACCAAGCGCTTCCTACAACGCGAACAGTCACGCGGCTCCATGAACTCAGAGCAGTCGACTCTCTCCAGCAACACGATGCAGAGCATACCCGTGCTTCCCCCCTACCCTGGTGACGAGACGATGCCGTCGGCGCCTTCGGCCAGCGACCTGAGCAGTTTGGATAACTTCCCACCACCCCCGCCGCCCCCGCCCAAGGCGTCGCAGCAGAGCGCCTTGGCGGCGCTGCAGAGGGGAGGTGACCTGGAGAGACGCGCCTCGCGTAGGTATTCTGCCTATCAAATCTCGAAGCATCTGGGCGCCCAGGCGGGCGGGATTCCGATGCTGCCGCAGACCACGCCAATACCGAACCGTGGAAGGGGCGAGATGCATGAATCGATGCGGGCAATACGCACCAGGGACTCTGTTCGCCACAAGCGGAACGCCTCGAGCCAGTCTCGGACGGCGACGGTCGATTCCTCCCCTGTCCGGGTCCCGAGCCGGGTATCGGAAGAGCCAGAAGACCTGTCGGCGGAGGTGCCGCGCTCGATGCCCGAGATGCCCCAGATGCCCGCAGAGCAGGACGAGGACATATACCTACCGAGGGCCAAACTCAACGGGCCGCTGCCGGACTTGATGCCGCCCATGAACCCAGATGATGGGGGCCAGGAAAAGCCGACCACGCCTGCACCGGCTCCTTCACTCCCGGTACCACGGGCCATGACGCCCGACAAGCCGCCAAGCACGTTTACTGAGACGCCGCCGGCAACAAAAGAACTGACCCTCTTCTTGCAGTACAAGTCGAAGGTCAAGAAGTTTGTGCTCTCGGGGGGCTACGAGGAGCTGTCAATCGGACGTTTGCAGTTGGCTTTTATTGAGAAGTTCTCGTGGAACACGCAGCAAAACGGCGCCGATCTGCCAGACATTTACATCCAGGATCCCGTCTCAGGGGTGCGGCACGAGCTGGAGGACTTGTCCGACATTAAGGACCGCACGGTGCTGGTTCTCAACGTTGAGCAGCTGGATGAGGTCAAGAAGCACATTGACGACGGTCTCGGCTCCCTCAAGCAGATGATGACGGACCTCAAGCAGAACGTCGATGACCAAGGCGGTGCTTTGCAGAGGGTATCGGAACGCCAGCAGGAGACGGCCAAGGACCTGGCTCGGCTGGCTGCCGCCCCTCCGACCATTGTCGCGGCACCCGCCGAGTCTCCCAAACAAGCCGACACCGCCTCGGCACCACGCAAACTCACCCCGGGCCAACTCTCGGAGATCCAGAGCCTCCGCCGCGACCTGGCCGTCCTCCGGCAAACCTACTCCAACTTCCAGTCTGAAGTCCAGGGCTCCATGTCGGCGCTGCGCGCCAAGGCCAACAACGTCAAGATGACGGCGGCCAAGGTCGCGGTGCCCGACATCGACGGCGACGCGGGCCACTCGTACGTAATCGGCGGCCGGAAGCAGCTCAACGCCGACAGCGATCGGATCGTCAACAAAGTCGACGACCTCCAAGACCTGGTCGAAGACCTTCGCAAGGACGTGGTCCACCGCGGCGTCCGTCCCCTCCCGCGCCAGCTCGAGGCCGTCACGCGCGACATCACCCTCCTCACCAAGGAACTCAGCAAGATGGAAGACTACATGAAGCGCGAAAAACCCATCTGGACCAAGATCTGGGAGAAGGAGCTTGAAGATGTCTGCCGCGGCCGTGACGAGCTGCGCCTGGTCGAGGACCTGATCGTCGACCTGCGCGACGACCTCGAAAAGGCCTCGGAAACCTTCGCCCTCGTCGAGCAGGCCACCAAAGAACAGATGAAGGACGTCGGCACGGGCGGCGGCGCCACCGGCGGCATCGTCGCCCGCCAGTTCACAAAGGGCCTCAACTCGATCCGCGAGAACGCAGGGCTCGCCGACCCCAGCGCCGCCAAGGAGGGCGTGCTCGGCGAGGTCCGCGCCCTGCAGCCCAACCACGAGAACCGCCTCGAGGCTATCGAGCGCGCCGAGAAGTTGAGGCAGAAGGAGCTCGAGCGCAGAAGGGAGAACCCGCTTAAGAAGGAGCTTGTCAATTTTGTTGGGGAGGGCAAGCTCAAGAAGTCGGGCGGCTTTGAGGAGGTCGAGCGCGCACGAAAGGCGAAGGACGATCGTATCCGTCGTGAGGTGTGGGAGCGGCAGAATGGGATTGTGCCGGAGAATCCAGTTGGGGAGGATGGGGATGGTGATGGGGATGGTGATGGAGAGAAGGGGGAGGGTGGAGTTGAGGAGGTTAATGGCGCCGCGGGGAAGGCGGATGAGGATGGGGAGTGAGTTGTGACGCAACTTGCGAGGGGTGTGTGTTGAAGGGGGTGGTAGTTTTGGGTTTTTACTACTGTGATGAATGGGTCTTTTTTTGGGTCTGATGCGTGTGTGGTGTCGTGGGCTGGCTTGAACGGGGGAGGAGGCCGCGGGAGGAGGGAGCGCGGTTGACGAATATACCCAACTGTCTTTTTTTTCTTTGCTGGTTTGGCTTTGGTTCTTTGTTGTGCTTAGCTACGAGACGTGTTCTTGTCCAGCCCGTGCTTGTTCTTCTATGCTACTGTATCTTTTTTTGGCTATGAGCAATGGACTTACTTGTAACTACCTGCCGTCCTGTTTTGCTGTCTCTATCTGTCCATCTGAGTTGGGCATTCTCATCTGAGTTGGCGCATTCATGGTGTGTTTGTTTTGCATTGGCGGCAGCTTCCGTCTTGTGTCACTCATCGTTACCACTCGGTCCAAGTTGCCATGGCGGGACACTACCCGCACTTTAGTCCATTAACCCCCCTCCGTCCCTTCTTGCCTTCTCCCTGCGTCAGTGAGGGGCTTCCCCAAGCGGCAGGATCTCCACTGCCGGGAGAGCCCCGCTCCCGCTCTCGGCACTCATTTGTGGACAGCTTCGGGGTTGACGTTCGGTTGCGGGGGATGATCACTGCTGCCTTCCGGCAGGCTGACTGCAGGGAAAGAGGTCATGGGAAATGGAAGGGACAGAGGGATTGGTGGTGGTTCTGTGGAGAGACAGGCTGGCGGTTGCCAACTTGTAGGACAGGTGTCTCCTGGTAAAGTGGTGCCTGGCTGCTTTGGTGGTAGGTGCACTTATACCTTTTGGTTCTGGGTCTCCTCCGCATTTCTCGTCCTCTTCCCATTCTGTCCTCCTCAGGTTTACCACACATCTCGATCTCCCACTTGTCTTATACGATTTTGGAAGCCTGCACGTTGATATCAACACCAGCACAAACACCAACAGCGGTTCGTAACCAAAGGAGCATTTCGCCATGACTCCCGAGTTTGAGGCCCGTCTCAAGAAGGCCGTCGATGATGGTCTCCTTCCTGGTGTTGTCGTCCTCGCGAAGGACAAGTCTGGTATTATTTCCCCGCTTACCTCCCATTGTGACCAGCACGTCTATTATTGGCGGCAATGAAGGCTGACCTCTCAAACAGGCAAGATTGACTACACCCTCTCGGTGGGCAAGGCGTCGCTCCGGCCAGGCTCACCGCCCATGAGCCCAACGTCGCTGCTCACCATGGCGTCAATGACCAAGCTCCTCACGTCGGTCTGTCTCCTCACCCTGATCCAGGGTCGGATATTGCACATCAATGAAGACGTCACCAAGTACGTCGAGGCGCTGGCCGTCCAGCCGGTGCTGAAGGGCTTCGACGACGAAGGCCAGCCGATCCTGGAGAAGCGCACCAAGCCCATCACGTTCCGGCACCTGCTCACGCACAGCGCGGGCACGGGCTATCTGTTCACCGAAGACAAGCTGGCGCGGTGGGCGGCGGCGACGGGCCGCAAGATGCCGATCCCGCTGCGGCAAAGCCCCATCTCGGGCGGCGCGTCGCTCGAAACGCGCTTCAACTACCCGCTGCTGTTCGAGCCCGGCGAGGGATGGGTGTACGGCAGCGGCATGGACTGGGCGGGGCGATTGATTGAGAAGCTGACAGGCGCGTTTTTCGAGGATTACCTGTACGAGAACGTTCTCGGCAAGGTGGGCGTGAAGAGGGGCGGCATCACGTTCCATCCAGGCCGGTACGGAGAGCCGCTGGTGGATGTGATGGCGGGCATGGCGAAGCGGGACGAGAAGACGGGCAAGGTGGAGTACTTTGAGACGGAGTATGACAACATCAACGAGGCGTTTGGTGGCGAGGGGCTGTTTGGCGGCATGGGCGAGTACATGAAGGTGCTGCACTCTTTGTTGTTGAATGACGGCAGGATCATTCAGCCCGAACTTGTCGAGAAGTATCTGTTTGCGCCGCAGCTGGAGCCGGTCGAGAAGAAGGCGCTGAACGAGAACATGAAGAATCCCGACTGGGTGGTCGGTCATGTCCCCACGGGGGTCGAATACGACTGGACGGTGGGCGGGCTGTTGACGACCCACGACGTCGGGCACAGGAAGAAGGGGTTCCTCCAGTGGGGCGGTGCGTGGAACTTGGCTTGGGTGAGTGTCGCATCCCCCCGATTTGCTAGGGACTGATCGTGCGCTGACCGATATTTCAGTTCATTGACCGCGAGTCGGGTGTCTGCGGCGTCTTTGGCACGCAGGTCTTCCCGCCGGCCGACTCGGTTGTGCGGGAGTATATCAAGGAGTTCGAGGATGCCGTTTATTCGCAGCTTTGAGTGGGAATTGTGGAAGAAGGCTTCATAGTTCAGGAATCATTACACGGTGGTGGTTTCAAGGAAACGATGGCATTGATATGAAGGAGCTTCAGAAAGCTGGAGACAAACAGGAATATGGGAGGCGGGAGAGGCTGCTGCAATATTGTTACGCAGCCAGAGGCAACACCTCATTTCACCGTTGACAAGGTTACATTACACAGATAATCCACGATCATGAACTTGTCATCCATTTCCTGACTTCACACATTTTCTCAACCGTCGGTTCAGCCTGACTTGTTCCATGTTGGTGACCTCGCATCCCTCAGAGTATTTGAGACTACCCTGAAGCTGGAACACATCCAAGAACCACATCACACAGAACAACCCGTTTCATGATTCACAACCCACACAACGCACTCCAAAAGACAAACCATATGACCGAAGATCACCGCACATCCACACTATCAACAGAGCAAATCCACTCTAACACTAACAAGATGCTTCAACATCCAGTGGACTCGTGATGCCAGAAAAGACACAACCGTCGCATCACACTAACTGGGGCAAACCAAACTCTGCCTAGTTCATGGTCCCAGATTTGTAACACACACACCAAAACCACATCACGTCAACACTTCAACACTCTCACAGGTCATTTTAAACAGGTCATCTCAAACAACTCGGCTCTCACAGCTCATCTTGACCAACTCGTCTTGAGCAACCCAGCTCTCACGGCTCACTCGTTTGGAACAAGTGATCTTGAACAAATCAGCTCTCACGGCTCATCTTGAACGGCGCATCTTGAACAACTCATCTCTCACAGCTCACCTCAAATGTGTGGGACTCATGACTGCCGAAGTCCAGGACAGAAGATAGATCATCCTACCAAGGAAGCCTAGCATGCCACCTCACAAATCTGTGTCACAACAACAAAATAAAGAAGGCCAGAGACGAGATAATACGCACAACTCCCAAGAAGTTGGTCGAGCAGGCACCAAACCAAGTAAGCAGGTTAGAGGGATCGTTTGGAGATAAAACAACTGGCATATCATAACAGAGGTGAAGAAAATTAAAAAAAAAAAAAGGCGACAACAACAGACGACCTGAAAACCCCTAGCCCCTATCTAACTCCAAACCCAACCCCCGCCTCCACACCCAACCAAACCCCCCGCTGTCGCAATTGTTATACACCGTACACAGTAACGTTAAACTTCTACTCCAAAAACACTGCTGCTGTTCTTCGTGCTGCTGGTGGTGCTGCCGATAACAGTAACGGAATGGATCTCCACCACTCCATCCTCAAACTACCAATGGCTCTTCCCCACCAGTGCCCCAGACAGGAAACAGACAACACAAACTGCCCACCATCCCTTGCCTACCCATGGCCCAAACAAACCCATTCTAATACCTCCTCCCCTCCCCGCGATCATACATCCCACCAGCACTCCCTCCACCACCACCCCCACCAACGCCCCTCTCACCCGCACCCGGCCCGCCATCCGGCCCCGGCCGTAACTGTCTCCCCAACAGTCCACCACCACCCCCAGGCTGGTCTCTCATATCACCACGACCCTGACCCTGACCCTGACTCTGCTGCTGCTGCTGCGCCGCGGCCATCTCGCGCATCTGAGCCTCTCTCATCTGAACCTCCCTCATCTGGACCTCTCTCATCTGCGCCTCCTGCTGCGCCTGCGAGAGGCTATACCCCTGCTGCAGACCACCACCCGACAGCGGCGGGCCCTGGCCCTGAGCCTGCTGGCCCTGCTGCTGCTGCTGCTGCTGCTGGGGTTGAGGCTGGCCTTGCTGCTGGGCAGGTGGAGGACCGCGAGGATCGAACCCGCCCGTGACGGGCGTGTAGCTGCGCACCTTGCCGACTGGGTCACCACCGCGCGCCTGCTGGGTGGCAGGGCCCGGGGTGTTTGAGTAGCGGGCGTAGGGCGGCTGGGCTTGGGGCTGGTCGGCTCGTCTCGGTCCTTCTTGCGGGCTTGGGGCGTAGCGGCCGCCACCGAGGGAGTTGTGGTGTTGGTGGTGGTGGTGAGGGGGGATGCCTCCTGTTGGACTCTGCGTCTCGTAGACGGAGGCGCCGCCGCGGGAGTCGCGGAGGTTGAGGGGGTGCGGTTGTTGGGTGGCGCTTGATGTGGGCCAGTTGTGGTGTTGTTGTTGCGGAGGCAGCGGGCTGCTGACGGGTGGCTTGCTTTGGACGCCGCCGTGCTGGGCACCCCATGCGGATTGTGCTGGGACTGGCTGCGCTGGTTTGGGAGGCGCTTGGTGAGATGGGGGCCAGCTTGATTGTGACGGGTGGTGTTGATGTTGTGCATGTTGCTGCTGCGGGTGCTGCTGCTGCTGCTGCTGCTGCTGTTGTTGCTGGTGTTGGAGCGGGTGCTGATGGTGATGCATCGGCTGCTGCTGTTGCGGCCACTGCTCACGTGAAGATGGCGGAGCCTCTCGCCTGCCCGACATGGACGGATGCGGGGCGTATTGCGGCGTGGGAGAAGCAACGTGTGGTTGACTGACCTGATAAGCCGGGTACTGCTGCGGTTGTTGTTGTTGTGGCTGCCCCTGATAACCCATCTGGCTTTGCGGAGCATGCTGATGGATATGCTGACCATGTGGCGCGTAATGTGCCTGTGGCGTCTGCGGTGAATTTGTGCTCACTCCGTGCTGAGACGCATACGTATGCCGCCCATAGTAATCGCGCTGCGCCTCGGCAGCTGGATCTATGCTCGATGCCATCCCAGTACTGGGTACCCGCATGTGCGTCGGCTGAGGGGACTGCGTGTGATATGGCTTGAGAGGCGGGATTGCGGACTGCGGCGCTTGAGTGGGGTTGCGAGCATATGGATAGCCAGTGTCAACCTCCCTACGCGAGAGTGGTGCGGCGGCTGGCGGTGCTGGTGCTGGCGCTGGCGCCGATTGCCGGACCATCGTCTGGGGCTGCGGCGTCGAGCTTCTCTTAACCGCAGATACCTCGGTGACCCTCTTGGGCGGCGGATCGTCGTTGAGCAACGACATAATGTTGACCTTGCGCTCTGGCGCACGAGTAGGCGCCGTAGGTGGCTGCTGCTGCTGCTGCTGCGGTGGTGGGACATGAGAGATGATAGAGGCAGGAGGAGCGGAGACAGGTACTGCCCCGTACTGCTCCTGCATTGATACCGGTGTTGGTCGCTGCATGCTTGGCATGACTCTCTCGTTTGCAGTTGGCACTTGTGGCGCTTGTTGAACCGGCTCGCTGTAGAGCGGGCGTACAGGCTGCGCGTGGACGGGTGCGGCATACGATTGAGGAACGGGCGCAGCAGAGCGGGCTGGTTCCGGCTGTCTTGCAAGGGGTGCCGGCTCGACGCGAGAAGACATGACCCGCTGAGCAGGTTGGAATTGCGGATATGCTTCGGGATGATGGAGCGGCTGTTCTGGCTCCTGCTTCATCCGCAACGGCGCACGTTCGACCGGGCGAGGGGACTCGCGCTGAGCGAAATCCAACCTCTGTCGCTCCCGATTGTCACGGGGCGCACGCGCCTCCTTGGCCGACGAGATGAGCGAGAACTGCGGGTTGTGCTCTGTGGCCCACGCAGCCGGAGGAGGAGCGGGCTCGGAGACCATGGAGCCAAGACCAGCACCCGGAGCCGGCTTTTGAGAGATGCGCACAGGCTGCTGCGGCGGCGCAGGGACTTCCACTTCTCTCTCCGGATACGGGTAACCGGGGCCGGGCGGTCTGAGAGGATGAGTATGCGGCGACATGGCTTGAGTAACGGCCGGTCCACTAGGCGGGGTTGGCTGTGCCACTGCAGTAGGCGCTAGCGGCGCGGGCTGGACAAGCGGATGCGAAACAGGTGTGGCCTGCGCGAGCGGGACCTGGAAGCGGGAGAAAGGCTGGTTCTGTTGTGGTTCGACCTTTGTCAGCAGCGCTTCCTCGGGCTCCGCAGCTGCCAGCGGCCGGTGTCCGGTCGTCGACACGTCGTATCTCTTCCGAGGCCCTTGTGTTGGCGTTGGAGGCGCGGGCCGCTTCTCGCCCCTCTGACCCTTGGCGTCGGCCTCCATTGCAATCTGCTCCCACTCCGGTTTACCCCCCTCCTTTGTCTGCCGGACATAGTAGTTCTTGACCTGTTTCAGCAGTTAGCAGCTTAATCTTTCCGGCGTTGGACGTGGCGGGCCTACCATGGTTGCTGTTTTGGTTTGCATGTGGTGGGCAATCTTGACCCAGTCAGTTCCGAAAGCGCGCAGCAAGCCCGGGAAGTCGGTGGTTTCTGATACGCTCCAGTAGCTCGAGGCTTGCTGCGGGGTACGAATGCGCTCCAGTCCAGCGGGCTGCGCGATCTCGAATGTGGGGACAGTCGCAGGCGGCGGGGGCGGTTCGGGACGGAGCGAAGGAGGCGCCATGACCTCGGAGATGGTAGACGCCACCGCGGGCCCACCTCTGTCGGGGGCCGCAAGCGGGAGCTGCGGGACGGGGTGAAGAGGCGGCTGCATGCCGCTGGGCGGCGCCTCGAACGGAAGGGGGATACGAGCGGCCAGATCGACGGGCGTCTGCGGCGACAACCACTCCGGGCCCTGAGCCTTGGAGTTGGCGCGCGACCTGCCCGTCTTGGCAGGGACCGCGAGCGGGACACCACCGGGAGCCTGTGCCAGCTGCTTTGGAGCTTTGGCCTCCTTGTCCGCGCGGGACACGCGAGGCTTCCGTCCGCCCCTCTTGCTGCCCTCTGGCTTCTCGCCTCCGGCATCGTTCCTGCCATCGGCCGCTGTGCCTGCCCTCCGGCGGCCGGGCGTCGGTGCTGGAGTAGCACCATCGGAATCTGCATTTGGGGTGGCCTCACTGCCCCACACTGGGGCAGCGGCGCGACGAGGGGGCCGCCGGCGCTCGCCGTTCTCGCCTGTCTCTTGAGCTGCGCCGTCCTCCGTCTCGTTCTCCGTGTTGCCCAGCTCCGATACCAGCGCGCTGGACCGCTGCTTTCCTCGACCCTTCTTGCGCCTTCTAGGCTGCTTCTTGAGTTTGTCCTTGAGGTTAAGCTCGCGCTTCTTAGCATAGTAGTACAGGATACAAGTTCCGGGGTCGCGTCCTCCCAAGTCCTTGGAGATCTTGCCCCATTGCTTGGGTGACTCCAGATAGGCCTTCTCAAACTTGTCGGCCTCTTCCTGGGTGAAATTGATGTGGCGAGGGACGACCTGCCACGTCGCCACGAGCTTCTCCAGGGGCAGCAAGCCAGCGGTGTCATAGAACGATGCCCGTTCCTTTTCCTCCTGGGTCCAGAACATATCAGGGATGACCGCCTCCTTATCACTGCGGTACTTCTCCTTCTGCGCTCGTTCTTCCCTCTCCTTTCTCTCTTGGTGCTCACGGATGCTTTCCTTTATCGCAGCCTCGAGGTCCAGTTCGGTGGAAAAACGGCCTCCGGCTCTTCTGCCCCCTTCAGGCTTCGAGTCTGCGGCTGTCGCCTTACCACTGGATCCAGGCTGCCCGCCCGAGTTGATAAAGTAGTCCCGGCTCTTAACGGCGGCAGGGTCGTCGGACAGGGTGAATCGCAAGTAGGACTCGTAGTCCCTTGAATAACCGCGCCGCAGGTTCTCCTGAGCAAAGTGGGTGGCTATGGCTTGATCCTGAACACGGCCAAGGAAAAATTCGGCAAAGCCAGGGCCTTCCTCGCCTGCCTTGCGAACCCGCCGGCTCTGAAACCACGGCTTGACGTTGTAGATCGGAAGGTCCTCAGTAGGCGGCGTGGCGGAGAACTCGCGGACAATCTCGACACTACCGTAGATGCTCGCATCGTCCTCGGTCCTGCCTTCGCTTTCCTCGTCTGGCGAGACACTGCTCCGCTCGGTTCCCGGCTGATCAAACGGATGCGGGAAAAAGGCCGAACCCTCTGTCGAATGGGCCGGGGGGGCCTGAGGCTCTGGAACATGCTCCATAGGCACGTCTTCATCGGGCAGCTTCGCTTCCTCCACGGTTGGCACCGGTGGTAGCCCTTCCTCGGTATCCATCTCCTCGACCTTCGGCTGGGGCTCGGGCGGATGAATCGTGCTGTCGTCACCCTTCTCAACCGTTGGGATTGCCGATGGCTCGCCGGTCGGCGCCCTCTTCTCCTGGTCCTTGTTTTCTCCGGCTTCGACATGGGGTGCCTCCTTGCTGGGGGGCTCGGTTCCAGGCTTAGGGCAAGGGAACGTGAAGCCCTCGGGAAGCGGGCCGATCATGTCCATCAAGCCCACGTTGTCGTTGACCACACCAAGCAAGGCTTCATGTACTGCAGTCGCATACCGCTTGACGATGCGCATTGGGACCTTATCCGCAGCGTCCTTGAGCTTCTGCAGTTCAGCCTCCGCCTTGGATATTTCCCCCTCGAAGTAATCGTCCATATCTTCGTCGTCATCCGATTCAGAAGACTCATCCGAGACAGGAGATGGCGCCTCCCTCGCTGGCAATTGGACTCGGGAGCATGGCATGGCGAGAACGGTAGGCTTCTTTTCGACAGGTGCCAACTCTTTAGCTTCCTGTTTCGGCTTTTCGACGGGAGTGCTGCCGGGCTTCGAGACCACAGCGCTTGCTGTTTGTTCGTTGGGGCGAGCTTCTTGCTCTCGCGGTGGCCGGGCCGTGTCCATTCCTCCCATTAGCACGTCGCCACCAAGGGGTGCCGTTCTAGTCTCGCGGTCGACCGATGTCCTGGCGGACTGCGAGCCCCTCTCAGATTTGATGACAATCTCGTTGGGTCCCGTGGCGACATGCAGTCCATATCGGTCAGCTGCCATCGCATGAGAGTCAGATCTGGCCCCGGGACTACGGGGGCGTTTCTCGAAATCTCGGTGATAATCAGAGTGCGGATAGTTCCCGGATGGCCTGATTTGCTGTGGGGGGAAGTTTTGTGACCTAGCCGTCTTGGGGGATTCCTGTGCTTTCTTGACGGTGAGTGAAGGGTTAATCCACTGTTTGCTTGAGCGCTGTTGCTTTTGTTGTTGCGCCCGAGGTCCCAGAGGGATGGGAGGGCCCCCATCAGACAGTGCCGGCTTCGAAGGGCCGGTCGGCGGCAGCCTCTCATTCCCGACTCCGTGCCCGGCAGAAACTGGTCTCTCTCTCTCTTCAGCCAGTGCCCTGGGGCCGGTGGGCGGGGCTTTCCCGGTCAGCGACTGGATCTCTGTCGCTGCGGCTGGCTGGCGGCTCGGGACCGATCCAAAAGCGGGGGCAGAGGGAGCCAGCGGCGGGGGGGAGACGTCCTTGGTAGACGGAGGCTCATGCGAAACGCGGTCAGGCTTTGGGCGAATGACCTCGCGTTCTCGGGGTTCCCTGTCCCTGGCCTCGCGGTCGTCTCGGAGGTCTCTCGCCGTGTCTGGGTACCTACGGTCCCGATCGTCCTGTTCCCTTCCCCATCGGCTTTCCTGCGACCGACTTCGTGGGTAACGATCTCGATCGTCATAGAAATTTGCCCTGTCCCTGCCGCCCCTCTGATCCCAGTCCCCTCTGCCCCTGCCCAGGCCTCTCCCAGCCCCACGACCAAATCCACCACGGAAGGGCGACGGCGCGAACATGGGATCCGAGTTAGACGAACCGGCGGACAATGGCCCATCTCTTGAGCCCCGTCTGGCTCGCTCAGCATCGACTCCCAAGGGCGGATCCCTCGCATCCCTGAAATCTCTTCCCGGAGGCGGAGAGCGCGCGCGTAACGGAGGGGGCGAAGGTCGACGGGCGCGCGGAAATTCGGGTCGGTCCCGCAGGTCGCGAGGAGGCCATTCCCGGTCTCTCTCCCGGTCTCTCTCGTGTACTCGTTCTCGTTCGCGGCTTCGCTCGTCCCTGAAGTGAGGTCGGTCTCGGTAATCTTCACGGTCGCGTCCACCCTCCCGACTGTCGTCTCGCCATTGACGACCCCGGCCTCCCCCTCGGCCTCTCCCGCCACGGAAATCTCCGGCAAACCCGCCGCCTCGCGGTCCGCTGGGGGGATCTAGCAGCGCTTTGGGGCCACGCGGAGGCTGAATTCCGGAGAGAGAGTCGCGAAATCCATCGCGACTGGGCGGAAATCCGGATTGATTGCTTCGGGAATCCGGAGGTGGGCGTCGACGGTCGGCGTCAGGATACTGCGGCCCACGGTCACCGCGATCGCCATACGGGGACCTCTCGCGAGGTGAGCGGGAAGAGCGACGATCGCCGTCAAAGCGGCCGCCGCTGTACCTCGACCTGGGTACAACAATGTTAGTGGGTGGGAACTTTGATGGACACGATATGACATCGGCTGGTTTTGGGCTGCCGATGCCTTTGCCGCAAATGTCGCGGGTTGGGCTTCCTTGGGCAGCATTGAGGCAGCACTATCGGTGACGATTGCTCGGTTCCGGTGCTAAACAAATGACTCATGGGCAGACTCTCGAGAAAGGCAAACCTCGTCTACGCGCTGCTCATCCAAACACGACGACGAAAGGGATATGAAGGATATGAAAACTCTGTGCCTCGCGCGGAGCGCCAGATTGACGTACATGTTCACGTGGGTGTGGTCCACGTGCTAGTTCGAGTATCGCGTAAATATCCGTCAAAAGATCATGACTCCCGTGTTCCCAACTATCGGCCAGGCTGTTGACGATGATGCGAAAGAATAATGCGTGGGTTTCGAGACAGATTGCCGAGGATTGAGGATGGGCGCTAAAGTCGGGCAGTCACGCAGTCTGTGGCGACGACCGAGTGCCTCTTGGCAAGAATGGGCGTCAAAACCAGTTGTAAAGCCAAGTTTAGCACACCATAAGGATGCAGTTCCAGCGAGAGGTCGTTCGGCGCGGGTTTTGCTGAGAATTTGGATGCGGCGGGTAGGTAGGTTACGCGATGGCGGGATGGGTATGGGGCGGTTGATGTTTTGGAGGAGAAGGGCATCTTGAACAAGGCCGAAGATTGGATGACTGGGGAGTGGACCTCGAATTGCCCGTCTTGTGCCACGGACCACAAGCCAGTCCAGCCCAGCCCACAGGGGCCTTGCGGCAGACCAGACATGGGCCAGGTACGTACCGAATTGTGCATGGCCCACTCGGGCGTTTGCCACTCAGATCTCAGATAGTGGACCAGCCGCGGGGCTGTGTGCCGCACGCTAGCTCAAATCCGGTTAGCTGCGACCACAGCTCAGGCATCCACACCAACGGCGTCTGAAACATCCGATTCGTTGCGGATTGGGAAAGTGACAGAGATTTAAATGTTAGTGCAACAAGCAGTCTTTGGGCAACCATTGGGCTGCCCGGTTCATGAAGATTTCAAGCACTGAAGTTTTCAAGATCAGAGTCGACGATCTCAAAACCAGCAGCGCATTCCAATCACAATCCGAGGATCCAACACGGGACAGTTCCAGGTATTCAGTTAACTCACAGCAGTTTACCAAGTCAATCACTGTCCGTTATTTGACGAGGCACAACCCTGACCTTTGTGACGTTACCGAATCATTTTCACGAACCAAACCAAACCTGGAAGCCGGACTTTGACAAGCGAACTTGACTTGACTCAAGCAGCCATTCCAACTTGCAGTGACAAGTGGAGCGGGCATACAACACACGCCCTCGCAGTTCATCCGAACGGCCGAGCCGAGGACTGACCGAATAACGAAGACGAGTTGGCATCACTGGCTGCCAGAGGGAGTTAAATTGAGTTGAGTTGAGCAAAGGCAGCGCCGAGCACGTCTACGGCACAAAGCCACGCAGCCATGGACGGCCATGCTCCCCCCAGCGCCGCCACCGAGGCCGTGCTGGTCAAGTCGGTCGAGATGCCCGAGGGCTCGCAGAAGGTCGAGGAGCTCGACTTCAACAAGTTCAAGGGGCGGCCCATCACGGTCGACGACCTCTTCCAGGGCATGAAGCACATGGGCTTCCAGGCATCGTCCATGTGCGAGGCTGTGCGCATCATCAACGAAATGGTACGAATCGGCTGATGCTTGTTTGCAAAATACGGGGGCCGGGGCCGGGCACACCGCGCACACCGCGGCGGCACCGGCACGGCTACAAGTAGTCCACACTAACCAAGTTCCCACCAGCGAGCATGGAGAGACGCCGAGTCGGGCGACAAGACCACCATCTTTCTGGGCTACACGTCCAACATGATCTCGTCCGGTCTGCGGGGCGTGTTCCGGTACCTGGTCGAGCACAAGCATGTCTCTGCCATCGTGACGACGGCCGGTGGCATCGAGGAGGACTTCATCAAGTGCCTCGGCGACACGTACATGTCGTCCTTCAGCGCGGCCGGCGCCGAGCTGCGGTCCAAGGGCCTCAACCGTATCGGCAACCTCGTGGTGCCCAACTCCAACTACTGCGCCTTCGAGGACTGGGTCGTGCCGATCCTCGACAAGATGCTCGAAGAGCAGGAGGCCAGCCGGGGCACCGAAGACGAGATCCACTGGACACCCTCCAAGGTGATCCACCGGCTCGGCAAGGAGATCAACGACGAGCGGTCCGTGTACTACTGGGCGTACAAGAACGACATCCCCGTGTTCTGCCCGGCCCTGACCGACGGCAGTCTCGGCGACATGCTCTACTTCCACACGTTCAAGTCGTCGCCGCAGCAGCTCCGGGTCGACATTGTCGAGGACATCCGCAAGATCAACACGATTGCCGTCCGGGCGAAGCGCGCCGGCATGATCATTCTCGGGGGTGGCGTAGTCAAGCACCACATCGCGAATGCGTGCCTGATGCGGAACGGCGCCGAGTCGGCCGTGTACATCAACACGGCGCAGGAGTTTGACGGGAGTGACGCGGGCGCGCGGCCGGACGAGGCCGTGTCGTGGGGCAAGATCAAGATTGGGGCGGACGCAGTCAAGGTGAGTGAACCAGAACCGCTCGGGAGGTCAATGGTGGGCTGGTTGCTAACCGTTATTACAGGTGTATCTGGAGGCGACGTCTTGCTTCCCGTTCATTGTAGCCAACACGTTTGCGAAGGACGACCAATAGAGAACAATGTGTTACGCAACCATTTCTGATCATGTTATAGTTGAATGCTTTGCTTCTTCAACACATTGCTGCCAGGTCCCATATCACACACACTACCCATTATCTAGACGCCCTGCGCCTCAGTCCTCTTCCTCGCGCCCAACACGGCCTTGCCGACGGTACTCGCGTTCTCCTTGCCAATCTCCCTCGTAATCCAATCGCCCACATCCACAACAGCATCCAAATCGACGCCGGTATCCATCCCCAACGTCTCCATAAAATACACCACATCCTCGGTCGCCACATTCCCCGTCGCACCGGGCGAGTACGGACACCCACCAAGCCCACCAACACTGCAATCAAACGTCCGAATGCCATGCTCAAGCGCAACAGCAGTATTCACCAGCGCCTGACCATACGTATCATGGAAATGCATCGCAATATCCTCATTCCTGACCCCGGCCGAACTCAAACAATTCAACAACTCCTTGGTGCGCGGCGCGGTGCCCATTCCCGTGGTATCCCCCAACGCAATCTCGTCAGCGCCCATCTCGAGCAGCTCGGTGGCGATCTGCGCGACGCGGTGCGGGTCCACGTCGTAGCCCTCGAACGGGCAGCCCAGCACGACCGAGATGTAGGCGCGCACGCGCAGCGAGTGCGTGTCCTTAGCCGCCTGGATGACCTCCTTGAAGCGGCCGAGCGAGGTGGCGATGTCGCAGTTGAGGTTTTTGTGGGAGAAGGACTCGGTTGCCGAGGCGAAGACGGCGATTTCGAGCCCCGGGGTCTCTTTTGTCGGTGCTGCCGTCTCGGTTGCGAAGCGGTTGGGGTTTTGGGAGAGGATTGTGAAGGCGTTGGTTAGGCCTTTGAGGTTCGGCGCGAGGAAGGAGAAGGTGAGCGGGTGCGGGGCGGGGAGCGGGTTTTGGAGGAGGTGTTGGAGGATTTCGGAGGAGTTGTCCATCTGGAGAGCGGATAGAGTTAGTTGGTCTGCCCGGGGGGGTGGGCAAGGTCATGAGTAAAGCCAGCAGAGTACATACCTGGGGCACCCATTTTGGTGAGACAAAGGACCCGGCCTCGATGCTCGTCAGGCCCGTCTTGGCCAGCCGCTCAATCAGGTCGAGCTTGGTGGCCAGCGATATGGCCTTCTTTTCGTTCTGGAGGCCATCGCGGGGCCCGACCTCGACGAGCTTCACATAGCGATCCGACGAGGTGCGTTGCTGTTGCTGTTGTTGCTGGTCTGATGCCGTCGCAAATGTCCGCGCGGTGCGCATGCGTGTGCACGCCCGGCCGGCCAGGAATCGTCGTGAGAGCAGCGCGTACCTCGTCATTATGAAGGGTTATGGGTGTGCTGTGTACATCAATGCATGAATCGTTCGAGTACAGAAAGGAGAGATGGAAGCTCAGGAGGGGTTCGTTCGGTGGCTCGGCTTGCAATTAGCGGCCCAGGCTGTTGTTAGCCGAAGAGGTGCTTGCTGCTTGGAGCTGGCTGCCGAGTGACGTCGCATAGCATCGGCCCACTGGAGTTCGCGGGGATGCACGTGACCACAGTGCTTTCTTCGGGCCGGCCCCACACTTCAACCGAAGACGAGCGTGAACAGTCTTGGCAGCCCCTTTTTCTATGTCAACAAATCGCGATTCGCGTGGCAACCAACAACAATCGGCAATGAGAGTCCAGGTCAAGATGCCATGCAATCTGGAATTGGCTAGCTAACCTCAAAATCTACCCCATACAGTTACCTCCAGGAACTCTGTGCCGGCTGGCTCACACAAGCGCGAGAAATGAAGAAAAGGACAAAAACAAAAGAATCCCAACACCCACAGCCATCTCGGCCACATCAAAATGATCAAATGATCAAACCCCCAGCCTCATTATCCCCTAATGCCTTATCTATCACCCCCCATTTCCAACCTAAGAAAAACTCTCCGTCCTAATAACCGGCACCACCTGGCCCCCCTTTTCCTCCCCTCCCCCCTCGCCCTCCTCCCCATCCCCATCGCCCACACCCCCCTCCACCTCCCGCTCAAAAACAACCCTATGCTCAAACTCCAAAAACCCCTGCAGCACAACAACCTCATCCCGATACGCCATCGCCACACTCCCCTTAGACACAACCCGTGCAATCGGCTCCCCGCCAGTCTGCCACACGGCCGGAATGAAAAAGTGCCGCACATAATACTGCCCCTTGGTACTACTACTACTACCGCCAGACAACCCCTTCAACCCAATCGAACACACCCACCCGCGCCCGCTGACGAAATACAAATTGGAGCGGTACACGCCCAGGACGTGTTTCGCGCGCGAGACGAGGTGGCGGGTTGTGCATGTCACCTGGGCTTGGGTGGTTGTGGTTGGGTTGAGGGTGGATAGGTCGAGGGTGAGGAAGGCTGTGTGGGGGGAGTTGGGCATCGGGATGGTTTGTATGAGGGTGGATAGCCCGGGGCGGGAGTGCCATTCGTTGGTGAGGGTTATGGGGAGTAGGGCGAGGTCGGGGTGGAGGTTGATGGCGATGCCTTCGGCGGGGGTTTCGGGGTGGAGGTCGGTCCAGCGGAAGATGTGGAGGGTTGTGCTGTCGTTGTCGATGAGGAGGATGTGGGCGGGATTGGTTGGGTGGGGAAGCCAGCGGGCTTTGGTTTGGGAGTGGGTGGACTGCGCGATGCAGGTTGTGTTGCCTGGTGCGTAGAGCTCTTCGCCCGTTTGGGTTGAGACGAGGAAGGTGTTTGCGTCCGGGCTGATGAGTGCCTGCAGAACCGTGTCGGAGGCGCGGACGTCGAGGATGTGGTTGTATTGCTGGAGCTGGACTTCCTGCTGCTGCTTTTGCACTGCGGTGGTGGCGGCTGTCGAGGCGGGCAGCGTCAGCCGCGTCGCGATACACCGTCGTGAGGCGTCCACGCTGAACAGCACCTTGCCCTGCGCATTCCATTCGAGATGGCGGATGTCCACCATGCGAGCGTGGAACTTGAGCTCGGCGCACACCCGGCCCGAGTTGATGTCATGCACCGTGATGGAGCCCTCCTCGCGTCCGCAAAAGACATAGTTCGAGTCGCCAGCCTGCGTCATGACGGTGATGGCCCTGCTACCCTCAAACGTCCGCGTGCACACCAAGTTCGATGCGGGCATGAGGTAGTCATCAGCCTCCTCGCTTGAGCTGTCGTCTGCCAGATTCTTCTTGATGAGCACCGCTGGCTCCCACACATTGCACGCATTCCCCCGGATATCAAGGAAGCGCAGGTTGTTGGAGGCAAACACGATCCCCATGATGCGCTCCTCAAGAGACTGGATCCGACACAGAAGCCTGAGACCGTCAAACGTGAACAGTGAGATGACACACTCGTTGTCGCCCGCCGCCAACGTGTGCCCGTCAGGAGAGGCCGCCAGGATGGACGCGTTGAGATGATACGAATGCTTCTGCTGCAGCGTCCACGGATCCAGCGTGATGAGATCCCCGTCCTGGTACGCAACGGCCATCATGTTCTGCTCAGCGTTCTCGTTGAACGCGACGTCCAAGACCTGTGACGGGAACCGGCCATCCTCGTAGCCCTCCTTCAGAAACACCTCCATCCGATCATCGCTGTCATAATACGACAGCTGTAGATGCGAGCTGCGATACGCAATCGCCGCAATTCCCAACACCGGACTGATCCTGATCAACAACGGCATCGTCCGCTTCTGCAGTTGCTCGCCGTCGTCCGAGTCCGAGTCGGACGACCCCTCCTCCAGTATATCCAACGACTCCAGCCTCGCGCCGTGCTTCGCCCGGTACACATATACCTCCCCATTCCGGAGCGCAGCATAAACCTTCGAATCATCCTGACTAAACCGCAACGAAAGCGGCTGCTCCGGCACCGCCGCCTCCCACAGCAGCGCCTGCCTAGGACCCCACACCCTCAACGTCCTAAACCCAGCCGAGACCAACACCCCCGTAATATTTCCATTCGCCATCTTCCGCACCGGCTCGCCGTGCTGCATAGTATTCAACAACTCAAACGTGCTCTGTCGATACACCTTGATCGCGCCATCCCCAAGCCCGACGGCAAAGAACTGATCGGCGCACGCAATCGCCATGACACGCGAGGGAAACGCAAACGACGACAGCCGCTCGTCCCAGTCGTTGTTGAACGAGCAGAGCACCTGCTGCTTGAAGGGGCGGGCGAACTGCCAGTGGACGATGCTCGACTTGGGGCAGAGCAGCGGCACCAGCGAGTAGATGCACGACGGGGTGTGGACGAGGTTGGGGCCGAAGATGGCCGACAGGCGGACGAGGTCGTCGACGAAGCGGGAGGTGATGTGGTAGTCTGAGTCGAGAGGCGATGAGGTCGAGACCTGCCGGGAGAGGTAGGTTTTGAGGTTTTGGATGGTGCGGGTCAGGAGGGAGAGGCGGCCTGTTTTGGCCACGCGCTCGATCCAAGTCAGGATGTTGGTGGAGACGAAGGTGCCGAGGAGGGGGAGGAGAGAGAGCGTTGACTCGGACGGGGAGCAGTGCGCGAGGTGGTAGGAGAAGTTGGCGCTGGCGTAGTCGTCGAAGACGGCGGCGCTGTTGTTGGAGTCGGCTTTGGAAGAGCCCGCTGGGCCGCGCCGGGTGCGTGGCGGGCTGAAGTTCCGCCCGTTGAGGTGCTGCAGGCAGAGCTCGGCGATGCGGGCATGAGACCAGGAGCGTGGGATGTAATAGTCGGATTGCTCGCCAGTGAGGAATTCCTTGACAGTTTGGTGCATGACCTGGACGAGATTGTTGTCAACGGTGATGAGGTTGCCGCAGACCTGGGCAAACCTGTCCGACGTCCGCAGCGTTTGGTTGATGTCCAGACGTACAACCTCCCTCAGCTCCTCAGTTGTCAGGGGCTTCTTCGCGCATACTACCCACCTCAGCACGCAATGGGCAAGGTCGGCATTCGGGGACTCGACGATGGTCTTGAGAATGCCGCTGTACATTCCACTCATCTCTGTCGGCACCTGGTCCAGCGTCGTGCGCATGGCCTCGATGCTGTGAGCTTCATCCAGGCGAGTCATGATGAGGGACGCCCAGAGGAAGATACCATTTGACTTCTCAATGATCTCGGCCACCAGATCGCCTTCCTCCTCGTTGAAGTCTTCAATTATTGTCGGTGACAGTCTGGACCTGACAAAGGCATCGATATCCCTCAGCGAGTCTACCTGCCCCGTGTGCATCTCGGCTCTCATGATTCTCTCCTGGTTCAGCAAACGCTCAACATGGCCGTTGGGGCGGCTGGTGATGAAAATTCGGAGTGGAACCGTTGGCTCAATTCTCGAGAACATGGACACGAGCGTGGTGAGAAGCCGCGGGGGACACTCATCGAGAGCGTCGATAACCCAGTACTGGGGCTGGGACAAGACCATCTTGAATATGCGCCCGAGAAAGATGTTGTTCCACACCATTATGTGATCACTATGACTGTCGATGGTCTCGCCCTCCTCCATCATGGCCAGGAAGGTGTGCCGGATCTGAAAGTTGGACTCGGCCATCTGGAATGCCATCGACAACAAGAACTGGGTGAGGCTCGGCTTCTCGTTGTTTTTGAAGAAGAAGTAGGCGCAGTCGAGGTTGTAGGACTCCAGGTATTGGATGACATGGCCTGAGGCGACCGACTTGCCGGATCCTGGAGGGCCGTTGAGCCACAGGAAACGGGGCGTCATCTTAGTCTGGCCATCAGTGATGGCCTTGATCGTTGGGTTGACGTCCATGACGTCGATCTGGAGCCAGTCATGGAAGGACTGGTGGTCGGTCAGCCATTCGCAAGAGCCCACATGCAATTTGTCGAGCATCCTGATAAAGTCACCGTCCGGGCGCTCTGCTACGTCAAAGGCTAGGGCGATCTGTTTCATCTGGGCGCGGTGGTTTTCGAACTTGTCCGCGATGACTGTGACCTGATATCAGTACCTGTGCAATTTGACAGGCTTGGTCCTCTCACAAGTCCACGACTTACACTCCCTCTCTATCTCCTCTAACGTGGTATTGAAGCACCGCAGCAGGATGTTGTAGTTTGGGTCTTCTACCGACTCGAACTTGACCAGACGGCGATGGTCAGCTTGCAGGTATTGCGTATGCTCGCCAGGCAATCCTGTGAGGCGTTAGCAAGGTGGCCAAACAGACAGATTTGGCGGGAGCATACCCATGATAGCCGAATCCTTCTCAACAATGATGGTGTTGGTTGGCCCCGTAGAGGTTGGCACACCTTCAAAAAAGGACCAGAGCCTGACATGGTGGCAGACGTGCCGAAATTCATCGTTGATCGCCTTGACAGGTCAGCCTGGACTTCCCTGGTGCAGCCATAAGAAACCTACCTGAAGAGTACCGGAGCCTGGAACCAGCTCCTTGACAAACGTCTTTGAGCCAGAGCCGATGGACATGGAAATCAGGGTGCTGACGAAGGCGCTCGAGTCGGCGCCACGGTGCGGTGTACCGAGAAAGTACAAGCTGTGGATTCTGCTCGCAATGTCTGTGTAGATTGGGTCTCTGTTTGCGAGAAGATATGCCTAGCTAGGGTTAGAGGGTTGTTGCTCACGATTCAAGTCTCGGAGTCACAGGACTTGTTTACCTTCTTCACGACCAAGCCTCCCATGCTATGTGCGACAAGTACGATGGGGGTCTTTTTGTTAGATTCAGTTAGTCTGATTTCACTGGCTTCACGGCGAAATGGTTGTACTCACATTCCCATTCCTCTTCAGATTCGGTGAGTTGTAGATGTCTGCTAGCAGTGCCTGGCCAAAATCATGGATGGTCAGGGTACTTTGCTGGGACTTTGTCCAGTCTGAGTCGTAGCCAAAGGTATGGATTCTGACATGTCGGAAGCCAGCCTCAGACGGAAGCCATTCTTTTGGCCAAAAGGTGGATGGATCCGACGAGGCACTCCATGATCTCCTGGACCCGCCGTTGAGACCGTGAACCTGGGTCTGTCAGCTTGGCTTTTTGAAAGCTGGGCCGTGGGGACGCACAAAGATAAAGTCCACCCGCGGCTCCGAGGGTTCATGGATGAGAGTAAGGCCGAGCGCTCCTTTTAGCCCTTCGGGTGACTGTGAAGTTTTGGAGCGAGCTGGGGAGGTTGCCCGCCGGAGGCTCTGTAATCTGCCACGGAGACTGTTTGGTGATGGCTGACGGTCTTGGTCTTCCGGTACAGCGAGGCTGGGAACCACGAGACTGTCCCTTTCTGAGGAGCTCCATGTTGCCGAGGCTCTTGGCTGCCAGGTTTGTGCCTGTGTCATGTCAGCATTGATTTGCAAGGACTGGACCAGAGGAGCTTGGTATCTAACATGAACTGCCATGATGCGTCGGCACCGCTTCTCTATCTAGTCAGGGACGACGGGGGATGGTACTGTGGTTCTAATAACTGAGCAGAAACATAAGGATAGGGAAGGTAACGAGGCACACTGTTCGGAGGTTGTGACCGGCGCAACAGTTTGGCTCCAGTTCGGGGGGGGGGGGATATCAGGTGTTCAATGGCAAGGATGGATAGGGCAGCCAGACTTTGAAAAGGAAAGCTTCGTCGAAAGGAGAAAAGAAAGGTCAGTGTGGGTAATGCGAGGTCAAAGTTCCAGAGGACTCTCCCAGACGGACTTGCAAAACAAGGCCCGATGGGAGTCAGCCACCGGGAGCGTCATGATTTGCGGTCAAGACAAGCCGTGGGGCTTTGTGGTTTGAGGCCATCTCGACGCAGTGTGGATGGCCCGAGGTTGGCCTTCTTCAGTGTCAGGCGCTGTCAAATGTTTACTGGATTCAGCGGGTGGACTGTGCAGCAACAGAAGATGGTCAGCATGGCTTGCAGCGCATCATGATGTAGGTCTGAAACGGCGGCCTGGTCGTGACCTGGGTCCTGAATGCGAAGCTGCGCTGGGCGGGTCTGCAACTCCGCGGTGTGGAAGAAACAAGATGAGACGGGATGATTGGTTGGCCCTCTTCCTGGGTTGTTTTATGGGAAGAAGCGAGGCTCAGTTTGAGGCCAACTTCGGAAAAGAGGGAGAAAACAAGGGAACCCTGGCATTTGTTTTTGTTTTTGAGGGTTTTGGGACCAAAATGGAAAGTAGTCGTGTGTGGACCAGTGTGGTGCCTGAAAGACCACCAACTGTTCCTTCCTCTTGATCGGATCCTGTGCACCAAGCAGCCGACAAAATGAATACTGCTCAAAAATACCACTCAAACTCTTGAAAAGGAGATCAATTGCCAACCCCGAGTTTGCTGCCATGCAGTTGGAACGGAGTGGTATCGACTGTCGACATGTGCCATTCTCACGCATCCGCACAGTGTCCCACGGCTCATGCCGCATGCAGGCTGGGCTGAGTTGAAACCAACCACCATTTCCTGCAGCTGACCATGTTGCAGGCCAGCCTGGGCCTGGACCTGATCCATCGAAACAACCTCTTCGATTGGCCACAATCCCAGGGAAGACCAATCCAACGGCGCAGCCACAAACCACACACGGCGCAGAGACATGCAGCACGGCGCTGTGCCGTCCCCAACGGGCAACATGACCCGTGAAGCCCCCGCTTAAAGATGCTGATGAGCGTCACTCGACACCTCATCCGTTTTCTGTTCTGCTCTCGGTCTCATGCACCTGCTCTCCGATCGGAACGAATCATCGGATTGTTGGACAGACCAGGACAGCCCAGGCCAGAACACCAAATCATTGATATTGACCCACCATGGCGACCGACGCGAGAGATGTGGAGGAGAGCCTGAAGTTGGACGATAATGTTCTGGCGGGTACGTCTGTCATAAACACTCTTCCAATGCCCCGTGATCAGACAGGTCACTAACTTCATTTGTTGGATGCAGTCCTGCCTGAAGGCGGCAAGGTGGTCTCGGTCAAGCCCTCGGGTCTGAGTGACTATTGCGGCACCTACAGGATCGAGGTCAAGCTACCAGACGGCAGCTCCCAGACATTCTTCGAAAAGGAAGGCTCGGGTGCCGACGGCCCGGAGCTGGTTAAGTCGGCCTTCACGTCCGAGTCGGCCACCTACCAGTTTGTCCCCGAGCATGTCCCGCGCCCCATCGCCCTGGGGATCTACAAGTCCCGCCCGGACAAGCACTTCTTTCTCTCCCAGTTCGTCGACATGATCGAGGACGACATCCCCTCTCCTGAATCCTACATGGCCGCCGTCGCCGCGCTGCACATTCGCAGCATGGGCAAGTCGCCCAACGGCATGTTTGGCTTCCCCGTCAACACGCGCTTCGGCGACCTCGAGCAGGACAACACCTGGGCAGCCAGCTGGGAGGAGTACTGGACGCGGCAGATGAAGGACTTCCTTCAGCGCGAGGATGCTGCGCACAATGGGGAGCCGCACGAGGAGCTCGAGCGGCTGCGTCCCCTGTTCATCGAGAAGGTGCTGCCCCGGTATCTGCGCCCACTGGAGAGTGATGGCCGCTCCGTCAAGCCCTGCCTGATTCACGCGGACCTCTGGCCGGGCAATGTCAAGTACATGACCGACGGCGAGACGGCGTGCATGTTCGATGCCTCTGCCATGTGGGGTCACAATGAAGGTGTGTGCCGCTGATTCCTTCTCTCATCAGTAATCACCCAACCGCCCTGCTGACCAAAATCTCCAGTCGACCTCGGCGTCTTCCGCAACCCGCGGTACCCGCTCGGCAAGCCGTACCTGAAGGAATATTGGAAGCATGTTCCGATCTCTGAGCCGGAGGAAGACGTCGACAGCCGAAACATGCTCTACATGCTGAGGAACCAGGTCCTGTTGTCGGTTCTCTACCCGCACGACCTGAAGCTGCGCGATATGTGAGTGACTTTGCCTTGGAGTTTCTGAATTTTGGGCTGACAGATGTGTAGTTTTGTGGGCAACATGCGGCTCCTGGTAGAGCGCGTGCAGGAGGAGGAAGCTGCTCAGGGCAACCCATCCCAGGCGCACCTGTGAATCATCTTTGAATGGCGGCTGCGATATGGTTGGTGAATACCTGGAGGGGAGACAGCGGGAAACTTCTGGGGGTGTTCATTCGTGTCTCAGTAATGATGTAGGCTCATGTGGCGAGACAGTTGCAGTTGGGAGACTTGAATCGTATCCGTACCTATGCGTATTATTATGTGCCCCATCCTGGTCTCATCTCGCATGTGTCAACCCAGCCTGCCGAGACTAGCAAGCGCATACAATGCCTGCATCGGGTGGCCCGGCTCAGGGGCAAACGACTGATGGCAGACAGAGAACTCGGCTCTGCGAATGCTGCCTCGGAACTGCGCAACGGGCGAGTTGGTACCGCCGGGCGGGCATCGGGCCTCAACCTCGAGGATCCCAGAGTAGTTTTTGGCCTGGGCGTTCAGCCTTTCCTCGACCACGCCACAAACACTGCTGTTCAGTCTCGGCGAGGTCCTGATCCAGCCAGTAGATGTCGTAAAAGGCCTTAGCTTAGGGATCTGGCACTTTCGCCAAGAAGCTCGCTTCAGCACGGTGTGATCTTGAACTCTGAGGCTGCTGTCAGTCCTTTCACCCCGAATTTAGGAATGCGAGCGAGTTGGGCTGTACCGAATCTTTCCAGCGTTTGTGATGCCTCCGGAACCCTCTCAGAAGAGGCAGGGGCCCCAGATTCGTCACAATACGCCGCGTCTCTGTCTTTCTTCAATTCCCGCTCCGCAAACACAAAGCACATCATAGTATACAATCCCATCGCCATCGCATCCGCTGCATGCGGAATATGCATTCGCTCCACCTCCACAGCCTGGGCAAGGGGAATATTGAGACCATGTCCCTTGATTGTGACATGCATAGCAGCCATTGCCGTTACAATAGGCATGAGGAAATGTGTTCAAGACCCGTCCCTCGCCACTGCATTGGCCGCAGGCCACGCGGCCGGATCCATTACACTGTCCACAGCGAACATTGTAGACGCCATAGTCGTAGCACCGAGAGCAGTTCAACATCCTAGGTAACTATCACACCAGTGTTAATAGATCGTCATGAGATCGACTCCCTTGTCCGGGCTATTATACCGTATGCAGCTCGAAACTAGCGACTCAGATGGATTCGATCGAAAATGGCTATAAAGCAGAGGTCGAATCGGTCAGGCAGAAGGATGCCAGGTGCGTCAAGGGAAAGGATTCTATGCTTGTATACGCAGCACCGCTCTTATCAGCAGAACTCAGGAGTCTTTTGGGATGAGGATGGAACTCGAGGGTTAGTCCTACCTTGTTGTATGGTCTGCCTCTCCAAACGATATGATGTGTTGGAGACTCGGGGCTCGGACCTGGAAGCTTGAAGGAAGGAAGAGGGAAATGGTCAGGGGAACTGGCAGGATGCAATGGATTTTGTATTCTTAAGCCGCCCCAATCACCCCTGCTAACTTCCCTCTTTCCCAAAGCCATGCCCCCGAAGAATGCAACCTTTCTGCCTGTGGACTCGGCTGCGTGAGAAGAGGATGGGGCGGGGAAGGCGTTCAATGCCAAGGGCCGCAGCTGGCTGCGAAAGGATCAGAGGGATCAGTGGGCTGTAGATTCGATTGGGCGGCCTTCACTGGTTTGGAACCAGCTGCCCCATATGCGGATTACATGCATGCCCATCAGGGCTCGTTTGTCTTGTCCTTCAGACGCATCATGTGCTGTCCTACCCTTGCATCTGCCGACACCCCCAAGAGGAGAAAAACGCAGGATATCCTCCGCCAAGTTCTCATACTCATCATCCGCATTTGACCACTTCCAGGCGAAACCCCCTCCAGAACGAGGCATCAGGATTAATGCCGTGATTCCCGTGATTGCCGTGGAGAAAACGGTGGATGCGGCGGCGAACCCACGTGGAATGGCATACCTTATTAACTGAGCTAAACTATGAACCTATCATGTCCTCCATACTTACAAGCATCAGGCCGTATTATTCCATTATTTTCATTGCTTGATGCAAACGCCACGGCGCGGCGCAGTCCCGAGAGGCCAAATGAGCCAATGAATTAACCCTAACCCCTCATCTGCCGAATAAATCAATCAGGGCAGACCCTAACCCTGGACTCTTGTGGAGACTTGGAAACTTCCAGAACAGTCCACTGATTTCAGGCAACTTCAAGTCTTCGAACAACAGGACAAGCCAAGGCAGGACAGCATCGACAAGATTCTGGTCGGTTCGCGACACTGCTGGCTCTTGAGGGTGACGTATGTCTGGGTATTCACAATGATTCCAATACTCGCTGTCGTAGATGAGCACGAAATATATCTATCCTCCCATTTTCCTGTTCCATGAGCCACGTTTTCACTCATCAGTCGAAATCCAAACACGAGTCCTGAAGACGCATTCACAAAGAGCACAAGCACTTCCACAACGCTCAACACACTAACAGTCAACATTTCTACTCTTTCACGCTCAACACTCTCGCACACTCATCCAAAATGATGTCCCTTTTCCCCAACTCGTTCTACGCGCCCAGCAGCGAGGCCAGCTTCACGCCTCTCTTCCGCCTCCTCGACGACTTTGGCAACTACTCGCGCGAAGTCCAGCAACAGCAACAGCAGCAGCCCGTAGCAGGCAGCGCGCGCCCGCCCTCCAAGAAGCTGAGGTCGGGTGCGGCGGCCGTCGCCACGTTCAACCCCAAGTTCGACGTGCGCGAGACGGAGCACACCTACGAGCTGCACGGCGAGCTGCCGGGCCTCGAACGCGACAACGTCAGTATCGAGTTCACCGAGCCGCAGACTCTCGTCGTCCGCGGCCGCGTCGAGCGCAGCTACGGCCCGGAGTCGTCGTCGGCCTCCAACAACAAGAAAAATGACAACCTGAACGAGACCGAAGCCAACACCGAGAAGGAAGAAGAGACGTCGTCTTCCCGCCGCAGTTCGTTCAACGCCACTGTTGAGGATGATCCGGAGGACGCCTCCACCAAAACGACCACCACCATTACCAACAGCGACAGCAAGCCGTCAACGGAACTGACCAAGACTGCTCCTGTTGAAGACGCAGTCGCCGCTGCCCCGCAAAAGCCACACGAGAAGTACTGGCTGTGGGAGCGGTCTGTGGGCGAGTTCTCGCGCGTGTTCACCTTCCCCACGCGGGTCGACCACGACGGCGTCACGGCGCGGCTGGAGAATGGGATCTTGAGTGTTGTTGTGCCTAAGGCGAAGGCGCATGTTGCGCGGAAGATCACCATCAACTGATTGGATTGGAGTAGTTTACAGAGTAGTGGCTTAGTGGTTTGGTGGTTTGACTCAGGGACGACCAGATGGGATGGATCGTGAGCGAGGCCTGTGGTTAATACTGTGGCGTTTTTTCTCTGGTTGCAGCAATTTTATGTGTCGGTATATTCTTGATTCTCAGAGCGTGTTCACTATAGCAAATATTATTAAATAACCGTTGGTTACCTAGTCTTATTGGCGTTATTATCCCCTTCCTTGCTCGCCTCGCCCCTGCTTTTGTGCAGTGGAGTTTCTTGGATTCATTGTCTCTGATAACCTTTCACAGCTCAGGTCCTTCCACCATTGCCACCATCTCCTTCACTAAGCCCAGTCTCGTTACTCAACTCGTCCTCGTGCTCGGAATCGTAGCCAGACGGCTAGAGTCAACAGTCGGCAAGCCTCAGGCGGCAGTGGGCACCTCCAGGCTCTCGTCACAACATCCATAGCGTTTTACACACGCGTATTATGCTGAACTCGGCGTTGTTACAATGGCACAAAAGGAGAGAGCACGAGTGTCACGGGAGAGGATTATGTCCCTGGCACGCCACCCACTGCAGCACAGCCCACACGAGGGTTTTTTTTTGGTGTCCGGCTTATGACTCCTGGTGGATTAAGGTTGAACTCCATGACCCTACGGCAGTGTAAGAGTGGTTCTGGGGTTTTGCGAGGAGGATCCCAAAACAGAAAAGAAAATAAGCAAAAACCCCTTACTCACGACAAAAGGCTCGAGAGGAGTGGCCGGTCTAGCAACACTCTCTTGGCCGCTTCCTTTGAAGGCCATAAGTCCCTTAAGCTGTGGGATTCTCAATATCCCTGACAATATCGATCACACCAACTCGCCCACGGAGGCGCTCATCCTCGTCAAGCCCCTCCATGTCCGTCTCCTCCACGTTCTCGTTAGGCCCCCGACATTCCAAATCTCGCCCTCCCTGCCACATCAGCGAATCCTCCCCTGCTCAGATCCAACAAACTCTTTGAGATTCCCCTACATTCCATGTCGAGATCCCCTAGGCAGAGGAGAGACTGACATGGCGCCACTTCCGATCCGACTCAGCCAGGGCATCAGCGGCTTGAGCAGCGATCTCGACAGCCTGTGGCCCAAGCACCAGCCGGAGTGGAGCATCCTTATCCTCGGAAAGGTCGACAATAATCTGGGCAATCTTTTCCGGCCGCGACTCTTCGTTGCCCGACATTTTCTGGAACATCTCGGCCACGGCGCCAACGGTCGGCTTGTACGGCTCGCTGATCTCGGGGATCTTCATCGACGCGCCGGCCCAGCCGGTCCTGATCCCACCCGGCTCGAGCACCGTCACCTTGATGCCCAGCGGCACCAGCTCCTGCGACACGGCCGTCGAGAAGCCGTTGACCGCCCACTTGGCGCTTTGGTAGGCGCTGAGGCCTGCGAGGCCGAGCCTCCCGCCGAGGGACGAGATCTGGAATATGTGGCCGGAGCCCTGTTTCCGGAGAATGGGGATCGCGGCTTTGGTGACGTACACGACGCCCATAAAGTTGGTGTCCATCTGCTGCTGGAAGTCCCGGATGTCCATGTCCTCCAGGGCGGCCGTGCTGGTGTGGCCTGCGTTGTTGACGACGACATCGAGGCGGCCGAACTTTTGGTGGCCGGCGTTGATGGCGTCGATGACCTCGCTCTGCTTGGTAACATCGAGAGGCAGGGCGAGGAATCGGTCCGGGCCAAACTCTGCGGCGAAGGAATCAAGGCTCTTGGGCGACCGGGCCGTGGCGATGACTGAGGCGCCCGAGGCCAGGGCGGCCGCGACAATGGCGCGACCGAGGCCGCGGGAGGAGCCAGTGACAAACCAGACTTTGGGCATTGTGATGAATTGGCAATATGCTGAATCGGGTGAGGCGGTAGTGTAATATTAATGTGTGATGAAACCAGCGAGAACACGAGTTTCGATGACGTGACCTGCTCTTAAGTAGATGCTACTCCGCAGTAGTAGCATCCCAGACCAAACAGCCACACGCTTTGTAGGTACTTTGCTGCCTTCTCACCTCGTTCACGATGACGTGAAACTATTAGAGACTGAAACCGCATAATACGGACATAGACGATACCTAACGCCGAAGGTTTGCAGACGCGTCTGTAAACAGATACGGGGCAGTTCAAGATGCGGCTACGCCACGAGACTTCAAGATAGAGCTAGCTCCGGGGATTGGGCGACGACGGACGGTGGGTAGAGTGGCCCAAGGAACGTGCCGACTAAATGAGGACTTGTGTTACGATCCCGTCTCGGAAACCTCACGAGTCACAGCGGAGCGACGTGTCAAGTGCGGCCGCGTGGCGCAATATTTCACTCGACTACAACGCCTGAATGTTAGGGACGAAAATACAAGAACGGAAGGTGTATTACGCTGAGGAGTGAGTGCTGGCGCGCGCCTTGGCTTCATCACCTGTTACCGCGGCTTCGGTCAACTCGAGAATGTTTCGAGGGCCGTCATCCGGCTTGCACAGGTGGGACAGTAGATGGTCCCGGTCAACTGCCTGAAAAAGAGTGTCGAAGGAACCCCGATGATGGTTTCTGAAAAGGATCTTTGGGTTTAAGGAACTCCATATCGTTCTTGGCCCGCGGTTTGTCATGTCGCCGCCGCCGAGCGTCGCAGGGCTGACGTCAGAGAGAGAGAGAGGCATTGTTCCAGATCATGGCACAAGCGATGGAGCGGCGAAAGGAGCTTGAAAAGGGAGACACGGTGGCTCAGTAAGCCAAGGAGGCGCTGGAAAAGGGAATGCAACCCCTAAAGGCGAGACAACAGGACGTAGTAAATTGTTTTGTTTCCTTTTTTATTTCTCTTTTTAAGCCAAGAATGATGTGTAAAACGCGTACCTGCCCGCTCACTGCCAGTGCCCCCTGTGTGTTTTCCAGAGGCTGCTGGTTGCGAGCTTGGCTCCTGCCAGTTTATCATTCTTCAATCCTAAGATTCAGGGTGATAAGTATATTGCCAGAGAAACAAATGGATATTTTCTTCAGGGCTTCCCACAAAATAGTCGCAGAATAAACCCCAGGTTGTTGAAAACTTCTGGTCACGGGTGTTTGCGACCCGGCTCACCATTCTCACCGCGACCTGCCATCCAGGTAATTTTCTTTTTACCTTGCCACCCGACCCAAATTACCTACTCTCACAAGACAAAACTCGAACTTCCCCATCTACCACCTGCCTACCTGCAGTCACTCGCCATACTGCGGTTGCAGGCTTGGTGGTATTCTTGCCCCCGCCTCACCGAGTTCCCGAGAGAACCTCGGCCAGCTCAACCCGCGTCACTCGACGCCTTCTCGATACACAATCCAAGAAGCAAGCCCATCATCGACAGTTGCCCAGCCCACAATGGATTCCGTTCCACCCGAGTCACGTACGGCTGGAACGCCTGTCCTGCTCAACGCGCCGCTCGAGAATCTCCCCGCCGAAATCCGCCGTGAGATCCTCGGTGGTGTTCTCGACTGTGAGGGCTTGCGGGCTCTGGTCCATGCATCTCCGACATTTTACCAACAGTACCGGTTGGACCGCAAGTCTATACTCTGCCGGTGTCTGCAGAACACACTGCGTGCCGCTACCGTCGATGCCTGCGCTGCCTACCGATCCGGTCTGGTCTCTTCCGTCGACAGGCGCGCCTACCCGTTTGTCCCCGAGTTTCTCAAGGCGTACCAAGACAGACACTCTTCGGCATCATACTCAATCTCGGACGAAGAGCTCACCGAGGACGATGCCGTGGCCATGGTTGCATTTCATTTCGCCGTCGTTGAACCTCTCCTCAAACGCTTCACCAGCTGGGCGCTGCTCCATCTCACCGCTGAGACACGCAGGCCGCCACATTACGAACGGCTCAGCAGAACCGAAGAGACGCGCATCGTGCGCGCCATGTATCGCTTCCAGTTGTGCTGCAATCTCTTTCGCGAGTTCCTCGGCTTCACATGGAGGTCTGACGTTGAGAGATTCTTCTTTCCCTTGTTCGAGCCCTGGGAGGTGGAGGAGGTGGGTTGCATCCACGACTTTTCCAGGGACGAATTCGACCGCATCTACCGCGAAGTTCAAGGGTGCCGGTCACTTGACTATGACTACGAGTGTCAGTATCTCTCTATTGCTTTCCACGGCAGTTTCAGTTAATATCATATGCACGCGTTAATGGACAAATTCACTGACATTTGTTTGATAACGCATAAACAGTTGGAAGAATAAAATGGCGGGCGCAGACAATCGCGGACGGCCTTGAGCTCTTGCACACCGTCTTGTTCAAGATGACGGACCACGAGCACTTGGTCACTACACGTACGATGCAGAACTACGTCTTGGCATCCGGGGAGCTCTTTACTGGCGCCCTGTCCGAGACCATACAGTGGTCACTTCGCAGCGCGCAGCTCTCGAAGAGGCACCTGAGGGAGCTTTCTCGCGACCTGCTGCCGTTTGTCGGGGATCTTGAGCCGGATCTACATCGATCTTCCCCCCCAACCCCCCCACTTGCGTGGACTTTGATATCGGGGAGGACCAATCCGCGCAGCCAGTACGCCGGCAACGCCATTCATCGCTGGGGGTATGTCATGTGGGACGCTGCACGGCTCGAGACGGAGGGGGGTAAAGAGCTGCTGTTGAGGCAGTGGGGCACGAATTTGGATCTGCGAGACGACATGCTGAGGGGAATCAGGCCAGCCGTCTAGGCCTAGCCGAAGTGCAGTGCTGCCTCGCGCTGGGTTCTATTACCTTGAGGCTCTCCATTCCGAATCGCGCGTGGGAGATTAGTAAAGCAATAGCCGAGCCCCGATACACAAGGCGTCCTGACGACGCAGCGTGATCACAGACCGTACCACCACATCCGTGGAGGTACGTTCAAATCTATGTATATCAGTAAACAGACGAGACAGCTTCTGCAAGCATACAGGCGTCGTACCGCAGAAGCGTGCCGCTCCGATCGTGCAAGATGAAGCGGGGCCGATTCTGCACCGATCCGTCCAACGCATCAGGTCAGGCGCCTTATCCGAGTTGAGTTTCCTGTCACATTTCCTGTCGTGGCCGGCATATGCATTTAGTGATCCGCCATGCATATCCCCATGCAGGCATCCCCGTTCATCAACCGGATCCGTGGTGTGATTCGCCGGGGCACACGCGCCGCTTGCCGACTTCAGGGTTCCGGCGCTGCGGTGCCACCCGCGCCGCGCGAGTGCCAGTGCCAACAGCGTTACCTGAGACTCTCGGCCGAGCCAACTGACAGGAATAATAATAGCAGAGGGTTCCACCGAGTCCAGTTTCTTAAACTTGTCTGGATGGATTGCTTCCTTTCTTGTTCAACCGCCGTGTCACCATGAGTGGTGCATGCCCGTTTCTATCATTGTAACTTTTTACCATCCGGTCCGAGATAACATCAACAATGGCGACCCCAACAATGGCACCCGCAAACTCGGGTGTGAAATACAGTCCCTCAACGGACGTGCACGACACCCCGTCGTCGTCTTCGCTCTCCTCCACCTCCGACGACAAGATCACCACCGCAACCGCCGAAAAGGCCCAACCACCACCACCACCATCACCCACACCACCACCAGGACTCCCACCCTTGACGCAAACAACAACAACCCCCATCACTAATGAACCCCCCTCAACCACCACCACCCCTCCCCCACCAAAGCCACACCAAGACGAAGAAAAAACCCAACCCCCCTCCCCCCCAGAACCAGAACCAAACGCAGAACCCTTCTCAACATTCACCCCCCCACAAAAAACCCTCCTCTCCCTCGCCGCCTCCCTAGCAGCCCTCTTCTCCACCCTCTCCTCCTTCATCTACTACCCAGCCCTGACCAAAATCTCCTCCGACCTGCACGTCTCGCTCGCCCTGGTCCAGCTGACCATCACGTCGTACCTTGTCGTTGCTGGCGTTGCGCCCGCTTTCATGGGTGACATGGCGGATCGCGGCGGGCGCAGGCCGGTGTATATGCTGATGTTTGGGTTGATGGTGGGCGCGAATGTGGGGATTGCGGTTGTGAGGGGGTGGGGGGGGTTGTTGGTTTTGAGGATGGTGCAGAGTGCTGGGTCTTCGGGTAGGTTTTCTTCTGCTCGTTTGCTCCTTTTCTTTTCTCCCTGGGTTTGTTGGGTGATGAGGTTGTTGTGCTGCATTGTCTGGGCCTGTCTTGGTTGATACTGATCTGATTTGTGGCTGGTTAGGGATGTATGGTGCTGCGTATGGGGTGATTGCGGATATTGCGACGATTGATGAGAGGGGGTCGTTTGTCGGGGTGTTGTTGCTCATGTTTGTGCCCGTTTCCGCCTACCCCCTTTTCCTCGGTCCAGAGGCATCAAGCTGACACAAACACAAACCTGGCAGGACAGATTTTGCCACGAGCCTGGGCCCCGTCATTGGCGGGAGTTTGACCCAGGGATTTGGCTGGCGTGCCATCTTCTGGTTCCTCGTCATCTTCACGGGCTCGCACTTTGTCGTCATGCTGCTCTTCTTCCCCGAGACGCAGCGCAAGATTGTCGGAAACGGGAGCATCCGACCAAAGGGGCTGGTCTACCAGACCGTCTTCTCGCTCATCCGGCGCAAAAGAGAGGGCAAGGATGCTGAAGTCGTGGAATCGAGAGAGAAGAAGCAGGGAGAGACGCCTCGGAGGTCCAAATTCAGCTTTCCAAACCCCCTGGCTTGCCTGCCGGTGTTGGCAAACAAGGGCTCGTTGCTGGTCATCCTCATTACTGCCATCAACTACGCGGTCAAGGCGGCGCTGCAAACGTCGCTTGATGCGCAGTGTGTCGAGCTGTACGGGCTGAACTACCTGCAAGCCGGCCTGGTGTATCTCCCGTCGGGAGTGGGCGGCGGCTTTGGGTCGTACGGAGCTGGTAGGTCACCCTTATCACGGAGACAAGATATGGAGAGAGACAGGTAACTTGAAAAGCGCGAGCTTACACACGTTTGCAGGAAAATTCGTCGACTGGAACTACCGCCGCACCGCTGAGCGGCTGGCAAAGACGCAGGGGGCGCAGTACGACAAAAAGTCTCCGGACTTTCCGCTTGAGAGAACCAGGCTCAGGGGAATATACATTTTGAGTGCGACGACGGTGCTAGGGATTATTGGGTACGGCCTGACTCTCCGGTTTCGATGGGTAAGTATGATTCTCACGGTCTACAACCGAGAACATGCCGTTGTTAACAAACCTTCGCCTGGCAGCACATTGCTGTCATGCTCATCATGCAGCTCCTGACAGGGACCGCAACTGCCGCGACATTCACGGTAAGTCCAATTCCCCACAGAACATGCATGTATAGACGACTGACACCGTCCAGCTCTGCGGCACCCTCCTGACGGATCTGAACATGAACAGGTCGGCCACGGCACAGGCAGCCAGCAACCTCGTCCGATGCCTCAGTGCCGGCGGAGCGGTGGCCATATTGCAACCCATGGTGGAGAACGTAGGGCCGGCGGGATGCTTTGCCATCTATGCCTCCATCATCTTCCTCGGGATACCCTTGGCCTGGGTGTTGCAGAGGTATGGGATTGCCTGGAGAAAGGGGCAGCCGATGGTTTCTTGACAGGGTAATGTTTGGTGAGCCGATGAATTTGGGAGACATTGAATCAAAAAAGAAAACTCAAGCCTCATCATGTATGAGAGAACAGCTTGAAGTTTTGTTTTTCTTATGCATTGAGCTTGCCAGACGCGGGCTGTGAAGGTAGAGGAACCTTACACCTGTCAGTGTTGTAATTATGAGCGTTCAAAGAGCAGCCAAGTGGAATCAACGAACCAAAGTATTGCATAAGGGACATCATGGTACATACCCGGTTGCAATTCAAAAAGATCAATTATTCCATTGATCAAAATAATTCCGACGGGAGACGATCAATGTGAACCTTGCGAGAGTGCCTGTTGTGTTTAGGGAGAAATAAGGGGAAGAGGAGACGTCCTGGTGGAGACCTTGATAGACTCGGTGGACCCATAGCTGTAACATCTGTTGCCTAAAGGTTCTATAGTGTAGCGGTTATCACTCCGGATTCTGATTCCGGCAACCCCGGTTCGATTCCGGGTAGGACCTCATTCTTTTGCATTTTTCTCCCCCAATTGCATTTTTGTGCCCGACAGATATTGTGTCAAATGGAGCCAGAAGCTTTATATCATCACTTACGAAGTATTTCTCTGCATTTACAGCAGTGTTTTTTTTTATCTCTACAACGCTGCTGGTGTTTCGTGCGCCGTCAGCCAACGTTACACACAAAATTGGAAGCAATCCAACTCTGTCCAGGGGTGGTGCACCTGCCCGAAGTTGAAGTCGGGGCGCATCGACGGTCTCAGAAATTCCATCGGAAAATCGCCAGCAGCTGTCATCTCAATCCGACTGCATGTGCGCTCGCTTTCGGGTTCCGGGTCACTAGACGCAGTTTCATGCGCTCATGATTGCGGGACAAACTTTCCGTCGGGGGGACGCTGAGGACGAGGGGCGAGGGCAGCAGTGCGAAGCGGTTCGTTGGGGTCGGGCGGCTCCCTGGTCAGTCGCAAAATTATTTTGGCTCACTGGCTTCATGTTCCCAGCGAAGAGTTGAGCGGCTCTGCTCGGAGCGGCCGTGCGGATAGGTCGCGGCCTGTTTACCAAGTATATACACAGGACAGCGCGTGCAAGCTTTTTTGCATGTGATGATATTTTGATGATCGAACTGGAGAGTTATGGATACTTGTCGGGGCTACTGTGGTAGGAGTATTTAAATCTCCAGGTGCCTCGGTGTAAATCTCCAGGTGCCTCGGCATTCGACATTGCAACGGTGCTGGGCATTCCGGATAAATGTCAAACGTGGCTTGAGCTTGCATTGGGATCCGGAATTATTGGTTGAAGATCTTATTTGGGCCGTCTCAGCCCCTTGTATTCCGTATACTCGTGCCTGCTTGTGCTGTGTCGTCGGGCCGCATCCGGATTCCCGACCCCAGCGTCGCCGGGGCGTGGGAATTTTCCAGAATCCGCCCCTGCCCTGGCCCATGCAACTTTCTCGTCGGTCGCTGGTGTGTGTCTGCGTCATCTCAAATCGGGCGTAGAATTTTTGTTGGGCAGTTCCCCAACCGCTCTCGCATTGATCTTGATCTGCAGATCAGATGGAAATCGAAACGCGTCAACCTAGAGTTGACTTAGGTACCTACCTGAGGCCGTCATCCAACTTCAAAACACACACACCCATGGCATCGAGTCCCATCATTCACATCCTGGTCTTCTCTTGTCTCGGAGCGCTTCACGCGACACCCCTGCATCAGCGTCACTTTGGGGAGGTAACGTTCGCTGTTGAGAGCGTTCATTTTGTCGCGTTAATGCTTAATGCCATCGGCCACGGCTTGTTTCAAAACCACCCGCTCTGACACACGTGGCCCGGGGCCCGGGGCCCGGGGCCGGATGTCAACCTGCAAGAAGCAAGAAAGCCGAGGCCGAAGGGTTTTATTTCGAGTCGGGCCGGGGGTTCTCGAAGCTCACCCGCTAAGCCTCGAGGGGAAGCCCTGGCCTCGTCAAAAACCGTTTGGGGCCGAACTGCGAGAACCCGAACCCGCACCCGATCTTTCCATTGTCAATGCAGATACTTCCACCAATAAGATTTTATCTCGTGGAGGAATGATGACCCAGGTCAGCTCGCTTACTTATAGAGTACGGAATACACTTGCGAAGTAGGCCTGGATTGTTCGTCAGCACGTGGCTTGAAGAACCAGGGCCTGGGCCAAAACCCCGAATTTCACAGCACAACAACGTATTTAGATGCGAAAAAGGGGTTTGAAAGTAAGCCACTTCACTAACTCAACTACTTTCTCTATTTGCTTGTGTTGGAAATCCATTTTGGGCTGTTGAGCTGGGGGTTCTGAATTTAGGGGCCTGGACCTCTGTGTATTTGAAGATCAGCGCTAAGAAACAAACCGTCACCAACTGTCAGGTAGTTGGTATTGAACTGTAGTGTAATCTGTACTGTGTATTTTTCGGTCAGACCTGGTCTGTCCCCTCCCCGTCAAGATGATTCCAGGTTCCAGGGCAGCCCACCCGCAATCCGGAACCTCGCCAGCAGGGAGGTCCATGGAAAGCGGTCGCATGGCCCCTGGGCCCCTGGCTGACAAGGGGATGCCACCCCTGCAGTGCTGCTTGCGCTCACACGGACTGCTCTACCGCACAGGGGTGCTGTGGCATTGGCGACTTCCCTGCCTGCGTGATGGTTCGCATTCCGAACGCGATGTTGCTCTATGTACACGTGTATTGCGGCAGTTACTGTGCAACGGATTTTATGCATGCACATGGATGAGGCATATCCTCACCTCGGCCCTATTTGACTTGCCATGGAGCTCTCGCCAAGGTTACTGACTAACTAGCCTCTTTGGGGATGTTCCATGGAGATGATGTGAACGCAATGGAAAACAAGGCAACAACAGCTCAGCCCTCGTCGCTGATGACGGCAGTTAGGTACCAAGCACGTACCTTACCTACCGACCTTCCCGAGCCGGCTGTCGTGAGGCGGGCACTGGGGTCGCCTGTGTATTCCATTTCCGTGCATTTGGTCGGTTGAGTGAGCATGTAGTCTTAAGCTCGCGTGGGAGTGCCATCCCGGCAGCCCGGTTGCCGTCCTCGCAGCACGCACGGATTTCGATAAATGTTTCGAGGCTAACCCGTTCCGGCAATAAACTAGCCTGATTCAGCTTGTTCAACATGATCGTCCAATCGCTCCTCGAGAAACTCTGGAGGAAAAAGCGTTCCAGATTTTAATTGAAGTGAAGGCACCTTCTTCAATTGTACCGACTGTGCACAGTACACCCTCGAATTTACGCTTCGCTTCAATGAAGATGTGCCGAGAAGTCGAGCAGTTATCGCTCGGTACCGCTTGACCCATGCTGACGCTTCGGCCTCTCCCTGCTGCTCGCGTTAATGGATGTTTTGCAGATAGTTTCAACCACGGACGGTGTTTTGCTGGTACCGATCGACTGATCCCGGCCGTCATATCATCTAACAATATGCTTTGCCAACGTACACTAGAGTTCTCTGGGGTCGCCCTCGCCTTTTTGCCATGGGAAAAGTGAGCCGTACAATGTTTGACGACGCTTGTCGTTGCGCCCTATTCCACCGCACATACGATGCAAGGTTGCAAAAGCTTGAGCGTGAGGGTAAAAAACAGGGGGCAAGAACCTGGAAGGGGCAGGGGAAAAAAAAAAGAAAAAAAAAAAAGAAAAAAAAAAGGCAGCGAGCGGGGAGTCCCAGGGGGAAGGGAAAGGCGCCCGAACCGTGGTGCAAAGCAAAGGTACGTACCACTGCAGTTCCTTCGCTTGTACTGTACACTACTGTGGTACCTTGGCAAACCCGGAAAGTTGTCCCGGCTTTGGGGACAGACCCCATGCATGACAGGAAGGAGCCTGGAAGGCGTGGGTCGCGGACAAGGCAGCTCGCCTCGCTCGCCTCGCTCGGCGGTGTCATGTATTCCGTACACTGTACGGATATCCCGCACCCTTTAACCGTGAAGCAGCGATAAGATGGGGGACTTTGGAAAGCCGCGTCTTCCCTTCTCATGAATTAAATACCTTGAGCCCCCTTGATGGAGACCAACTCCCTTCTACTTCAAGTTTTCACTGCAGCTTCTTCTCTTCAGCATCCTCTAACTTCACCCTTCTCTCTCTCTTTTTTCTCTCTAATCGGCCTTGCCCTCGCCGGCTTTCCACCTTCCAGTTCTGCCAGACACACCGCCCGTTCCGTGATATCTCCGGCCCTGCAACTCACGATACATAAAACCCAACAGCCCACGGAAACAGACACCACAATGGCAGAGCGTTTCCATCAGCCACCTTCGTCCGGCTCATCAAGGTCAGTTCATACCGCTCTTATATTCCTGATTGTCTTATGCACCCGGCGTGGTCAGGAGCGGGTCCATCTTGGATCCCCGCCAAGGTACGGAATACAGGAATACATAGGTACTGGTACCTCGAATCCCTAACCGCACCAAGCACACTGCCCCGCTTCAGGAACCCCAATGGTTTTGACGGGGGCCACCACAGTGGTACCTGAACCTTTTCTGGCCCTTCCCCTAGCCCCAAGCAATGCGGCGCGGTCCCCCCCCCTGACCCCCGGCTTTCCTCCCCCAACCGTTATCAAAGTCAGGCCCTCACGGCTAACCCCAACCCTGACTCAGCAGCACCAGCGTTCTTGTCACCCCCGCGTCCTCCCTCTTCGACACACCGTCCCACGCTTCAGCCGCTTGCTCCAACTACAGCGCGGCTGCCGAAAGCCACCAGCCCTGGGTGCCGTCCCACCAGCTGCTGGCGTACCTGGCCCAGTCTCGCCATGACGACGTCGGCGGCCCGCTCCAGCAGGGGCGCAGGGTCGCCCACGGCAGCGGACAACAGGCCCCCACGGCCGCCGCCGGCGTGCACGCCCGCATTGCGGTACACACGGCACGGGCACGCGAAGCCATCGAATGTTTCGAGCGGCAGTTTTATGCCAAGCCGTCGCGCGGCGATTGATTTTGGTCGGATTACTTTCTTCTTTCCAACAATACCACCAACAAGAACGAGACAAGAACGGCATGAACATTTCTACTATCATCATCATTATCATCATCGAAAACGACAGCGCGCATTGATGGCGCGCATTGACGGCGTGCATTCGGTCAACGACAGCAACGAAAGCGGAAACAAACTACAATTAGGACAACGATTTGGAACAGAAATAAAACTGTTGCATATAGGTGCGTACTCCGTATACGATACAGCAGAAATGAGCCCAGCCAGTGGTCGGGCTAATACCCCAATGCAGAATGAACGACGGCGCGGCTCCTGCTCGCAGCACTCGGCGGGCCGAAGAACCAGGAGGGCGGTGAATCAGTCGTTTCACACGCATTCATGCAGGTCAGAATAAGGTTCGGACAGTGTGGACACCGCTGTGGAGCTGCGAAACGTGCCGTCGCATCAAGGCTGCGGGGTCCCGCTGTGCAACACAGGGTCTTCCTTGCTGGGCCTGCTTTGATCGGGTACCTGCCCCTGGAACCCCGCCGAGACCTCGAAACGACATGCGAACTACATAGTACGAGTTGGGGAGCGACCTTGAAGTGTCACGGGGATATTGAGGACAAGTTACCTTCTGTTGGGTTTGGATAAGCCCCTTCGCCGTTTTCTCTATCTTTTCTTTTCTTCTTTTTCTCTTCTTCACTCGTTTGGTGCGAACCAGACGTTTTCTTGGGTACAGTACGAGGCTCCAGGGGTCTTGTTTCTTGCGTGGGGTCAGGTATCTCTCTAATTTCTCCCCTTCCGTTTTTCTTTCCTCAACGGAGCAAAAAAAGACGGGGCTTTTTTTGGATAGACAGGGCGGAAGACAACTGGAGTTTTTGGGCACGGAATTCAAGGGGTCTTGGGCAATACTCGGTGCACGGTTTTCTTTTCTTTCTCTTCTGGGTTTCGGGTCTCCAGGTGATTTCCAATTCGTGGGGACCTTATTACCGCGGTACTCGGTATCAGATAATGAAAGGTATATACATAGTCGATTTTGGACGATGGTCGATTTTGGACGATGGTCGATTTTGGACGATGGTCGATTTTGGACGATGGTCGATTTTGGATGATGGTCGGTTTTGGATGGGTAACCGGGCCCAGGGTGGGGAACACTAGACTTGGAACGCCTCGCGAGGCCTTTACCTTCACTTCGATATAGACGCCCAGTCGGCGAGAATTTTTCAATGGCAGTTTTGAGTTTGGCAATTAGTTTCATCCAATGTTTGCGCTCTGTCGACACTGATCGCCGCAGCGGTCCCCCATCTCGATTGTCAATGTCAATGGGATCATCAGCGGGCGCCACACCCCCAAAAAAGATCTCAAAAAAATGACCCCCATGCAACACAGCGCCCGAAATCACAGAGAGTGTCCCCCGAAGCTCTGTATGTACACTATGCATGTTCTCCATAGGCACCGAGAGAAATAGCTCTGTCGCACACGTTCACGCATTGAACCCCCATTCCCCATCGGGCATACCGCTCCCCCATTTCAAGCCGCCTTAAAAAAAAAAAAAAAACCCCAAACCCAACCCTCAACCCCAACTCCAAGCCACCACCCCGAGTAACCGCCCCCCCTCCCCCCCGGACAAAAAACATCCGCCCCCACACCTGTAGCAAACCCAAACGATCGAAAAAAAAGAACGATGCCCTCCACGCAAACCCTCATTTCCCATGCAAAGCCTTACTTCCCCTGGGACCATTCTCTGCAGCCTCATTTACCCCCGCCTCCCCACAGAAAGGAACCGGCAGTGAGCTCCAGGTACAAGGAAAATGCGGGAGTTGGGGGTCAGCCAAATTCCCCTGGACCCGGGACCTGGGGTGTGATCCAGCATGCCGGAGCAACCTCTGGACATGGGACGGCCGGGGAGACGACGGGACCCAATCAACTGCCGCCGACCATGCCCGATTCGGCCAAAACCTCGACACCCCACCCTGCCAAGCTTGCAGCTCTGAAAAAACGCCTGGAATACTGTCGGTGTGGTCATGCATTGCTACATGTGTAACGCAGACATCTCATGACCAGTTGGCTAGGTACCGAGCCAGCGGTGGCAGGGCCGTTTGTTTCAAAGTACCGTGGTAACGGGTTCCCACATCGCCCCCGCAATCCTACCATCCATGGATACCGTGTGGGGCATCGTTTTTGTCCACTGTGGGAGGGGTGGCACGTTGGCACGTCGAGGCACGACGCTCAGCCCGACACTCTCAATTGGGTTTGGCGCGGTGAGTTGGGGATGCGTCGTAGGAAAAGCGTTTTGCTTGATGAAGGGCGACAGGAGTCGTCGATGGGTTGCATCCTGCTTTGCTTCTCGTGGCAGGCGGCATTACACCGCAGTCATGTCTCGTTTGTTCGTTTTGAGGCTCGGGAGGCCTTCCAAGTTGTGACAGGAGAGAGGTAGGCACAAGGGCGCTGCCAATTCAGAATTCCAGATTCCCAGTGCAACCGATGCCCTGAGCAAAACTGCACCGCGTATGCGTTTTCCCTTGTTTTAATCGAATCCGCCCATGTTTTATTGCATGGCGCTGTGTGTCCTGTTGTGCATGAAGCATGTTGCTGAGGGTGGTTGGGGCAAGCAGCCGAGACCCAGTTGGGCAGACAGGCGATGACGGAGCAGCGAAAGCAGCAGCGAAAGCAGCAGCGGCAGCAGCAGCGAAAGCAGCAGCGGCAGCAGCAGCGGCAGCCAGTCAGTTGGGAGCGTCTGTGCGAGTGTGGGGAACGCTAGGGGACAGCTCCAGCGCTAGTTAAGGTAACCGACGAGTTGGATTCAAGGAAAGCCGGCTGGTTCGAGTCGCGCCTGGTGGGACGGGGGGAGGTAGCGGTGGTCGGTTGCCCCGCCTTATGGGTCCTGACGATCCTGGATTCTGCAAGGAGCCCAAGCCAAGGTGAGAGCGGGCGTGCCGAGCGTCCTTGCCGGTGGGTTGGCACCTTGGCCTGCGAACAACGAAGAGAACCTAACTGGGACAACGGCTGACAAAGGTTCAGATCCAAGGGGTGCATCAGAAACTGTGGCCCAATTGGTGTCGCCCAATTCGTGCCGGCCAAGACATTCGCTCCTCGGCTTGGCACAGCCTTGACATCCTGTGCATGAAACGGGCAGACAGCACGCGAGACCCCCAAGCCCAGAAGAATGCCGTAGATAACTTATAAAGACCAGATGGCGGCTGATGGCCATGGACTTCTCTCGCCTGCTCACTTCGGCTGCTTCAACATTCACGCTCGCCTTGCTTGTTGCACTTCGGTATTCCGTGAAGCACAAGTCGATACCCGATCTTCTTCGTTGTGTCTTCCACTTGTGTCATCCCCGTCCGCCTCTCTCATCATCACACGGTCCCTGACCCGGCCCTCCACCATGTCGAACCCTTTCACCAACACCCCATCTGCCCCAGGAAGCGTGTAAGCATTATTCTCCGGCTTTTGTGTGTCCAAGATAATTATCATCGAGGATGTTCCTTGGCTGACAGTATCGTTTCTTTCCCCGCAGTACGAGCTCGCAGACCTCCGAAACACAAGCCGCACCTTGCACTTACAATGTCGACCGCTTCAACGCTCAGCATGTCTACACCGACGGGACTGTCCACGGGCTCGTCCCCAACCATCCACGTCACCCTCGCCCAGAATCCCGCATCCCGTTCTACCAGGGCAGAGCAGCCATCGCAATTGCTGCCTTCAATGTCACTTTCACCTTTGGCACTCGCTAGCTCGACGATTCTGGCGGGCGTTGTCACAAATTGGGTGTGGGTCTGGCTGGGTGCCGTGCCAGTGATTATTCCGCCGCAGATGCGGGCCCACAAAAATCGACTCAAGGACACCCAACCACAAGGTGCTCTCCCCCGTCCCGCACACCTCACCGACCAAGTCGCCATGCAAGCAACGCCAACAATGGCCAAAAAAATGGAAGACCAGAAAAAGACAAACTACCATCCGCAAAACACTGCACTCCAACTCTGATCAGCCACTCATCACAGCGCCATCTACCAACAGCAACTGCATCACCAGCCGGGTAAATACACCAGCGCTGCACAGCTACGGTACACAGCTCCTTGCTCGACGCCCCCTGCGCGGTGCCGGAAAGACGGGCCTGTCTTCCCGTGTCCGCCAAGGCCGCCCGACTTACACACCGGTCTGCATGGACACACAACAACACACACGCATCACGCTGCCCGACCATCCTTTTTCCCCAACACACGTCACCCTTCCCTCCACATGCCATCTCAGTTTCCTTTTTTTTTTCTTTGTTGGAGCCAGCGAGCGAGCGAGCGAGCGTGTTGTTTTCCTTGGATCTGATCTGTTCATCCTTCCATGTTCATGTTCTTCACCGCAAGCAAAAACTGACTTGCGTCGAAGAGCGCGTCTACGTTTGTGTCGTTTATGGCTTATGAATGTCATGACAAGCTGACAGAGGCTTTGCCGTTTTTGTCTTGGATGAGATGAATGGGTGTTTTCCTTTGCCTTTTTTTTTTTTTTTTTTTTTTTGGTTCTTTCCCCATTTGGCCAAGCACTGATCTCTCGGAGATAACGTTATTACCCCATGGTCGGGGCATCTCCCGAAGCTCAGGTCTGGCGGCCTATAACAGGCGTCTTATTGGTTTGGCGCCTGGGGTTAACGATCGGGAATATGGACGGGGATCCCCCCACCATGAGTGTCTCATCCGGATCATTATCAGATGTTCCAGAGGCTTTTGTGGCTTTTTCGCTTCGATTTGTATATAGGCTTGGATAACTAATTATAACTTTGGGCAGCAGATCGCCCCGTCCCCGGCAGCCTTTTTTGCACCTCGCGGAAGAGTGGCGTGACATTGTCTGGCTCGGCATCTGAATTGGTCCGCCGAGGAACTACTTGCTTGGTGGTTACCGTGACATGGCTCGGAAGACGGTTTTGCGAGATGTGAGAGCAAACACGCACGAGAAGGCTGTGTATCTCGCGTCTCCACGCGGTTTAATTGTCTCTTCGAGCCTCGTGCATATCTTAGAGAACCTATCACAGCACCTTTTCATACATTGCAGTGAGGGGAGGACTTCGTTGGTCAAGTACCTGGTACATACGCCGGCCAGCACCGTATTTGACTGCCCTCCATTGGCCGTTTCAACCCATTGGCTGGGCTGGTTTGGCTGGTGGTCCGAGGAGGCAGTGCAGAAGAAGGCACTGGGCAGCCTTGCGTCAGCTCCCCTTTGAACATCAGCCCATTTCTCTTTCCACTCACAACCCCGCTTTCCCATCGCTTCACGTCCGACCAACGCTGGAATTGATCACAGATACCACACAAATCCGCCATGACCAACATGTTGCCGTTCATCTGGCACCGCTGATGTGGCAGTCAGTCCAGCTGTTTCAGTTGACCTGTTTCAGCTGGCCAGTTAGCTCTCTCGCTCGAAGCAAGAGACGGTCCAGACATTGTCGACACGCAATTCTCGGATGATGCATGCCCCGACTGAGTTTGCCCCGATGCCCTCTACAACTCGTCACAGCGCCTCCGTGTGGCTCTCTGCGAACCGCTACACCACCCCAAGGCTGGCTCGCATGTTCCGCCATCGGAGCAAGCTGAAGACTGGCTGCAAGAGTACGGAGGGGGGATGGAGACTGAGCAGCGCATTTGGCCCATTTCCGCGCGGGGTCGACACCCAAGACGACCGGCGGAGGCTCAAGACGGCCGGAAGCAAACCACCTATCTTTTGCGACAAAGGCGCCAGGGAACGGACCCGAATCCCGGCCGAGGTTCGGAGACAGAACATGGCACAGGTCATGGGGCTATTGGAAAGGGAAACCGCTTTGGTCGATGCGGTGAAGGCAAGGGTATCGAGACTGAGCGGACAGGGCGAACATCCGTCCTCCCCCTTCCTCGAAGCAGGGATACATGTGGCCGTCTGTCTCGGTCTCGACCTTGCTGCCCACGCACTGCCGTGGTGACGCAGTGGCTCCAACTCAGACACGCGAAAAGGTTGTTGGAACTGCTCCTGTTCTTCAATTCCAAGTGGCGCACAACAATCCCAACCACCAACACTCCGCGCCCCCTTGCCCCCCACCCAAACCCAATCACCCCCCCATCCTCCCCCTCCCGACATCCCCCACCCTCCCCAACTCCAAAACCAACCTCCACAAATAAACCTTCACATCCACCTCCCTCAGCGCCCTCCCAACCCACTCTCTCCCCCCCTCAGCCACCTCCCTCGCCCTCTCGCCCCCCTTCCCCGTCTCCAAAAACCACCTCACCAACTCCGGCACCTCCCCCATCCCCACCCCAACAGGCACATAGTGCACCCACGGCATCAGCCGATCGTCATGCCACTCCCGCAGCACCGTCATCTTGAGCACGGCGGACCGCGACGCAAGCAGCTTGTAGAAGCGGCCCGAGATGCCGTTTCCGTCGAGGTCGAAGGCGAGTTTGGCGCCGAGGGCCGCGTCGGCGGGCTGCCAGCGGCGGCGGCGGAAGTGGGAGCGTTGGGTGCGGCAGGCGGGGGAGGAGAAGAAGGAGGAAGGGGAGCATTGGAAGATGCGGGTTGGGTGGACGTTGTAGAGGCGGGTGTTGAGGAAGGGGCGTTTGGTTGTGGTGATGGAGGCGTGTGCGGCGCCTTCCGGGGGGGTTGGGGTTTCGTGGAGGTAGGTGTGCTTCTTGCGCGGGAAGAGGTTCTGCGCCAGGGTGATGAAGCGCTGCCGGTGGAAGGTGCGCCAGTCGTCGTGGGTCGAGGCGCCTGCTGCGCCGCCGGTTGTTGAGCCGGCCCAGTAGAGCTGGTTGGATTTGAGGTGCCAGGGCAGGTCGTGGAGGGGGTCGTAGCGGAATTCGGGCTCCATGTAGTAGGCTGGCGAGGGAAAGAGGATGTCGGACATGGTCGAGGGCGAACCGGTGCCGAGGACGGGGACGGGGCCCGTGATGAGGCGGAAGGTGGCAGGGGACTGGAAGAGGCCGTGGGAGGACGCGTAGCCGGGGTTGTCGCAGAGCGAGAGGGCCGAGGTCATGTTCGTCACGAGGGGGATGGGGTAGGGTGCGCTGCTTTGGGGGGTCGAGGGAGGGCAGAACTGCGTCAGCGTGTCCCATATTGGGGTTTTGGAGAGGTAAGTGAGGTCGAATTTTGCTCTGTCGGGGTCTGTTGGGGATGATGGCGGGATCAGGACGCGTGGTTCGTCAAGGTGGCTGACCAAGAAGTTGATGTTGGGAAGGACGCCCGGTACGTCCCCTAATAGCCTGTTAAACATGTTTGCAACATGTCTGTCCTTCGGCCGCACGGGATGGGTGCAGTTTGTCTGGGCCGTGGCGCCTGTGAAGGAACAGAACCACAGGTCGATGTTTGATGTGGCGTAGGCGTCGTTGATGACCTGGACGACCTCCTTGCCGCTAAGTTTCCAAAACGGCGAGACCGAGTGGTAGATGGTGTCAAATTCGTCGATGAGAGGCGAGTCATTTGCCACGGCGAATTCATACCAGGCCGCGAAGCCGGGGGGCGGTTCGACCTTGTATCGACGTTGATACTCTTCGACCGCGGCCGTGTAGGTTTTTGATTGTCGTTTCAGCAGTTGCTCAAATTCGGTTTTGGCGTTGCGCATGAGTACTTCAACTGGATGCTCCAGGGTGTGTATTGCTGAAGTCCGAGCCGCTCTGATGTCGAGGACGTTCGCGATGTATGGCCCGAGTGAAACGAGAATAAGGCCCCATAGGATTGTTTTGCCTCTTGTTTGCTTGGGAAGCATGTAGATGATTTGAAGAAGGAGAAGCCCCGAGACCATCGCAGGCAGTATTGCCTGGGTCTCAGAGAGTTGAATGTAGGGGTCACGACTCGCAACCATGCCGAAGGCCCCTATCATTGGGGCGATAGCCCACGATGTGTGTTTCGCCTGAAATCGGTAAGCATTTTGAAGAACTTGTGTCAGCAGGGTACACACTGTTTGAATTGTGAAATACCAAGAAAAGGCCTTGGCCAAACCCAGGAATAATGCGGGTATCACAAAGTCAACGCTCGGCAACCCAAATGCAAAGGTCTGTACACCAAATGCAGCGGCCAAGAGAACGACAATCCGCTGTGAAAGAGGCACCATGTCCTCTTCGATGTCGAGATACGGAAGAAAACGAGGACCATTGGCGGTTCTGGGTATCAGAGCGGCGTAGACTTCAAGCAGGGCAGCCAGGGGGAGGGCCATCACCGTCAGCGTCTCGTTATCCCAGTCCGGCTGGGTGAGGACCGCAATCAAAGCAACCAAGGCAGTTCCCCAGATTGTGTTTGCAAGAGCCGAGAACGGCCTCGACTGTTGGTCTGTCCGTGACTCCCAAGGCCGGAGTTTCCTCTCGGCGGCGAGCAGCAATGGGGTCAACAGCGGCTGGCCAAACCTCAGTCAGAACATCCATCATCCTCTTCGTGAATCAAATCAACAAAGACGGGGAGGAGATACTCACAAAAAGCCCCAACAACCCAAATTCGGCACGATAACAGCAACTGACCGCCACACCCCCCGCAACTGCCCAAACCGACCGTCTTTCTACCCTCCTCTTCATGCTGCCACTCATCTTCGATCCCAAACCCATCTTCGACCCCAACAATCCCCCTCTTGCACCAGCGCGTCGCCCGGCTCCCCCAGCCGGACCCAGCCCAGACCCCAAAACCAAGCCCAAAACCACCCAGCAAACCAACTCAGACACAACCTCCCCCTCTTGCCCATGCAGACTCAGACCCGAACTCGCTGTTGGCAACCAGCACACCAAGACCGCACTCAGCGCCGCGGCACCCGCGGCCACCACGATCGGGTCGACATTCGTGAGAGGTAAACGGTTGCGGTGGCCATGTTGTAGCTGTTTGAGCATGGTTGTTGTCGTCGTTGGTGTTGTTGGTGTTGTTCGTGGAGGGGGGGCATCGGGTGGGCGGCGCGGGAGGAGATTGGGGTGTTATGAGCACCCACACTGATTCGGTTTGCCACTCCCTCATATACTCAACTCATGTGATATGCACGAGTGAGGCAAGAGTTGCTTGGGACGCAACCAGAGCCAACAGTGGAGATGGAGGTCGGGGGGTTTGAGGGAGGATTGCGGCAAAGAAATGCAAACTGCCGAGCCGGCCCCCATCCCGGGGTGTTCGGATTGGAGTGGACTTGTTTGCTTGACACATCAGTTAATAATAACTGGGAAACTTCCTTCCAATAAAAAGCTGATGGATCAGCGCCCATGTTAGATTGGGGCCCCTGGGGGCGCTACATGTTTGCTGCTTGGCTTGGGTCCTTGGCTTGTCGGAATGACTGTGGCTGGGTTAGCTTGGCGGAGCTGGGCGTCAGATAGTCTGGCACGCCGACGTATCCGAGGAATGGGGTCTGGTGGAGATGCTTGGATACGAGTTTGAGTCAGGGGCTGAGAGTTTGTGAAACAGAGAGTTGTGAAACATGAGCCATCTGATGTCAGTCTTTTGTTTTTGTGGATGGCTTCAAGAAATCGGGCCAAATTGCAGGGGTTGTTCATAACACATGAAAGGATACAAACAGAACCAGACAGCACTATGGGCCGTCACATTTGAACTGGATCTAACAATCTGATTTAATTAGGTAATTAATTAAACGGTCTTTAAGTCCCGCACTGAAAGAAAACAAAAAGATCAAATAGGTACAAAAAGATCAATGACATGGGAGAAAACAAGACCTGCACTGGGCAGTCTTGCCAACTTACCTGGCAATGTCTCGCGAGAGGAATGGCCACCGCTGCCGAGCACCGAATAATTTCTGACGAGAGTTCTTCTTGGCGTGTTTCGTTGCCGTGGTTCATCCCCCGCTCGATGTTGTTATTCGAGGCACGATACCCAGCCTCCCATCGCCCTCACCACCCTTCGCCGCTTTCTTCCACCTCCGCCCTGTCCGTCGCCCCAACCTCCCTCTCCTCATCAACAACCCCGTTCCTTCTCCTCTTTCTCCTCAGCCTCAACCAGTTCAACTTTCCTTTTTTCGCCTCCTTCCCAGCTGGCATCTCCGTCTCCCCAACGCCATCCCCAGCCAAACCGCCATCCCCAGCAACACCGCCATCCTCATCACCACCCATTTCTCCCGGCAGCGATGTTCTCGACGTTCTCGATCGTCTCGACCGCGTCTGATTCGACCACCTCGCCATCTCCTCCTCCCTCGTCCCATTAGCCATTCCCTCGGGGATCCAATATTCCGAACCCAGCGTCGTCCTCCTCTTCACCTTGACCCCCTTCTTCTTCAACCTTAGCATCCCCCCAATCGCAAAATCCTTCCTCTCCACCCCCTCCCGCTCCCGCCCTTCCTCATCCTCAGTCACCGTGAAATGCTCCGAATCACTATTCCCACCGCCATCAGCACCCTCCCTCAGTTTCCTCTCCTTCGCCCTCGCCCGCCGATGCTTCCTCGACCCCAGCCACGCCAGCACCGCTATCAGCGCCCTCAACATCCATACCCTCACCTTGGCGCGGAAGTGCCGCATCGGGTAGTCCACGACGTAGGTATCTCTCCACCGGTTATCCCGCCGCCGTATGTCAGGGTGCCGGTAGCGGCGGTACTTCCACAGGTTGCGCAGGCCGTGGATCTTGAGGTGGAAGCTGTACCTGCCGAAGAGGGGCGCCCAGCGATAGCGACGACGGCGCTTGGAGATGTTGGAACTGTCTGAGAAGTAGGAGAAGAGGGACCCTGTGCCAGGGACGTTTTCGTCGTCGGGGCCATGCTCGCTGCCGTTGTTGGTGATGGCCGGGTTGGAAGTTCGCTGGAAAGACCTCTGCCTGATGGAGTGGCCGTGGGAGTCGAGGTAGGTGTTCTTGGCTGTGTGGGTGCGGTTGTTGGTGGCGGTTGATGTGTCTGAATCGTGGTCGACGCTAACTTCGGGATCGTCTTCGGGATCGTCTTCGGGATCCTCTTGGGGACCACCTTCGCGATCGCCGTTGGAGTCGCGGGGTGCGTTGGGAATCTCGAGGGCCTCGAGGACCTGTTCGTAGGTCATTTTGATCTTGGAGATAAGTTTGTTGACGTGAAGGGCGAGAAAAATGAGGGGGATGGAGATGAGGGCTGAGAAACCGACTGCATCAGGCAGGAGTAAAGAACGCAATGTCAGTAATAGCCGGTTTGTCGAAGAGGCGAAGGAGCAGAGAGACGTGTGGGAGCAACATACAGATGTAACCCAATACCTGACCAATTGGCCAATTCACGTCGCCTGTTTCGGAGTTGTGGGGGAAGGCGTCGAGACTCAAGGCAAAGAAGCTTGTGAAAAACGATAAAGGAAGCTGCGTTCACAGAGTCAGTGGGCAATGCTTGAGCCGTGAGATGCAAACTGGGACGTACAAAAACAACGGTGACGAGTGTGAAGACGAGAATAATCTGTAACATCTGTAAGCGGTCGCACACATACAAATAGTCACGTACAACGGCATCCATGCTTCAGCGAGGCGGGGACATGGGCTCACGTTTCCTTGTCTTTGCGTCTCCTCCGACCCTTCACGAGCGAACCGTGCCTCCCAGCCATTTGCGTGCTTTTGTTTGAGGTCGAGAAGATTCTCGACCTGTTTACTTGTCAGCCAAAAGCCCTCATTGCATGTGCTTGGATCCCAACAAGGTGGAGGACGCTACATACCGAACTTTCCACTTTCTCAGCATAAGCCAACATGTCCGTGACAATCCGGATATTATTCTCCACAATCCCGATGGTCTCACACATCAGACCTCGATTCTGAAGGATGTTGGCTGAAGTCGTCGGTTTGGGCTGCTCAGTTTCCTTCTCCTTTGCCTTCGACCTCGATTTCTTTTGTTCTTGCTCATTCAGAGCAATACTCTCACCCCCGAGCAGAAAGTCACTCTTCTGTGAGGCGCCTCTAGTCACCGTTTCTGCCGCACATGCGCCCTGCCGTCCTTCAGCTGGCGTCGCGGCTTGCTCCTTCAACAACTGCACCAATTTCTGCAGCACCACCAACTCGCCTTTTCCCAGGCCGCCAGATGAAGGGGCCTCGGTTTCCTTGCCCGGAACTTCCTCGGCTATCCTTGGGTACAGCGTCAGTAGCTTGTCAAGCACTTCGTGCTGCTGGTTGAGGATAGTCTTGACGATCGTCAGCTCGTCTTGGATGTCCATAATCTCGACTAGCAGCTCAGTCTCGTTATCCAGACTAAACAGGTGCTCGATCTGTTTCTTTCTCTCTGCTGGATCCAATGTGCGTCTCTGCAGATTCTTAGTTGTGCGCCGGAAGGCGTTGAAGAGCCGGCCTTGTTCTTCCGAGACGTTGCTGATAGATGACTGGAAGCATTCGTGAAACTGAAGGCCGGCAGGTCCCTTGCGTCTGAAGAAGTTGACACTGGTCTTCAGAATCAGATGGAGCAAATCTTCCATTGATCTGATAATCCGCCGGTCCTTGTTGTGCCTAAGCTCCCGGATGATGACGTTGCTGAGGTTGAACTCCTCATGTTCATTCCACGTATTTGGGGAGCTGGTGAGAACCGTCCCATCGTGCAACGCCCACAACCATAGCTGGTCAACCATGATGATGGGCCGGTCCTTTGCTTTGAATTTCTCGGCAGATTTCTTGGCCCATCTGTACGCAACCTGACTTTGGTCTCGCGCCTCTGTCGAGTTGAGCATGTAATACAAGAACTGGTCCAGCGTTCGGCGGCAGTGAACCGGTCGTACCTGCCTGGAGTCGAGGTACCCGTCGAGCAGCAACCCTTCGGGATGATCAATTATCTCCGGTCGATGTCGGAGGAGGTCCATGCGGTGTTCACGCCACCTGTGTTTCTTGTCAGAAGATGAGGTATTATTATCATGTTCCTTCTGGAGCTAACCTTCTGGACTTGAGGTGTGTCGAAGTGTTGGCATGCGGGTTGTCAGCTGCAGCCCAAGCTTCGATTAAGAATTCCGATGCTTGAAAAGCCTCGGCGAGGTATTTTCGGTGGCGATGTCTTTCAAATCCAAGGATGGGCATCTGGTCCAGTATTAGGATTGATTCCAAAGCAAGTTTAGGTCATGAATAATTTCCAGGAGCAAGACCATCACCTGCCGCCACTTACAAAAATCACGATAGCTCCCACCTCGGTCTTGGTCGGCTCTGGGACTGCCTCCATTGGAATCGAAGATGGGCCGTTCGATTGCGCATCGCCTCTTGCAGTTTCGGTCGCCGGCGGCTTCTCACCCCCTTCCTGTTAACATGCCGAAATGAAATCATTGGGGTGGAGGTTTTACCTTAGTGTACAGGTTCTTGTATTTCCGCGCTTGGGGCATCATGTACCGGTCAATCAGCCGAGATCCCTCGTGGCGCTGACCAACCATTGAAGTGTCATGAAACCCCATTTGAACCAAAATATCTTGAACCCACTGCTCGTTGGTGGATGGTACATGTATCCAACGACATTGGACCTTGTCCACGGTCAGGCGGGGCGCCCGTGAGGCACTCAGGGCCCGTGAGATACTTGGATTTCCCAAGTGCAGGTAGATGAGGTTGTAGGCAGACCCCAGCTCGAAATTGAAAACCTCCTCGAGGCGCCCACGCTTCTTCTGTAGAAACACCTCGGCGAGAGTAATGTTGAATGCGTTGGCGGCCATGAATTGCATCTCATCATCGGGCTTCCTAGGTACGGCTTTCATATCTACCAACATCGTTGACGAGCTGCCGATGATGATGTGCTTTTCCTTTAGTCGCCTAAGCCACTGTTGTCCGTCCTTCACGACACACGACCAAGGCGTCCTACCCTCATTGTCCTTATCATCAACGGACGCACCGTTTTTGAGAAGGAGGCTGATAATCTGGGTAAAGAACTTCTGAACTTCAGGGTCGAAAATCGTAGCCCCCCATTCGGTCACCGAGGCTGCCGCTGCCGCTTGAACGGCAAAGTGAAGCGGTGACCGTCCTCTGTGGTCTTTCTTGGTAACGGACGCTTTGCCTTGGTGCACAAGTCTCCTGATGGCGTCGAATGTGGATGTACGGGTCTCTACGGCGATATGCAGAGCGGTCCGAGATTGCTGGTCCTGTAGGTCGACGGGAAACCCGTTTCGGAGGAAATCGGCAAGACAGCCTCTTAGCCAGTCGGAAGGAACTGTGCAGCATTGGACAATGAGAGACCGTTTCATTGCATCCACGAGCGATCGGTAGTCAGTGTCGTTGGGGCCTTCAAATCTACTGAGGCGGTGTGCTGTTGTCGACTGTTTGGGAATGAAGAAGATTTCGGGGTTCTCGGGGGTTATTATGGGCTAATTGCCGCAAAGGTCAATGAACATATTCGAGTGAAAATGGGTGTGGAGTGGTGATTTGGGATTTGGTAACACGTACTTTGCCGGCAGACAGTGTCATCGGAGTGTAGTGCCACGTAATGGGGGTTTTGAAGTGTAGGTATGATGACGCGAACATCTTCCACACGAAGAGCGTGGCTATCTTGTTTGACTGAGCGGCTCCGGGGCTTCCTGGCTTTTCAAGCCAGTCTTGGGTCCAGGTCTGCTTCATCTCCTGGCTCCGACTTCGCGGAAACATTGATCGATCCGTGCTGGGTGAGGGGGCATCAAGAAATATCAGACCCGCAATCGTTTCCAGGCAGACGCCTGCCTGCAGTGCCTGGCTCCAAGGAATGACAGTTGACATCAATTCAATGGCCTTCTGCAGAATGAGAGCACCAAAGCCAGTCCCGACGAGAACAATGGGCACCCCGCGGTAATTATTGCCGTCGTGGTCAGACGTCCTTTTCTGAACGATGCGCCTCAGGAGGTCCTCAGCCCTCTGAATCAGGTACTGCGATGGCGAGGGCACTGTCTCGACGGTTTTGTACGTGTAGCACATGATCCGAACCCCGGGAATCTCGCTGGGGAGCATTTCCGAGTCGCTTAGCCAGTTGACGCGCCTTTCAATGCCTTGGTCCAGCGAAGGCGGCCGGTCGGAAAGAGTGCCGCCCTTGTGGCGGCGGCTCCCACCCATGTCACCCACACTCGAAACCTTCTCTTCCTCGGTGATGCTGGTTATCCGAGCAATAGCCGTTCTTCCGCCGTCTCTGGGTAGGGTCAGTTTCCTCCGAAGACGCCTTTGCCAGGAGGCCTCGTTGGAAGTCTCCGCACCGGCAGCACCGTCATCGTCTTCCGGGACCGAAGCTAGAATTCTGAGAAGGGAGAAATCGTCGGCCTCCTCCGCGGGGTCAGATACTATGATGCGCAATTCAGAGGCATCCTGTAGGGCTTCGCTGACGCTCGAGTCTCTTGGCAATTCTTCATCCTCCATTGATGGCTCGGCCGAATTTGCCAACCATTTCTTGATTGCATGGTTGTCATGATCCACAGCGCTTTTCCTTGCGCTTGGTGGCGGTTGCCTTGACTTCTTGTGGCCTGCAGCTGGACGCCCCGCGGTGCCCAGACCGCCTTCGCCATCGTAGCTGTTGGTACCCGCAGACGCGTAAGCCCCACCGGAATCCTTTCGCCGTCGTCGTTCTGACCTCCTGCGGTAGACCCAGGCGTTTTGCAGGGTTTCGTCGATGTCATGGACGGCGATGATATCCACGCGTGGCATCTCTTCGGGATGTCGTTGGAATACAACCCGCAACTCGGCGCTATCCTTTGGCTCTTCCGGTGCAACCTTCGCAGTGCCTGTCCTCTTGATGGCGTTTTCGGACTTCTCAACCTTGAGCGGGTCAGACGCCCCGGGTGTTTTGCCCCGTCCTCCCGTGGCCTTGGACAGTCCCTGCTTCGACAAAGAGACCAATTTCTGGGCACCTTCTTTGGCCTTTTGCGCTTTGCTCACTCCATCGCCCTTCTTCGCGGGTGGCGTCTTCTCCAGGATGTTCTGGCTAGCTGTCTCAACTTCTTCGACTCGAGGCAAGTCCGGTCCTTTCCCGTTTTCTGGTTGTCCAAGAGAGGATGCGGCGGCTGCTTTCGGCGGCGCCGTTTCGTCTTGGGGCAACCCGTCAGGCCCACCCCCATCCGTCCTCTGTTGTGTCGTGTGGTCTTCCGAGATCCGAAATCCACCCCGGTCCTCCGACGTCCTGGAAAAGGAAGTCCTCATTTCGCGAGCGGGCAGCTTGTCGCGGCCGGGGGGGCCTGTTCGTCGTCGTCGTCGTCGTCGTCGTCGTCGTCGTCGTCGCCGTCGATGTCAATGCCAGCACTTGGGAAAGACTCTGGAAGTTTGCCGACGAAAGGAAAGGAAAACAAAAGCCCTGAAGCGAATGAGTTGATTTGCCCAGGCGGCTTGACAAGCGAAAGGTCGCGTCAGTGACCTGACGCGGGACCAGGGGTGCATGCAAATGCAGTGATTGCCTACCAGAAATGAACCTGCAGGTTGCTATGCAGTTGGCGCCAACAACCCGAAAGACCCCCATGTCGTGAGGTGAGAAGGACATGATTGGCCCAGATTGTGACAGAACGGGCAGATAATAACGACGACGATTATGCAGGAGAGCCGGCTCTGATGCTTGATGCAGGAATCGTTTCCCCAAAGGTGGGAGCTGGATGGCTGGTGCGTGACAGGAGGAAATGCGAAAGGTGGAATTTGGGCCTCACTGCCCGCTCTGAAGGTCTTGCTTTCCCGAAACGGACCTTCTCGTGCCTGCCCCATTTGCGACTCGGAAAAAAAAAATCTTGCACAAGCCAACCTGAAACATGAGGCTGCACCATTACATTATTAACTGAAGAAACCCACGGAATCACAGCAGCACAGCTCCGAACACCATTGTCATCACCAAAGCCATCACACGCCCTGCCTGCGATCGAGACCCCGCATAACTCAACGCTGCCGCCGACGAGGCCGTTGCGGACGCCCCCAAAGTTGTCTTGCTCCCAGTGGCAACCTGCGACGTTGTGGCAGCACGGCGCGTCGTTCCCACAGTGACCGACGGCTCGGCAGTCCCCGTGTCAGCACCCGACGCGAGAGTGGTCGTGATATCCTCGGAGGCTGTCGTCGTCGGAGTCCCTGACCTAGCGGTCTCGGTCGCTGACGCATCCGGCTGGTACTCGGCAATATCCAACACATACGTCCCATTCCCCTTTTTCTTCTCGTCGGCAAACACCTCGTAGCTTGCCCAGCTCGGCTCCTTCCCACCCGTCTTGAGCGCCGTGCACGCCTGGAAATAGGAGTTGCTCGCGCAGATGCTCTCCCCGTCGCTTCGGATTCCGCCCCCCGTCTGCGTGCAAGAGGCGAAGAGCTGGGCGATGGTGCGCGACATGTTGTCGAAGAAGTCGTTGTCCTCGTAGGACCCCGGAGACAGACACCCGCGGCAGCCGTTCAGAGAGGTGTACCACCCGTCCGGGTTGGGGATGCAGAGACAGTCCACGATGGGGCCATTGAGATCCGTGAGCTTCTGGCAGGTCAGCATTCTTTGGTAGATGGGCCAACACCCGCAATCGTCCAGCTTGTTAGGTCCATCGGGCGCAGAGTGGTACGACCTGATGTCGTTCGGGGAAGCCGCGGACAGCGCAGCAAGGGACGCAACCAGTGCTGCAAAGGAAGCCAGATAAAACATCTCAGGCTAAGCGTTCGGCGAGTGGTGTGACAAGATCTGATGCGTGTGACTGCAATGGTGGAGATGGACGGAAGGCTCTTGCTCTTGGGTGACATTCGACGGCGGCGCGACGATCGCCACCAATCTCTGACCACCCTTGTCATCTTCGACTTGCATTTCTTGGCAGCGCCTATTCCTGCGCAAGCTCAGATCATTCCATGTTCGGCCTGGTCCAACCTCATGCCCCTGTCCTCAGCTCCTCGCTCTCAGCGCCTGCCTACGGCTTTGCTTTCAACTCTCGCAACTCCTCATGTGAGGCTCACATATATCTTCTTCAGTCAGGGTGTTTCTCACCAGATATTTGCAAAAACCCGTGAGCTCACAGAAAACACCAAGCTCACTTGATGTTTGAACCTTGGATAGACTCCCAACCCCTTCCTTTCCTGCACTGATAATTAAAGATCCAATATTATTCCATTCCCAAACGCCCATCTCTGGGCCAGCCAGGACCGTGAACCTCTTTTCGAATCCAGACAGACAAAGACCTAAAATCTATAGCAATAACCCCAAAATATCCAACCCCTCTAAAAAGCCACCACGCATTTCTCCCTCAGTGTTCTCCCCTTCAACCACCCACTCCCCCCAAAGAGCCCACCACACAACCCCACGCCCAACATCTACCTAACCCTCCACTCCCGCCCAACCGCCCCCTCCTCATGAACATACCCAACCCCCCACTCCCTCCTCCCCGTAACCAACACCCTACACGCCTCCAACCTCGCATAAAGACAAACATCCGCCCTCGCCGCCCTACCCCTCACCCCACAATCCAACACCTCCAACAGCCCCCGGCCCTGCACATCCCTGACCCTCACATTTGCGCCCATCTCCAACAACGTAGCAAGCGCGACCTTGCGCCCCAGGCGCGCAGCGACCAGCAGCGCCGTCTCGCCGCGGCGGTTGCGTGCCTCGAGACCGCCACCGCCCGCTGCGCGGATGAGGGTTTCGAGGATTGTTTGCAGCGTTTTGGATTTGTCGTCTTGGTCGTCGGGGATGTGCTCGATGAAGGCCATTAGTGGGGTCGTGCCGTGCTTGGAGTAGTGGGTTGGGCGGACGGAGACGGAGGGGTGGAGGAGGGAGTGCAGGTGGCGGAGGCGGGTGGGGAGGGGGGCTTCTTGGTTTTGGGGGGTTGGGATGAGGGTGGTGGTGGTGGTTGGGGTGGTGGGTGATGGAGAGGGGGGTTTGGAGTCGAGTTTGCGTTTGAGGTGAGGGCGGGCGGCGGTGCTGGTGTTGGTGGCTGTTGTGCTCGTGGAGGAGGTGGAGGAGGAGCGGACGTGCCGTTCCATGGTTTGTTGGTTCAGGATTGCTTCCGCCAGGCAGTGCAGGCCGTTGCGGCCCTCTGCGTCCTCGATTAGGGGGTTGGTGTAGGAAGATTGAATCACTCGCACGAGGCGGGCGTGGTAGGCGAGGAAGGAGCCCTCTGAGTTGGACGACGGGGGCCGGGTGGTAGGGCTTGCACGAGCTGACCCCTCAACTTGCGGGGCGGGGCTGTCGGTACGCCGAGGTGGAATGTATGGGTTGTAGCTGGCCGCATCGGTGTCGGGGACAGGGATGAAGCCGAATGCATCGCGGCGTGAGGCGAGACTCGGGTCGAAGAGGGAGATGAGGCCGGCGAGAGCTGATGGATCTCGGAGGACCGAATGGGCGCGGTGAAAGAAAGTACGGCCGTAGACGTCGGTCTCGTAGACGAGCTCAGGACAAACCTGTCTGACCTGTGTGAGCAGCCGCCTCAAAGGCGTGGAAGGACTCGAAAGGTTTGAGAACCACTCGAGGTTGAGAACGTGAAGGAAGGTCTGTCCAGCTGTGTTCACATCTCTCAAATTGCCGTGGCTGGCGTTGACTACCATTCCAAAGAGAGTCTCCTGGTATCCCTCCAGGGCGGCGAACAGGTGTAATGGAGTGTTGCCGAAGCTGTCCAGAAAGCTCATATTTCCCGGCGAAGGATGTTGCAGGACCCGTCTCGCCCGCTCACTCAGTCCGCCTGTTGGAAGAACCCAAGAGTCGGGGTATGCAGAGGTCTCTTTGGCGATTGAGCACCAACAAGTCCCCTTCCCATGCCGCTGACCTGGGAAGTCAGCGCAGCTGCGGGTTTGTGCAGTGAGAAAGTCCCCTGGCAGCGCATACCCGGGATCCGGGAAGGCCTCGTAGGGCTCCGTGGATGTTTCGAATTCCATCGCCTCGGCCTCAGACCCCTCGCTGGGAGTGGCAGACGGACGGCGTCCAGAAGACCGGTCATCGTCAGATGAGATTGAGATGGTGAAATCATTAATGAGTGAGCAGACCTGGAGGGCGTACTGCGTCGAACAGTCGGAAATCCTTCTCTTGATGTCCTGGACGTACTCGCTTTCGAATGCGCCGCTGGTGGTGCTGGCGTCCCCCGAGCTCTTGAAGGGATTTGAAAAGTAGCCGACACTAGGCACATCCGGCGAGGTTGAAAAGTCAAAGGAGGGAATGTCTTCTGCCTTGACGCTCTGTCCGGAGGGGGATGTTACTTCGGAACCGGGAAGGTGGTCCTGTATGTGTGGTGGGGTGAGCCAGACTGTGCTAAGAGCAAGTGAAGCACAGTGTCTAAGAATACCTCGACTGAGCCTCGGTCCGCGGTTCCCCCGCGGGCCAGAACCGGCTTTCTTTTTCTGCGCCGGGCAGGGGACATGGCAAGGCTGGTTATGCGTTTGCTCATCTCGATCCGCGACTCGGGCCGGAGATAGCGGGGATCGTTGTCGAGCATTTTGTGGATGGTCTTTTGGGCCGAGTTCTTCCTGGTTGGTCTGTCAGCTGTCTGGGTCACGCCACTCGTCTCAGTTGCGGGACACTCCAGAGCCCGCACCTTGGGCTGAAGCCGTCATCCTCCAGGACCTTGATGATTCTGTCGATCGAGAGTGTCGAGTAGAGATACAGCCGGGCCAGCTTCCGAGACCGGGATACCGTCCACTGAGGGGGACGCCCTATCCTGGAGCCGGAGGAGGTTGGCCCAGACGCGGCGGAGGACGAGGGCGGTGAGGAGGCCATCTCGATCGAGCTCGTTCTTGAGGAGGCAGTGAGGGAAGACTGGCGAGAATGCAGCGAGAGAGGCATGTCGTGATACTCGTCAATGTCGAAATGGCCTCCATATAACGCATCGAGACACACAACTCCAGTCCGACCTGGTCGGAACCGAGTCACGACGTTGACAGGCATAATTTCGAAACTTGTATCGGATCAGGTCCGCCGTCCGTGTTTGTCAACGGGCAATTCCGCGAGTTTATTTCATCATGGAATGTGAAGAAGCCCGGCAGAAGCCCGAGGATATGTATCATGGACTCGGGCCCCGGTCAAGACCCCCTTGTCTGACATGTCAAGTGTGGGGAGCAGCCCAAGAACGGTCGAAGTCGCCCGCACATGTCAGTATGTCCGGCTTGGCGGTGTCTGTCTGTGGAGAGCATGGGTGTCGAAGGGGGAAGCCGTGGTTGCGTGATGCCACGGTACCCGTGTTTGGCGCATGAAGAAGGGGCCAGGGCAGGTACCTCGCTAAGTATAAAAAGTCGTATGCAGGGAAGGCTTCTGTACAGCTTCGGTGCAGCTGCTCGGGTTGGTGGGCACGGTGCAAAGAGGAGCCCCCCTGCATGTCAAGGGCGGCGCAAGACCCTGCGCGGCCCAAATGAAAATGGCCTCTTCTCCCCCCACTGCCCCCAGTGCGCGCATCAAGCTGCAGAAAGGCGTCGACAGCTGCTTGAAACAGGCGACGCGAGCAGGATTGCGGGCCAATGGGAGCGTCTCGCCCTCTCCGCGAGCCATGTGGCAGTGACAGGGGCCAGGGAGGTGTCGCATGCATGGTCCACGCATCGTGCATGGTCCAGGGCTCCAGGCAAGCAGGTTCCCGCCCCTTGCGCTCTTGGAGATCCTGGCGGAGGCACATGGTCACTCCTCAGCTCAGGCTCATGTTCTCAGCGCGTGAATTTGAACCCGCCCTCCACGCTGCGGTTGAATGCAATCCAACGCAAAACCCGGTATTCAGCCCATGCTTCGGTTACCGGGACGGCCAGAATAGGAAGCGGATAGGGAACAAGACGGGGTGAGACGACACTCGGCTTGGCGCCGCATTGACACCCTCCTTCTAGAAGGCTTCGATGCATACGCTGCCATATTGCGAGCCAGGGCTGGCGAATTATGCCGCAGATCGGTGTCCAGTGGAATTGTTTATGTTTATCGGCGACTCTGGTGTCCAGTTGGCTGAGGGGGAGTGTCGAGGACCAAGCGGAATGACCGAGAGAGATCTCGCGCCGCCAGAACACGGCCGGTTGTCGAGACGATGCGGCGAGGCCGTGGATCTCGGCATTCACATTCGAGCATTCCTCGGTTTATTTGCTGTAGTAATTGTTAGCTACCTTACTACTTAGGCAAGGTTCTTCTGGAGCGGAGCAAGGATAGACGTGTGTGTTCTCGCCAAAACGTATTATTGAACGGTCAAGGTAGTTGATTGTTGATCGACGCGAAGCGATGCTGTGAGCGTGATTGCGCTGAGAGCACCAGACTCGACTCGGTGACGAATGGACCAACAGCGATGGTCCAACGAGCCAGACGCAAACTTCAAGGTCGGCGATAACAAGGGTCAGAATGGCGTTCCCTTTGTCGGCTCGGCCCTCGGCCCGACGGTGGGCTCAAAGAGCAGGCCCGAGGGTGGTTGTCAGAATAAGAATTTGGCCAATTTTGAGTTTTGTGATTGCCGATCAGCAAACACCAGTGCCCGGCAGTGGACAACACAGCGCGCGATCTTGCAATAATTAGGGCTGGCAAATCGCACAACACCCAACCCAAGCCGGGGTGCCTTCAGAGTTGGATGGAGAAAGCGGAGTGCATGGCTGCCTAAGGGTGCCTCACCTACCTATCGACGGGAGCCCACCTTCCTTCTTTTCTTGCAGAATCGAGTCGTAATCAATCCCCATCTGGGGTCGGGTTGGGTTGCAGCTTCCACGTTCGGCCGTATGAGGCACTGGAACAAAGAACAGAACGGGGAAGTCGAATCCCAGTTGGCAACTGAAACCGAAATTTTCCCAACTGCCTGGGATGGAAGCTGCCGGACCCCGAGTCGGGTCGTTAATGTCAAGGAATTGGAATCGATCGCCCCAACTCAACCTGGACCTTGAGGCTTTGATTCCACTTTGTGCCAACGCCAACTCCGAGAAGCCGAAAAAAAAGCCTCCAGTCTAAGAAGGACAAACCAGCAATGCTTACGTCGCCCTAGACGCCGGGGTTGTTATTTTCGACTTGCACGTCACCATAATTCCTTGCAAATGGCAAGTTATTAATAATATTCCCTCGATCCCTCGCTGAGTCTCATCACCACTGGAGGCTGCAGCGCGACGTGGCGTTGACGTCGCCGAGGACATTCTGGGCATTTGCCGCTTTCTTCTGTCAAGAAAATATGAACCCTACCCATCGGCACCGACGGTCTCAACGACTGGAATTCGGATACGGGCCTCCGACCGGGTAGCTGTCGAGTGCCGGGCGCCACGGCGGCCCACAACAAAACGATCTGGCAGGGGGGTTGGTTTCGATCGTCATTCCTGCTTCCGTGACCACACCGATGCTTTGTTGACTTACTCTACTGCATCCTTACTGGGCTCAAGCCCCAACGGCGCGACGTATCAACCGACTCCCTGAGGGTCAAGCTGCACCTTGGTTAAAGCAGTCGACGCTCACTCGTCGGCGAACTTGTTCCTCTGACGCCGTGATGGCCAGATCCCAGTCACAGATGACACTACTGGCAGAGGTACGTCGAGACAAGTTTGGTCCCACTTTGACTCTCATGATCCTCTTTGTAGCTGTATGTACTAATGACTGCGCTGTTCAAGCTCTGCTCACGCTCGCCGATGCTCCGCCCCCAACGGAGCTGGACGCCGTACAGCCTCCTCGCGTGCCCCCCATAGTTTGTCGCATGAGCAAAGACCCCGCGCGGATCAGTTGATCAGACCAAACCACTTCAGCAATTGCTGCTCGTTCACTGTCGACGCATGCCCGATGCCCTGTCCAAAGAACCCCTGCAGCTTCGTCCCGTCGCCATACACCTGTTGTGTGAACTGCGCCGACGGCACGCCGGTCACAGTCTTGGTCAATTCGACGCCCAGCACGTTGGACCACTGCTTGAGAGCCTCGTAGGCGCACTGCGGCCTGACCAGGGTGTCGGCCAGCCCGTGCGAGATTTGCATTCTCGGTCGCCGTCCGGTATATCCAGGATACGCATTTCGCACCAGGTTCCCCCACTCTTGCGGCGTTTTCTGCAAGCCTTGTGCGCACGTCTGATTGGAGCTCATCGGTGTAGCAGCCGGCGCGCCTGTGGGTCGAAACGCTCGCTGTCAGTCATGCTCTTGCCGTTTTGAGTTTGGGACAGGGGTAAATGAGTTGCAACAAAGCGCCGAGCCGGCGCCGAGGTCGTGTCAGGTCAACAACCCCCTTCACAATTTCACATGTATAGTATCAACAACACCCCAGCAGCCCTCTGACCATCTCACCGTGCCCAAAATGGAGACCGAACTTACCCAGGAAGCAGCCAAACGCCACGCCAGAGTAGGCCGCGCCGGCCTCAAACACGTCAGGGTAGGATCCTACCATGAGGTTGGTCATCATGCCGCCGGACGAGAAACCCATGACGTAGACGCGCGACCGGTCGGCAGTGTATTTATCGATGGTGTAGTTGACCATGCTGACGATGCCGAGCGCATCGCCGCCCCTGCCGTGCGTCAGGCTGGCCGTGTTCTGCACGTCCCAGCAGTTGCTCTGGTTGGGCGTGCTCGGGTAGATGAGGATGAAGCCATTGGAATCGGCATACGACGGGAGCTTAGTCCCGCCGAACCATTGCTGGCCCGAACCGCCGCAAGGGTGGAGCTGTGTGTCCGGTCAGAACCAGGAGAAGCATGAATGGGTCGCCTGGGGCGGGTTGGAGGCTTACCGCCACAATGATAGCTGGCTTGGTGGCGACCTTGTCCGGGACGTAGATGTACATCTGGATCTTGGACGGGTTGTCGCCAAAGTTGCTAACCTGCTGCAGCGACGCGCCCAGGCACGTTGCCGCCGTGGCGGCGAGCCCAACGAGAGTCCGAAGAAACATGACGAGTGGCTGACAACAAGAATCAAGGTCCAAAATGATACTGACTGGTCAGACAGGTAGGTACTGAAAATCCCCTTCTCTGGCTGTAAAATAATCACAGTCAATGGCGATATATATACCTTCGGACGACTTCGGCCATTGGCCTTCTCCTCACCACCGCCCCGGATTCGCACCGGAGTTCACCAACATGGCAATGGGAATCGGCAAGTTCAAAACACCTTGAGAATTACAGGATCAACGGACGTCAACTAGACACTTCCCCTTTTGGATTCTGTCCCGGCCAAGATGTGCGGCTATGGCGGGTAAATCACAACACGCAACGGGATACGGCAGGCGGCACGCAGTTGAGCCGCCGAGACGACCCAAGATCGGGGTTATATGCAGGACGTAGATGAACACCCTCTGGGGAACCTGGCAACGTATGCACGTCGGCAGCTGTCGTCGGCAACCCTATTCCCCTGGTGTAACGGGCGGGAGGCGCCGGCGATTGGGTCGCTTGTGGGTGTAAGTTGATCGACAAAACAAGAGATCCTGTCAATCCACGCACCGGGGAGGAGGGTGTAACGGTTGTTAGGGGATAAAAGGCCGTCGGCTTTGCTGGTCGGGACTTGAAGGTTTGTCAACTCCAACATTGGCCCAGAAGGATGACCGATTCTTCACGGACTCTTTGCCAGGGAGACAAAAGTAATACTTCTCGGAACCCAGTTCTGGGTCTCTCCTCAACAACCGAATGGGGTTCCAATTGGAATTTTACTACACCACTACACCAATAGCGGCGGCATTGAGTCTCGGCTCAAACAAAACAAACAGTAACTACCAGGAATGTTCATCTCTGGCCGTTCGCTTCACCCCAGTCCACCCAACCACTCAGTCCAACCACCAGGTAGGTAGTTATCTCTGCTCTCTTTACTTCTGCGACCGTTTCCCCTCTTTTCTCTGTTGATTTATTTTCCTATTCGATTTTCTTTCCCTGGTTTCCTTCGTTTTGCTTCCGTTTCTTCTTCCCTGTGGCGTGTGTTCTGCACCTAGGGACACGGGCCCTCCCAGTTCACATGTTAGAACATCCGTTCGCCGCTTTCGAGACTAGTACCTGACACTCAACCCAGCAGTTAGGCAAGTTTCAAAAAACACCGGACCACCATCCGTCCCGTCCTTCCACGTGTTTGACAGAGTCTCGTCTCAAACACCACCGAGATCAAAGCGCTCCCGCCCGACCGGCCACGTGCAAATAACCCGGGAGCCACGTGGACTGACAGTGAAGCACGGTATGTCTCAGAACCGCAGGGAACTTGCTCTCATCAACAGCAGTGAACTGTTTGGTCGTCTGTTGTGGGGTGCATCTGTTCTCACACCCCGGATTCAACCAGCCGTGGAATGCTTACTACATCTAAGCTAGGTGGGTACCTCGTCGGCGGAGTCCCCGTAAGGTCTGATCATCTTCGAAGTGAATCGGGTACTTGAATCACTGTTTCTTTTTCAGCGTAAATGTCACCGCTCCCGCGCAATCTCCTCCACGTGCTCCGGGTAGACTTCGAGACGTTTCTATGCACAGCACAGCCACGTTTCTGATAACGTCTTCTATAATTACTAATAATTAGCCAATTGATATCATTCGCTGGCACCTGAGATTGATATTCACAATCCATCCAGCCCTACCCTTGGCAACCACGTGTACCACGGCCACCCGGACGACAGACAGGGGGGATGGAACCTGCCCGAGAAGCCGCATGAATGATAGAAGAATCCAGAAGCGTTCATACTTCACATGTTGACTTACACCGAGCCATGCCAGTGATATCATACCGAGGCCTGAATTCATCATTGTACAGACTCGGGTCCTCGGCCTCCTTTGCATGAAAGATAGCTTGCTCAGCCTCTGACCCAGGGACTCAGCTGCGCCAACCAAATTCTGGTCTGGCCTTTTTCCTTTCTGCCTTTCCTCAATCACTTATTGGCCTACCAAAGAGCTCATCGTTGCCCAGAGGATCAGCCCCCAAGTCAAAAATAGCGTTCCGGGACATGCATGGACTCAAACAGGCAAGTGTGGTCTCCGAGAGGCTTGTCCTTACCAAGAGGCATTGATCCATGAAGCACAACAGGACGCAGAATACCTAATGTGTATCGGCTCAGGCAATGCAGTCAGTGTGGACGTCAATAACATCGCGCGGGTTGACATTGACAAACTCAAGGAGCTCCTGGCCAAGAACCTCGCACAGAAACAGCCCTTGAATGCGGTGGTGGCCGTGATGGGGTCCACCGAGGAGGGCGCTGCCGACCCCCTGCACGGGATTCTTGCCCTGCGGCAGCAGTTCCAGGCACAGGGTATGCCAATTCAACACAAGCGAGCTACCAGAGGTTGTACGGAATAGAGCTGGAAGGAAGGGCGCCATGGCCGGCTTGCACCCCAAACACAGGACCAGTCACCCAACCATCTGCCTACCTCGGTAACACCTGCATGTCGAGCCAGCCAGGCCAGCCGCCAGCTCACTTTGAGTTTTACCAGATGGTGACAGACCGAGTCAAGCTCCAGGCATGAACAAGCCGATGTGTTGGAGTTGGTGGCGGCGCAATCTACCCCAGCGGTAATTAGAACAGAAAGAAAATCACTGAATTTGTTGAACTTGCTCCATGACGCCACGTTGGTATACATGCCCCTGGCCCAACACCCAACACCAATGCAAACCAACAATACGCCCGACCTGGCCAAAACGACACCTGCCCCAACACAGTATGATGTCGGCACAGTACCATATCGGCAAACCGACCCTTTCCACCCAATTGATCGTTAATCCAAATCCATTTTCCCAGCCTCAACTACCCACACAACCCAGCAACAACCCAAGCCGACACACCCCCGATCACCGATGGAGCGAACTCTGCGACGGCCGTGACGAATGCCTGACCAGCCCATCCTCGGAAACCGTCTTCTGGTCCTCCCACACAGAGGGCATGGAGCGACCGCCGCGGGTGCTGGGCTCGGGGATGTTGGAGAACTGGATGAACTGGACGGAGCCCGACTTGGGGGCGGCGTCGCGGCGGATGAAGCCGCGGAGGATGGGGATGGAGGCGGCAATGACCGACATGGCGGGCTCGGCGGTGCCGAAGATTTTGAGGTCGACTGTTGTTGCTGTTTTGGGGATTGTTTTGTTAGTGTGTGCTGCTTATTTGAATGGGATCAACTGATGGTGGTGTGGGGGTTGAGCGTACAGTGGACGGACGAGATGTCCTTGAGGGAGATGATCTTCATGAAGGCGATGATGCCAGAGCTGTGGGGGGTGAGAGGTGGTTAGCGTCTTGGAGAGGCAAGTGGGAAGACAGGAGTTTGGTATGGGAAAGGGGGAGGGGGGTTGGTCAGGCGGGGGAACATACAAAACACCCATGCTCATGGCGACCAACGCGCCAACCTTTTCCCGCTTGTTGATGGCGACGTTCCAGACAATCTTCCACGGGATGATGGCAAGCACGATATCCATGCTGCCGGAATACACTGTTCCGACCGTTAGCGAATCCTTGCCGCCCCCGTCTCCAGTCGCTCGCCCATCACCACCTACCGCTTGTAAAGGTCTGGTAGCGTTGCATGGTCACGGGGTTCCAGCAGGTACCGACTATCTCGGGATGCCAGAGCTTCGCGACGGGCCAGCACCGCGTCCACATGATGATGGCCGAAACGCCGAGAAAGACGTTGACGGTGATGATGATGGCCCAAATAAGCCACTTCATCCAGCCGTTCGAGATGCGCAGCAGGGTGATGCCAAACGAAGTCTTGCTCCACGCCGCCGCGAGGATGGTGGCGAACCCGGCGGCGTACGAAATCATGGCCATCGTGGGCATCTTCAGGTAGTCCATGTCCTCGTAGTGCATGCCGATGCCATACTTTGTCCCTTCGGTAAGCATCGCGGTCGAGACCAGGATGGAAACCTGCGTATCGAAATTCGAGATTAGCAACAGACAGAGACAGGCCGAGACGGGACTGCAACCCCGGGGGTGCGCACCCAGCTGAGAATCAGAAAGTGGTCATCCCAATACAGGGACCGATGCCGCGTCAGCTTGCAGTAGACGCGCAGGGCAAGGAAGATGCCAGAGACGCTGGTGAGGACCCATATCGCCCAGAGAAGCATCGACGCATAGTTCTCGACTTCTTTCGGGGCCGCTGCATCGGCGGCGGCGTCGGCGGCATCGGCGGCATCGGCGGCAGCGGTGTCGCGCCCCGCCAGGTCGGGGAGCGCCATGGCCACGGTCTGCCAGAGGTCGCGCGGGAGGATCCGCATGGGAACTGGCTGGGCCTTGGAGGATGACGGCAAGCGAATGGAGTGGTGGTCCGTTGGGGCGGGACACACAGCGAGGGCAGCCCGTAGAGAGTGTGGAGGGCGACTGGGGTGGGATAGAGTGACTTATATTGCAGAGCAATTTAATCGAGAGTCGGAAAGGCTGCTCCGCGTCTGATGTCTGGCTTGGCCCGAGATTGACGAGAGGATTCGCTTCCTTGGGAGCGGGAATGGGTTCGGCGGGTGGTATTTTAACATCGATGCGGCCAACTCAGGCGAAGAGGGTACCGAGATGCAGAGGTGCAGAGGCGCAGACGCTGAAGATGGATGGTCTCCTCCCCAAGGGCCATCACGCTTGCACCTGCATCATCCCGTCTCTGAACAATTAGTCTGGGAGTTAAACGACGCCATCATCTGGTCCGTCCTCTGGCCCATCTTCAAAGCGTGCGGGATCGTGTCTGGAGGGGCCAGCCACAATGCTGAATCTGGGGGTGGTCCAGAGGCGCGGGCCCAATTGACAAGGTCGCTTCCCAGGCTCGAGCCAGGTCCCAGGAACCAGCCAACGCCATTCAACGCCCACTGTCGATCGAGTCGACCAAAACGAGATGATTTGCGATGCTGGGAAGAGGTCTGAGCGCCGCGCGGGCTGCGGCCCAGGCAACGGCGCCGTCCGAGTTTGGCCTAGACCCGAGCCACTGGGACGGCTCGCCTTCATAGGCTGTGAGCTGTGTGAGCTGCCCGCGCACAAATTCCAGGTCGTGGACAGGCTTGCGAGCCTCTTTCTCTCGTGTGCCCCGCTTTCCCCGAGTCCCACTCCAATCCTTCAACGGCATTCTCTCCACCTTCTCCACCCTCTCCACTTTCTCCACCGCCCCCAACTGCACTGGTTCATCCCACATCCACAACGGAATCCGAACTTTTGCACCCAGGCGATCCACAACGCACTACTACAGTGTATGTACATAGTACGTTAACTGCAAAGCTCCCAACAACCTACTTTGATACGAACCCGATTTAGTTTTCCTTAGTTCTCATCGCCTCTTGGCTTAAAGGCCCAAGCACACCCCGAGTGGCGGTTTATCGGTTTTCCATCTCACTTTTTCTGTGCGCAATCGCAACGGCCCTCTTCCTCTCCCCACTTCTCTTCCCAGGCTAGCGTCCGATCCCTTGCCCATCTCGCAAGCAAGTACCGGAACTAGGAAAGTTATGGGTTATGGGTCCACAGCAAACCACAGCACCAGTCACTTACCTAACACACAGCAACGGCCATAACCAGGCCATGACCAATCGTACGCAGCGAAAGCGCCATCTAAGAGCCCACTCCCGGTCAGCGAGTTTGAGACCTTGTCCAGTAGATTTGCGCCAAGCCGACCCGAAGGGCCCCGGCCGCTCACCCGGCCACCAGGCGTGGATCACCACAAGGACACGGCCAGACAGTGAAATGCGATGGAGGATCAGATCATCCAGAACCAGACGTCTGGCTATCGGATTTCCCTCCCTTCCGCCCGCTCGGACCGCGGGTGGCTTGATGGCTTGACGCGGGCTTGAAAACCGGGTTTCCACCACCTTCCAACTGCCGAAGCCAGAAGCCACAGCAACGCCATCAATCGCGCCAGGGCCAAACCCAAACCGTTGCTCTGCATCACTGGGCACTGCATCAGCCCTCACCACCACTCAACATCGCAGGGCAGGCCACCACCAGCAAAGCGACACCATCCCCAACACGGCACTCTGCTCGCCCCCCCAACCCAACACAGACACACCATCCATGCCCCCAAAACCCAAGACAGGCAGCCTTCGAGAAGGAAGTCCGACAAGTTCTCTGCGCCGGCACTCAACATGCACATGCGGACCTGCCCACCTCCCCTGCAACCTGCAGACTCCCGGACATTTTTAACAACCCACCCACCTCCTCCATCACGCACAACGTTAGTGCAGAATCATCATGCAAGGTCCCCCATCAGGTGTGATCCCTCCCAACCCTCAAGCACAGTACGATGCAGCCACACGCAGCACCTCGGGAAGTTCCAGGCAGCCCTTGTGAGGTTAAGGGCAGGTCGAGACAGGTCCGGTAGGGTTAGTTAGGTAGGTGGGTTCCATGTCCATGACGGGACAGGGCGCGTTAGGTAATTAGGTCGTGAGGAGGTTTCGGGCTGGTGTGGTTCAGTTCTCTCGTTGCATGTGAGCATGTGAACTAAACTGCCTGGCCCTGGAGCTAACCTCGAGAACCCACATCGGCCCGCGCCGTCTTTTCGCCATCCTCACCATCGAACACGCAAAGTCTGTGTGTGGTATGGACACCGGACGGACGTGCGACTCGATATCCCTTCCCCCTCTTGTCTGGTTACTGGCAGTGTCAGTGTCGGTGTTCCTACCCAGTTACCAGCGTCTCTCTCTCTCTATCTGTTTCGTTCGCTTTGGGCAACCATTCCTGAAGGATTGGTTGTTTGGTAGGCCACCACTTTCGTCTCTAGATCGTAGGCACAGTTAGCCCAGCCCAGCCAGTTTGTGTAGTAGTAGGATGTGTTTCCCTGCCGCTGCAGTTTCGGTTTCGTTTGTGGGGTTGCAACCCAAGAACATGGGACGTCGTCTTGATCCTTGGCGCTCTTCCACTGCTTGCTGGTGGTTGTCAGTGGTAGGCGGGGGGTTCAAGGTTGTCGCGGTGCCAAGCTCCTGGGTCCTGGTTCCTGGCGCCGGGCTGCGGCTGAGAGCTTGCTGTGTTGTATGTATGTACGTTGCACTGCGGTGCGGTGCGTTGCGCACGCACACGTCTTGGGCGGGGGCGGGTGGCTAACTCGGGCTCGGACATGGCTTAACACCGCAAGAAGACTACCTGAGGCAAGGTAGGTGAGGCGGGTTCAGGGCAAGACTGGCGTACGGTCACTGGTCAGGGGCTGGCCGTGATGCGTAAGCATCCTACGATCTGAACACAGGGAGCACGTCAAAGCGCGACAAAGAGCTTCATCTGGACAGCCCGTCAGTCTGCGAGGTTGTCTTTTTGCGCGCAAGTTTGCTTGTCTGTAATACAGTGCCCGGGCGCCTGAGCCGGGGGGCGGATAAGCTGAGTCGCTTTGGATTCAGCAGATGCGACCCTGAAATGAGGGGGAGGGAGAGGATGGCAAAGATGTCCCAAGCTCAGAACGGTCCGTGTTATCGTGCCCCAGGAGGGAGCGTTCAAGGGAGAATTGGACACGGTTGCATGCAGCTGCCCCGTACTACATGAGCTTGGGATTTGATGCTCAGCAGGACCGAGCGGTTGCTTGTACGGAACAGTTTGCCCGCTCGCAGCCCTGTTGTTGTATCCCACACGCTGCGTGGTCAGGGTGGTGACGGTCCGGGATATATCCGTATGTCAGGTCAAGACCGCCTCTTCCACCTTCTCAGCAGGCTTTGGGGCAGTCCAACGCCCAAGCTTTGGGCTTTTCCTCTTCTCCATGCCGTGCCGCACATGGTAGCCGCTTCCTTGTCATATCAACATAAAGCGGGCACTACATAATTAGCAGCATACCGTATATCCCCGAATGGCTCGGAGACGCCACAGTGGCAAGGCTCGGAGACGCGGCAACACCAGCCCGACGGGTGAGGGCACCTGCCTGGTAACGGGCTGGAACGGGCTAGAACATGACGCGGCGCGGCATGTTGCATGGCAATTGTACGGAGGAGATGCTGGATGCGGACATCAAGCCACAGCCGAGCAGGGCTCCAACCAACTCTAATCTTGTTGGATTCGTTCTGACGTCTGGTCCCAACTGGACGATTTGAAGCCAAAAGCGTTGTCTCTTCAGAGGAGGGTGAAGTTGAGCCTACACTTCCTCGACTCGTGTTAGGATTTCAGCTTGCTCCTTGAAGGCTTGAGCTGCCAGCAAAGAGAAAGAAATACCAAGTACCTAGGTATTGAATCAGAGGGGGGCCATGCTGCGATCTTGTGCCCCGGATTTTGTTGAATGGTTCTTTTCTAATATCAAGTCCACCAACACTGCTTGGGTGAGGTAATCGGCAATTCAAGTTGAAGACGAGACACATAAAGGCATTCGTCCCCGCCAACGGCCATGTCAAACGCCCCTTCAATTCTGATATGTATAATACATGTACGGAAAACATACTATTTACGTACCTACCTGGCAGCTTGATGCAGCTCTCATTGCCAGGAGGGGAGGCCGGATGTGCTGTTGCTGTGCGGCCGTGGACTAGACCTTACTGCACGAGTAATGTGGAATCTTATCAGGTGCCTGGGCAACGCTCAAGCATTGAGAGCGGCGACACCGAACAAGACCTGGAAGCAATTCTTGCGCGGGAGAACCCAGATTCATGGGGACTCGGTCATGGGAAGAAGAAGAATCTTGCTGCGTGCGCTTCTGCGTGATGTCGGCTTGTCGAATGGTCGGTCACGGCTACGGCACCTGTTGGATCGCGAGTCTGCGGCAAGGATCAGTCTGCATGCAAGCGCACGGCCGGCGAGCAAGGGACGGTGTTGCTGGGCGTTTCCATGGCGTCTTCTAGAATGCACCTTGTCAAGACGAGGCGTCCAGCCTCCGCGGTATCCCTGCAAGAAGCTCCGTTTCCCCCACCTCCTGCGGGGTTGAGGTTGGGGTTGGGGTTGGACTGGGGATGGATTGGGGCCCTGGGGGTTCGGGAAGGTGGACCTAGAAGATGCTTTCTTGCGCAGCCCGGGCAGCCCCTGAATTCCCCGAATTGGCCTCCAGAACACGAACACACACACACACCCCCAGAGAGAGAGAGAGAGAGAGAGACAGAGACAGACACTCAGAGAGAGAGAGACAGAACAGACAGACAGACAGACAGAGAGAGAAAGAGAGAGAGAGAGACAGACAGAGAGAATAACATTCTTGCGTGCCCGGGCGGAACCCGATGGGCCGAGATGAGCGGGGCAGCAATGACCACTCCCGCGGTACCGACAACACTCCCGCCCGTTGACCTGCAGACTAAATCCGCTCGCTTCGTCCTGGGATTCCAGACTGTGAGGTGGATGTAGGGTAGCATTACAAGGTCAGCCATAACCGGTGACGGGAAATAAGAAAATAACAAACTGCACTATTGACGAATGATTACTGTATACGGAATACAGCACACAGTACGGCAAACAGAGTTGATTATGTATATCCCCTTGCGGCGCTACCCTGAATCTGGCAACGGGCTGCCCTCCTCCGAGCTCGCCGGGGCCGCCGTGCGTGCTTCGGCCCGGCACACAGGGACCACCACGGCCCCGTTCTGTCACGAACCAACCACACAGGATCCGTTCTATTGCACACCTTCCCCATCAGTGCAAACCTCCAGCCCCATGAGCTTCCTTCAAGCTTTCTCTCATAAAAGTGGGCGAGGGCGCCCCCTTACCATACCACACAGACACACACCTCCATCACACCCTTCCATCGCCGATCCCTTCCGCATCCCACCCTCCCCCTCCTTCTCCATCCACAGGGCTGCTCGAAACCACCACCCATCATGAAGCTCCCGACCTCCCTCGGCCTCCTCAGTCTCCTCGGCCTCGTGCCCTCCCTTGCCTCCGCCGCGGCCTTCACCGAAGTCACCGAGAACTTCGGCCCCAACCCGCGCAATGTGAGCTTCAACATCTACGTGCCCGACAAGGTGGCAGCGCACCCGCCCATCCTCGTCTACCCGCACTGGTGCCACGGCCTCGCCTCGCAGGCCTATGACTGGTCGCGCTGGTCCGCCTTGGCCGACGAGCACGGCTTCATCGTCATCTACCCGGGCAGCCCCAACGCGGCCGACCAGTGCTGGGATGTCTCGAGCAAGGAGACGCTCACCCACGACGGCGGCGGCGACAGCCTCGGCATCGTCAGCATGGTCCGCTGGACCCTCAAGAAGTACAACGGCGACAAGAAGCGCGTCTTCGTCACCGGCATCTCGTCGGGCGGCATGATGACCCAGGTGCTGCTGGGCGCGTACCCCGACGTCTTCGCCGCCGGTGCCTCCTTCGCCGGTGTGCCCTTCAGCTGCTTCGCCCCGGCCAACAACGAGGGCGCGTACGACTCCTGGAGCAATGACTGCGCCACCGGCCAGCTCGTCCGCACGCCGCAGCAGTGGGGTGACCTCGTCCGGGCCGCATACCCTGGCTACCGCGGCTGGCGCCCCAAGATCCAGATCTACCAGGGCACCCTCGACGAGGTCATCAGCTACACCAACTTTGGCGAGGCTGTCAAGATGTGGACCAACGTCAACGGCATCAGCGACAAGCCCGTCAGTGTCGTCGAGAACACCCCCCTGCCCGGCTGGACCAAGTCCGTCTACGGGCCCAGCGGCTGGGTCGAGTCGTACAGCGCCGGCGGCGTCACCCACGACATCAAGCTGCAGGAGGACACCATCCTGGGCATGTTCCAGCTTAACTGCACTGGAAACTGCTTCGAGTGGGGCAAGGGGAGCCCGACCCGTCCCAAGTGCTAGACGACACGTTGGGTCGATGCCTTGTGACTCTTGTTATTAACGTAACTACGGAGCAAGAAGAAGAGATGAGATGACAGTGTTTAGAGACCTTAGCTTCACATGTATATACTTGGATTAATATGTACTTGAATAACACTCAATATATACTGTCGGGATTCAAAAGCTGGACAAGGACCTGGCAACCACGTTTGGGATCTACGAGACCGGCAATCTGGCTGTCGGCTCAGAGACACCTCATGCTCAACCCCGTTCCAGACCAGCGTGAAAAAGAGGAATCGATGACAATCCACAGCAAACCACAATGCCAGAGCCCATTTCTCTTACGTCACGACCCGACATGTAAAGCACATTGCAAGGGAATCCTGCCAGCTTTCGCTGCCTTCCTGGAATTAAGACATCATCTTTCAATTCCTGTCTCGCTTGTCGTCACCACTCCCACCATCGCGCAGCCACCAAACCCCCCAACAAAAACAAATACAGCCAAACCTGATCCATTCCTTTGCCAGACAGCCGAGGTTTCAGGCCTCACTGCAGCTGGTCTCCATCCCCCCAAAAATAGAAGAGAATGGAAAACCGTGGTCCCAGTCGTCAACTTCGTAAATGTTACACTTCCACCTTTTCAACCTTCCAATGCAAATGTTGAATACCAACCCAGAAAAAGGACATTCCACCCAGCAACAAACAACCCAACCCAATCTCCATATCCAAGCCAACGCCAAGCAAATTAAAGAGGGAGAGAGAAAAGAGAAAAGAAGAAAACGGGGAAAACAACCCCCTTAAGAAACCTCCCCATCCCTTCCATCCTACCTTTCCTTCCCACCCAACAGAACTAATACCTCTCCCCCTTCCCCTTTTTATCCCCCCTCTCCACCAACTCAACCACACTCTCCTCGCTCGACCCGCTCTCCCCAAGATACTTGCCCACCACCACCACCCCCTGATCCTCCCTACTCCCACGCACTCCCTTACCCCCACCCCCGCCACTAACAACACCACAAACAGTCCCCATCCCCATCCCCAATCCCCCAAAACCCAACGGATCCCCCGGCCCGCCAGCAACACTACTCTTCCGAACACTGCCCTTCCGAACACTATTTTTCCTCGGGACAGGCGGGCCTGCCTCATCCGGTAGTGGCAGTAACAGTGGCGGCTGTGGCGACGGACCAGCAGGGGGAAAGTCAGACGGCGACGAGTTAAACATGGGAAGACGGCGCAGCAGCAGGCGGAACGAGGGCAGGCAGGGGCAGATGACGCCTACGTCCAGCTCGATGCCGGACCAGAGGCATACTTGGACTATGTCTTCTGTTGTTTTTGAGACAGATCAGCTCTGGGTCTTTCTTCTTCTTCTTTTCTTCTTTTTTGTGGTGGTTTGGTGTGGTGGTGGATTGAGCAACTCCCGCGAGATGGGGTGGTTGAAACAGGACAAAGAAAATTCAGGGGTTGGAGGTCAGTAGGGGGACGTACTGGTTGGGTTTACGGTTTGAGTGAATTCGTTGATGGTTTTGAGGCGGGTGAGGCTGACGATTACAACGCTGGGTGAGGGAGGTGGGTTATTAGTTTCAAGTTCCATGTTGAAAGAGGGAGTTGGTGAGTTGCAAGTTGGTAGGTCTGCGGTCTGTGTTGGAAAAGGGGGGAAGATGAAAACATACCCTACACCGAAAAAGAACATGAGCCCGCCCATGAGCTTCCTCCTCCACGGCAGCGTCAGGCCCATGAGCTGCGACAGCGGCAGGCCGAGCATCCACACGTCAAACGCGATCCCCGTCGCCGCCGCCACCCACGCCAGGATGTTGTAGTTCCCGCAGTGGCCTTCGTCCATCCCCTCCCACTGCATCCAGAAGTAGGGAAGTGGCCGGCACTGGAAGATGATGGCCATGAAGAAAGTGACGTTGTAGATGAGGTTGAAGACCATGGTGCCGATCAGGAGGCGCCCGAGCCGCTTGTCCGACTTGGGCGGGAAGATGCGGATGTAGAAGAGCAGGATGGACGCGCGGAAAAAGAACCGGCCGAGCGTGTAGAGGAGCATGTCGCCGAAAAACATCTGCCGCGGTGTGAGCAGCCAGTAGAGACAATCAAATCATCCGACCCGCACTTACCCTGACGACTGAGGTGACATTATCAAACGGGACGAACCACATGTCCTTGCCCTGACCAAGCTTGATGGCTAGTCGAAGAGGTTAGTACTCGGGCCGGAAGCAGGCGCTAAACGCGGTAGAAGACAGCACCTTTAATGTTCATCGCGGTAAAGAGCGCAGCACAAATCTGACAGACGCCATCAGCACTTATTCGTACCAAGCAGAACGAGAGATGGCGCAGGGCATGCACATACAAAGCTCAGCAAGTTGGCCAGGTCATCCCACCAGAAGTAAGCCTGGGTCACGACGCGCGCAACAAGGCGTAACACGACGGAAACAACGGCAAGGGCAATGAAGACCGAGTAGACAGCTAGCAGCCCACCGTTCCCTTCCGGGGGCATGCCGCAGAGGTGGGAGGTGATGTTTTTCGTGGCTTTTGAGAATCAGCACCCGCTCTCCAAGTCCCAGCACAAATAATACTGAGCGGTCGTACTCAGAGATTCCCTGATGGTGCAGGACAACCTGACACAGGCAGTCGCCGTGTCGCTGAGGCGTTCGTCGCTGCAGATACATGTGGCGTCCCTCGGGGAGCAAGTCGACTGGGCTATCGCGCTGTCTAGACAGCTTCGCTGAGTGCAGGTATCAGATATCAGCCCGCCGTTTCTCAGGCCCGACGAGTTGGTGTCTCGTCAGTATGTAAATACGTACTCCGCAGTCCGGTAAGGCGGCATGGGCTTCGGCCAGCGATATCAAGCCCCCCGTGTCGGCGCCGGCTGCCGCGGCGGCGGCATTGCTGAGGGACAGCAGACACAGGCCGAGGACGACCGAGATGTCTCTGGAAAGCAGCAGCATGTTAATCCAGCATTTGCTGCGGATGGATCTGGTGAGATTCGAAATGGGGTCGGTCGAGAGAGGGGCCGAAGGGAACCCAAAGAGGCGCCGCCAAAGACACGACCCCGGATGGTTATGTACAGTAACTATGTATGCATGTACCCACAGGACGTCCCCCCGCGCCCCTGTGCCGAACCCCAGGTTCCTTGCTCATGGCACGCGGCAAAGTCCCCAGAGAGCGTGTGTCTTGGCAGATCGCCATCCTCGATAGCTTCCCGGAAGAAAAGGCGCGGGGGAGAAAGAAGCAAGCACAGACACACACCACTGGGGCTCTCTCTGCATGCTGAAGCAAAAGGATAAGTGGTTGGGCCTTTGCAGGGGCCCTCGGGTATGGGGGCTAACACTAGCGTCTGACGAGAAGAGGAGTTGTCATTGGTGTCGCCAAGGACTCTTGCCCAAAGCAACAAGCTGGGCATGGGCGTGACAGGGAGCAGGCAAGGTGAGTGAAGCAGGTTGATGGGCCCGGTGACTGTTCACATGTCCTGTCAAGTATCGACTGTCAAGATCACCAACCCACATGGGACGCCTGCAAGTCGGCGAAACGTCAGACGGCAATGCTACGCTGCAAGTTTCGCCATTGTCCTGGCCCCCCCAAGAACAAGACGACATCCTCTGCATTCGCCGCGTGTCGGAGGTTCGGAAAAGGGGCGCCCCAAACGCCTTCCCGCCGCCACTGCGCATTGCACATGTGCAACACTCTCCCGGTCGAGTTGGCGCCCTCACATTTCCAGTGCTATCTCCGCCTGGTGCTGGGGAGCCTGCACGCGAGCATGACCATCAGTAACAACTAGCGTTTTTCGCTAACAGGGCGCCGCATCTCTTAGGTTAGTGTGTGATGAAGATGGATGGGAGTCTTGCCCTGTTCGCCAACTCCTGCAGCGCCCCCAGATGTGATCAGCATGTGTCAATGACTGGGGGTCTTCACGGCCGCATTCCGCGCCATGTCGCGAGATGTGGTCAGTGTGTCGCCCCCCTGCTTTGACTGGTTAGAGGTCAACGTTACGGAGCAGTTCATGTTAGTTAGCTGCAGCTTCATCTGAACCTGTCATTGATGTCCGAAGGCCTGGGCCAGTGTCCACCTGTCATCCAGCGGCTGTCACGGCTGGCCACATGGCTTGCCGAGACACCGTTCGGATGGTCTGCGGAACCCGGTTCCTGGAAAGAGCCAATGCTGGGAGCTGCAAAACACTGGATGATGGGCCCGGATGGCGCATCGACCACACCCGGCAGATGCCCCATCCTGGGAATCCCTCGAAATCCCTCGAACACGAGTTGAAAGCCGAAACGAAACCGCAATGGGCGTTCAGCGGAGAGTCAATTTGATCTGAATCGTTCTGATCATCATAAACCCGAAACTACAGCACCAATTCGAGCATGTCGTGCGCAGCGCCATTCATGTCGCATGAGACCGACCCTCTAACAAGTCAGCGGCGCCCTGACAATCTGATCACTCAAGTGCTTGCGCGGAGATCTGGGCGACATCCACCTTAACCCAGCTCCCAGTGTCTGTGTCTGTGCGCCAGACCTCTAGCGCCGTCGGTTTGGGGAAATCCCAGCCTGTGTGTTTGTCGATGTTGGTGCGACGGGCAGGAAACCGAAGCTGCGAGGTGCTCCTGCAGGGACCGGTGGATGGGGGATGGACTGATGGATTGATGGCTGGGCTGGGAAACTCAGAACCCACCCAGCTGAGCCAGCAGCCAGCCAAGCCCACCCCGCAGCCAGCGAGGAACGCCCCACTAAAAAGTAACCAGCCGATAACGATAACGTTCGGCACCCCTGCTGCAGCCAGGACAGGAAAAAAAAATCTCGGACGGGCGACAGCGAGCTTGAAGAACAGACATCGACACAGCACGACAGTCAGGATCTCGGCAAGATGGTCAAACGAAAGGTCGCCGCGCTGGAAAAGGTCGAGGCCGATCTGGTCAATTTGCAGTACAAGATCAGGAGAGATCCGAGGTATGTCTGGTCCTCAATTACCATTTTGTTTTGTCCATGTTTCTGTCCCGCGAGTTGCTCGCCAGTTCGTTTCTACAAGTCGCTAACCCCCTGATTTAGATCATATGCCCAGGAATTCTACGACCAGTGGCTCGCCTACGATGCACAGCGCCAGATCTTCATCTCGTCCCCCTCGACCGTCTCGGGCGAAGACATCAGGAAATTCCACGACCTCGTAGATCTCGTAGCCCACGTCGCCGACCTCTACCCCGACCTCACCGCCCCTTACCCCGACCACCTGAAGGAGCTCCTGAACCAGCACCATGCGACCCTCGACAAGGAACTGCGCGAGAAGGTCGTGGGAAGCCTGGTGCTGCTGCGGAGGAAGGACGTGATCGACTCGACCAGCCTGTTGACCACGCTGTTCCCGATCCTCATCTCGACGCCGAGCAAGACGCTGCGGTCTCTGCTGTACACCAAGATCATCAGCGACCTGAGGGAGTCAAATTCCAAGTCGACGAACCACCGCCTCAACCGGACCATCCAGACCGTGCTGCACAACCTCGTCACGTCGGACCGCACCTCGACCAAGGGCATGTGGGCGACCCGCATAACGCGCGAGCTGTGGCGCCGCCAGATCTGGACCGACGCGAGGCCCTGCGACGTCATGAAGGAGGCCTGTCTCAGCGACAACGAGAAAGTCGTGGTTGGCGGTGTGCGCTTCTTCCTGGGCGGTGACAAGGAGCGCGAGGACATGGAGGACGAGTCGAGCGACGACGAGGTCGACCTGAAGAAGGTCAAGCACCAGGGCACCATCAACAAGAAGTCCAAGAAGCGGCAAAAGGCCTATGAGAAGGCGGTCGACAAGATCAAGAGGTATGTTGTCTGGAGTCCCTGCCCCTGCCCCTATTTGCGCCCGGCCGTAGCTGACCCAGAGCAGGCAAGAGCGCAAGAAGCATGCGCCGCACCCGTTGAACTTCTCTGCCCTGCACCTCATCCACGACCCGCAAGGCTTCGCCGAGAAGCTGTTCCAGAAGCACCTCCAGAACACCAAGAACAAGTTCTCCCTCGACAACAAGCTTCTCATCCTACAGCTGGTGACCCGCCTGGTCGGTCTGCACAAGCTCACCATCATCTCGCTCTACTCGTGGTTCGTCCGCTATCTGACGCCCAAGCAACTCAACGTCACATCCTTCCTCGCGTCGCTGGCGCAGGGCACGCACAATCTCGTCCCCCCCGACGTGATCGAGCCTCTCGTCGTCAAGATCGCCAACGAGTTCGTCTCCGAGGCTGCCGCGACCGAGGTGGCCGCCGCGGGCATCAACGCCATCCGCGAGGTTGCCATCCGCCAACCGCTGTGCATGACCGAGACTCTCCTGCAGGATCTCGTCATGTACCAGAGGAGCAAAGACAAGGGCGTGGTGATGGCCGCCAAGGGCCTCCAGTCGCTCTACCGTGAGGTGTACCCCGAGCTGCTGCAAAAGAAGTACCGCGGCAAGGAAGCCACCATGGGTCTGCGGTCAGGAGAGGTCAAGCTACGCAAGTTCGGTGAGGAAGAAGTGGGCGGCATCGAGGGCATCGAGCTGCTCGAGACATACAAGGAGGAGCAGAAGCGCCGGAAGCGCGAGGAGCAGGGGTTGGAGGATGGGGATGGCGAGAAGAAGGCGGGCGACAACGACGACGAGGAGGACGACGGCTTCAACTCGGACGAGTGGGAGATCGGCTCGACCGACAGCGAGTCGTCGGCCGGCTGGATCGACGTCAGCAGCGATTCCGAAGACGACGAACCGGCCAAGAAGCGCCGCAAGCAAGGCGAGGACGGCGATGCCGACGACGCCCCCGACCTCGTCGACACCTCCGAAGCCGCGGCGGCACAAGCCGAGCTCAACAGGATATCCAAGCTGGCCACCACCTCCATTCTCACCCCGGCCGACCTCGCCAAACTCGAAGAACTCCGCCGCGAAGCCAAGCTCGACAAGGCGCTGGGGCGGCAGTCGAAGCGCAAGAAGGAGCTCATCGACAAGCACATCGAGGACGGGCTCACGGCCGAGGACATTGAGCTGCCGGCGCAGCTGGGCAAGAAGACAACCAAGGAGGAGCGGGTGGCGCTCGCGCGCGAGGGCAAGCCCGGCCGCGAGGAGCACAAGTCGACGCAGGCGATCCGCAAGGCCAAGAAGGAGGCCGAGGGCAAGAGCACGACCAACAAGGAGAAGGCGCGCAAGAAGAACTTTTTGATGACAATTGGCAAGGCGCGGGCCAAGAATAAGAGGAGTTTGGTCGAGACCAGCAAGAGCATGAAGGCGCATATCGCGAGGAGTAAGAGCGGTGGCAGGAGGAGGAACGGAGCGTAGTTTTGTTTACCTCGGGGAGGGGAGGGGGTTGTGGTTACGTGTTTGCATTTCGGCACTTCAGCTGGGGTTGCATCAAGAAAAAGAAGTGTCTATGTCCGTTTGCAAACTCAACCTTGGCCAAGACTCCAAAATTTAATAGGTGAGTGAGTGTGCATCCCGTCGACGATGCCGGTGTCTGCGTGTAAGTTTTTGTGTTGTGCCCAGGGAGGGGTGTTGTTGCCAATGGGTTGGTAAGGCGGTTGTTAAACGGTCCTGCTGACACCCCAGCACCAATCACTGGAAAATACTCCTGTGGTCTAGCGGTTAAGATTTCGCTCTTATACCCCTCGCGAGGGTCATGGGTATGCGACGGTCGTGGGTTCAATCCCCACCAGGAGTATTTATTTTTGTGATTGGACAGCCCTGAGTTACTTCATTTCCCCTAAAAAGGGCAACAAAAATATTCTGAGGCAGCGTCGATATTGTTTTTGGCCTTTTGTTCTGTGCTAGTGCGCTCAAGCGAGCTCTCTCCCTGCTGGTTGAGCAGTTTTGCCTGATGGGTTCCGCTGCCCGAGTCTGGAAATCATGGGTCCCAGGACTCTCGGGCGAACAAGCGGCATTTGGCTGTGCCGTTGTTCTGGGACGTCCCTGTCCGGCTGTAACGCTGGGCTGCGGAGCAAATGCCGGTTCTTATCCTGTCTTGGAAGCTCTACAATGCATGCGGAGGACATCTCATATTTTCCTTTTCCTACTTTCGTCATTCAGCATTGTGACTTCTGTCGATGCCAGAGCTTGTGTCTGTCAGACTGTGACTCGTGTGAATAAGAACCCTAACCCGAAAGCAAATGTCCCAGAAACGCCTTTGCTTCGACTCCCATGCAGGTTGCCCCGACACATCCCGACCTTCCTCAAAGGGCAGCGATCTCCACCCAAGCTTACTGTGTACGGAAACACAGCCACGCACCTCTGGCCAATCCACAACACGATGACGATAGTTCTGCGCCACAGCTCCGGAATGCCGACACCGCCACACCGCTCCAGCCTCGAGCTGTGTTCGCATGGTTGACCAGACAAGGGTACAGCTTGAATCTGGAACCAACCTCAGCCCGGATAAACCAACTTCAGTCAAGCAAGCATTGCAGCTCGGGATCAACCACAGGGACAAGGCCGTCTGGCTGAGGCGAAGAATGCGGGAGAAATTGAAGGATTATTTCGACGATCGGGGCTGCTCGTCCCTCCTGCTAAGTCAGCGGGCGTCAATCGCCGTCGCAGGAACACTTGTGAAACGAAAAACTCCATTCCAGAATCCAGGGCGGGCTGCAATTGCCCAGACAGCATCATCCCCCGTGAAACTCGCCGGCGTTGCTTGTAGGGTCTCGGCGCCCAGACAGCTTTAGTATGTTTATTACTGTGCTAGAGCTCGGAACCAGCAATTCGGGGTCGTTCGTCGTTCGTCGTTTTCTGACCGCAGCTGCTTGCGGGAGCAGCCGTCTGGGGGTCGTCGTGGCACCCGCCCACCGTGCGCTCTGCACAGCCTTACGTCTTAAATGAAAGCTGAACATGAGCGCCGCCAGTTCCCAGACGGAGGCCGCCCATCCCAATTCGAGAGCAGAAAGCAGAAGCAACCCAACCCAAATCCCAGGTGCCGGGTCGATCTCCGAGCGGACCGAAGCAGTGGAGGAACGGCGCCCAGCATGAAACAGGCTCATGTGGAGGTTCCAGACTCTAGACTCCAGAGCGCTTCTATTTTGGCGGTCGGGATGGACCATCATGCCAGCGCTGATCTGCAGGGCGGCTAACATGGTGTACCACAGTCTGTATGTGTATCCATACATGTGCCCTGGCTCACCTGGGAGCCTGGGTAAAAACCCAGCACTGAACAAAGTTGCATCTCTTGTGGAGGCGGGATCTGCGGTTGAGAAGAACAAAAGCCCACAACAAACCGGACTTCCGCCCGTAACTAAAACCGACGGAGTCGCCAAACGCCGATTCCCCGTCGAGCAGTCTTGAGACGCTGGCCGGAATCTCGGGCGGCTGCGAATGAATTGTCAAAGTGAGGCAGGCCCCCAAACTTCCAGGTTGTCAGCACGATCCCGCCTCTTAGCATGACAGAGTTATTAGTTGGGAAGGCCATCCGCAAGATTGCTTACCGGACTTGGAAGCTGACGACAACTTTGTGGGTGCAGTGCAGTCCAAGTGGAGGCTCCGACGCTGGCACGGGCTGGCTCGCTGGGTACCGCTCCCCGTGTCCGTTGCACCGAATGTGGAGCAGTGATTCGGGGCCGATGTGTGCGTTCGCTCTTCTTCCTCTGGCGTCTTCGTAAGCGGCACATATACTACACGATACACATAAAATATTCCAATGGACTGGCGAAAACAAATGTGCAGCTTCCAGTTGCAGGGCTCGAAATCCCTTTCCACCATTGGAGCGCGTCTTCTGTTGACTGGGATGATTGACAACGATGGAACCCAGTTTCATCCCTTTTGTATCATCTCAAGGACGGAGCTGTTAGCGAGTTCCTGTTGTCTCTTCACGCCGAATTGGGGCAGTGCAAGGACGGAGCAGCCAACAGGATCGATCTCCAATTTCACTGGCCCCGAACACTGCCCGCCATGGATTCCGTCCTTCCAAACATTCCGTGACGGCCCGTCAGTTTCTGTCTCACTCGCATCGCCCCCGACAGTTCCTGAGCGGTGTCGGGCGCAATGGCACAAGTGAGAGAGACACTCCATTGAGGACACCCTTTTTCCTTGGTTTCCATGGCCGGGGAGAAGACCCGCAGCCCTATCAGATTTAGTTTACCACAGTAGCTTGGGGGCCGCATCATCACCTCAGGCTGCCATGAAAACAGCTGAAAGGCAGCAGTCGCTGGGCCGAGACCAAGCCAAGGTACCTTGCCAGCACTGCCATTTTTGCCGCCCAGAGAAAGTACCTTGGCGGAGAGCGCGGACAAGGTCCAACATTGCGCCGTGTGGCCGACGAACAGGCTATTTCCACCAGGGCCGCATCTCATTCGTGCGATGCTTGTGTGATTTGTGGGACCCTCGACCAGAATTGGCCGAAGCGATGTTCCTCGCATTGGCTTACGCGTCCCCCCTCCCAATCCGACCAACATCCCTGCCATGGCCGCAACCATGCCCCTTCGGCCACGGTGTGCCAAGTGGTTCCGTCAAAACCAGTGTCCCCCTGCGGCTGGCCTCCCCTTCCCTCCCACACTTTACACCGTTTGCAACAGCACAACTCGCAACACGCAACAACGAACCATCACACCATCAACAATCATCGACTTCTCGGGAATTCTCGCGCCTGCCTCGACTCAACAAGCTCGACGACAAGAAAAGGGAAACGCAGGGTTCGCGACCGAGTCGACGCATCTCTGCGAACAGTTGGATTAGTCATTTCTGCACCGCAGAGCCATGGCCGGATCGCAAGGCGGGTTCGACCATCTGGTCGACTCTTTCGTGGACTTCTCCGACTACGACAACAACCTCACCGGCAATCTCAGCAGCAACCTCACCTTCCCGTCACCAGAGCTGTCTCCGTCGTCGTCAAACCTGTCGCCGCCGAATACCCTAAAGTCAGAGCCGCCCAGCACACCGTCGCTGTTTCCATCCAACCAGGTCTTCGCGGGGCCCAGCCACCAGTACGACCTGCACAAGCAGCAAACAGGCATCGTCCCCGGTGCACTGGCCACGACGTTGTCTATGAACCCGCCCCACGGGTATTTCCAGGACTACCTCGATTTCCAGGAGCAGCAGTTCGCCGGGATGGACGATACGGCCGACCTGTTCGACTTCAACTCGCCGCTCCAGAGCACTCTCGACACCCCGGCGCTTGACATGGGTTTCCAGTCGCCGCCGTCAGACTCGGGCCTCTACATGAGCACGATCAATCCCAACGCCATCGGTGGTCACGAGCCTGACACGCTGTCCGCTCCCATGCCTGCCCCCACCCTGGCGACCAACGGCCGCCTCTACCCCGGCATGCACCAACAGGCGGCGCTGGCTAGGGCGCAGCAGCAGAGGCAACAACAGCAGCAGTTGCAGAGACAGCGGGCGCAGGCCCAGCAACAACAGCAACAACAAGCCAAGCAGGCCCAGAAGGCCCGCACGCCCCAGACAAGCGGGTCCATTGCGGAGCAGAGCGTGCAGCACATCCTCAGCTCGATGCGGTCCGAGGTGCCCCACTACGAGCCCATCAAGAGCCTGCCGCCGATGAGTTTCCCCAAGCCCAAGAAATCCGAATCCGAGATGGACGAGGACGAGAAATTCCTCGCCAGCGCCGAGGGCAAGAAGCTCGACCCCCAGTCGAGGCGGCAGCTTCGGAACAAAGTCTCGGCCCGCGCCTTCCGCGGCAGGAGAAAGGGTAAGACTCCCCTCATTTATCACCACACCCGCTGTTCTATTCCATCCCCAGCCAACCGCTAACCCTTTTGCCTGCAGAATACATCCTCTGGCTGGAAGGCCGGCTCACGGACCGGATCAACGACGTGGGCATCCTCAAGGCGCAGAACACGGCGCTGATCGAGGAGAACTCGCGCCTCACGGGCCTGACCAAGATGCTCCTGTCGTCGCCGCAGTTCAAGGACATGCTCGCCGACCTCAGCGCCAACCCGGACAAGCTCTCGCAGCTCCAGTCCGCCGGCACCCCGCGGCCCCAGCCCCAGGTCCAGGCGCCCCTGCCCATGACCGAGGCCGAGCGCTCCCTGCACTTCCACCAACAGTTCCAGCAGTCGCAGCACCAGCAGACGTTGTACGTCGGTTGAAGGGGGAGTTTGGGGAGAAACCACAGACTGGTTGCTGGATAGAGAAGCGTAGCTGCTGGTGGTGTGTTGGTCGGAGTCTGGGAAGACGGGCTTTGGGAATCTGGGCATAGGGCGTTGGGACTTCGCGGACAGACAGGCAGGCGTGCATAGCGAAATTCTTTTGTTTTGCTTCTTGTGAATAGCCATCTTTTTCTCTCTTATCTCTTTTTATTTACCCTATGTCTCGGGTTGGGGAATCTGGGTTTCTTGTTTTCCTGTTTTTCCGCTCAGCTCTCAGCTCAGCTCTTGGCAAAAGAACCTCTGGCCTCCACCGGCGCGGTGGAGATCCATCGATGTAGTATCCATACACTCTTATGTCTCTTATTTCTCTGTCTCTCGCTGTGGGTGATGGTGTGTTTCTTTTATATCCTATCTATCTAGACTGGCGTTGCCTGCCACACTCAAGGCGTTTTTCTCTTGCGCTCTTCTTTACAAGATTAGTATCATCATTGGTTGGTTCTGGCTCGTGCACAAACATGCTCTCCGCTCTGATGGTGGTTTTGGGTGGCAGGGTAATGATGTTGATCATGGTCCCGGTTGTTTTATTCTTAGGTATATCTAGTTGGCTAGGGACCTTTGGTCAAGACAATTGAACACGAGATAACAAGAATTGCAGACCTTGACTTTTTGGTAAACTTGAAGATGCCAGCGACTGACTGTACGTGTAGAGTATGTAGCAGAGGTTCATGCATGGAGTGAACCATTCCATGTTCCTGTCCCGAGCTCCTTCTTTGCTTGTTAGGTAATACCTTATTGCGCAACAAGATGGATATGTGTGGAACTTTTGCTGCTGACCGGCTTCATTATTGAGTGATTTGGATCAGGGAGAGGCCAATGTGACCTTGGAATCCTTGGATCCATCTGCGGTTGGCTCGAGTCCCGTTCTCACCCATCAGCCCCCAACATCATCCGGGTAAAACCGTAAAACACCTCACTCTGCCCTCCCATTGCTTCTTGTTGGTGTCACGAGTCCTCTAGACTTTCCCGGGTCAAGGTATCTGGTAGGCATTTTGCGCTGATTTTGGTTCTCCGCGCTGCCAGTCACACGCCGTCTTATCCGTCTTGATCCCGATGAGACTGAGAGATTTGAGTATTATTAGCTACCTCACGGTTCTGGGTTCACTATTAAATCTGCCCGTTTATAAAATACCTACCTTGCCTGTTTACCTTGAATACACACTGCCTTCACTCTCTGTGTTCACATCTCACCAAACCCCTTAGTCCCTTCCTATCCCAACACTGAACCTCCTCGACATTCGAAACACTCCCCGTTACGATCAATCACGATGGACGGAACGACAAAAGACAAACAAATCGAACGCATCAAGACCCAAGACTCAGACCAACTAACCGCCGACTGGACCCCCACGGCCATGTTCTTCGGCTACCACCCCTTCCCGCCCGTGATGAACCTGTACGCCAACCGCTCAGGCATCTTCAACGCCCTAACAACCCACAAGCTCTGCGGCGCGACTGAGAGCGAGTTCCTCTACCTGGTCGAGCTGCACTTTGGATACACATCCCGCGGCCCGCTCAACTTTGGCCGCGGCTACTACCTGCGCAACGGGCCGACCAGCAAGGCGCCCGTCCTCGCCGCGACGGGCGACGAGTTCCCGCTGCCGTTCCTCTTCGCGCTGTTGAACCCCGAGACGGTGGTTATGCTGCCGCCGCTGGATATGGAGCGGAATCCGACGGACAAGGTTACTGAGACGGTGAGGTCGACGGTTGGGGGGGAGTGTGGCGTTGCGTTTCGCTTCGAGGTGGAGGTCGGGGTGAAGAGCTTGCTTAGGGAGGAGTTTGAGTGGCGGAAGATGAAGGATAAGGATAATGCGGATGCGGACAAGGATAAGACTGGCGCTGATGATGATGATGATGAGGGCATGAATGCCATGAAGGGGAGTCGGTACACGCTGGTTCGTCTGGGCTATGACTACCGTCCGGCGTCGACGGCCGCGTCCTCTTCAACTTCCAAAGCCCCGCCGTCAAAGTCTAAGGAGGAGGAGGAGGAGGGTTGTGAGGTCGTCGCCGAGCTTGCGTTTGGCAGGCATATGTGGAAGAGGCACTTGTTCAGGCTGGAACTCAAGGGCGCGGGTCGGGAGGGCGAGCTGGGTGAGCGCTGGTCTCTCATGGTGGTTATGACGGCACTGAGTATCTTCTGGATGCGTCAGTATGGCAAAACGCATAAGGCAACAGTTGGGGCTGCGCAGAAGGTACATCCGAGGTGAAAGGGGTTTGGTGAACGGCAGCGCTTGAGGTTTTTGGATTACGGCGCGTTCAATTTGTTTCGAGTCTTTGACCCCTGAGATACCTAACGATGTATAACTATCTGAAATGTTCCCTAAGAAGTAATTAAGCATTATCCCCAAGTGCCCCTTGATACAGAATATAATAATCCAATGCAAATGAAATACGAAAAGGAAGAAAATGTGCGACGGCCAGTCGACCAGAGACTTTGAGATACTCCGTCTGATTGTGAGGCTGAAGCTGGGGAGAAGTGGGAGAGGTATGGCGGGTGCAGGCCGCCGGCCCGTCTTGTTGTCGCTCCTGCGGTTCTTCTTCTTCCGCCGATGCCGCTCCGTCTCGCTCTCGCTCTGGCGCTTCTTCTTCTTCTTCCGCCGAGAAGAGCGAGACAGCCATGGAGCGGCTTCTGCCTCTCCTTTTTGCTACTTGGCTGCAAAGACCGGGACTCATATTGCGCTGGATCCCGGAGGAGAACCGAGGTGGCTTTGCGGTCAGGAAAGTCGTCCATAATGTCTGTGAGCCTGGTTGGCCAAAACGGCGACGACGTTCGTTTGACAGACCGGGAATGGTGAACTTGGCCGAACAGAAAGAGGCATTCCTGGACCGAGAGACCAGAGATGTCAGACCGTTTGCGGAACACCGAGTAAGGTAGTGTTGGTAAAACTCCTTCCCAAGTGCGGCGTGCCTCATGGGGAGTCGAAAGTTGACATTGACCTCTCGCCTGTCTCAACCCACGGAGATGTTCCCGAATGTCCCTGACAACCTCCAGTATCTCCCTGCCCCATGCCATGGCGATCTTGTCAATGTCCTCCAACTTTCGAACGGCCCCAACATGACCCAACTCTTCCCTCACCATCCAAAATACAGCAGACCAGACCCTCAACCCCCCCAAGATAAGGCAAAACAAGAAATGAAACAAGAAGGACAGAAAAGGGAAAGAAAACAGAGGCAAACCAAACCCCCTATCGCCTCCTCCGCACCGGCACAAAAGTAACCGCCACTCCCACCCGCGGCACACCCAACAAGTCCAGGTAATCGCCCCTTCTCCTTCTCGACACCCAGACGGCGACCCTGGTGGCGGCCACTTCCCGGTTGAAGGCCGTCATGGCCCTTTGGAATACCAGGCGGCACATGACCGGCCAGGCGAGCACTGCCAGACTCCATCCCACGGTGGGCAGGATGGCCTCAGTCAGGATGTCCATTTCTTTTTCCTTTTCTTTTTTGTTCGTGTTTTTTGTGTGTTTTTTGACTTTCGATAAAAGAAGAGGTGAGGGGGAAAGCACCCAGACGACCCAGAAGGACGACGAGAAGAAGGGCAGATGGGATCGGTAGGGCGGCAACGAGAGCAGATGAGGGCAGACAGCGAGAGGTCGGCGGCGAATAAGAGCGATGTCAGCGTATTGAAGGGAGAAGACAGCAAGCCTGGAGGAGAAGGAGACTTGTGGTGCTGACTGTGTAGGGGAGAAGCGAAAGGTTGAGAGTTTGGGGGGGGGGCTCAATAAACATTTAGGTATTGTGTTTGTTATGGCTGATTTCGGGCTCGCGTTGTTATGGCTGATTTCGGGCTTTCGGGAATGTGGACATGCTGCAGAAAAGGTTCGGCGGTGGCCGTCTGCTGTCTGTTTACATGTAGCTTGCATGCATGTATATGTGCATGTGGTCTTCGTTAGGGAGGTTCTGATCATTGCTCACATGCAGAGTCAAATAATCACTTGTCTCGATGTCTGATCCGATATTGACTTCTGTTTTATATGCATCCGCGGCACCGTGTTACACAGGTGTGCTCGCTCCTCTCTCTGTTTGGGGTCTCGGTGCGCGTGAAAATGGGAGAGGAGAGGCCTGGAGCGTGTTGTGTTTCTTATGTGAATATCGAGCTCGGCGTACGGATATCCGCGAAGAAACTGTTGTGTTTCTTCTACATAGGACGGGTGGGCATTCCGACTCCTGGTCCCCGTGCTGAGAGAGGTAAATATTTACATGTGCTTGATGTCATGCACATCACACCTTATGCACCCGCTGAAGGCATTGGCCACAATTTCCTGCCGCTAGAAATGGTTTGTCTGTGCTGCTCGAGACGAGGCATGAAGTACATTTCAGGTGTCTATCCATCATTGTGTCGTGAGTTGAGTGTTGATATCCGGCTAAAATTCCCTCAAGACGGAGGCAAGGGTGGTTCATGAACCCCGGCCGCCCGATGGGCTGCGTGGGCATGTCGAGAGCTGGGATGCGCAGTGCATTGAAAGGCCATGCACGGTCAAGCAGCAATACTGCATGTTACTACCGCAGTTGGGGATTTTCCGAGTCCGTAGATGAGATGGCCCTGATATTAACAGCAGCCATTAAATCACCTGATAAACTCGTGCATCATGATTAGAGCCGTTGGCTAGGAGACGCTCAGGGGTAGGCCGAGGGTCACCGAGGCCTCTGCAGGGCTCAGCCCGTTAATTAAGTACAGTGTACGCCAGAGAAGCGCAACTGTTGCTGTGCCATCATAGTAAGCTACATGTAGAGCCAAGGAGTACATGTAAGTTAAGAAGTAGAAAAACAACAAGACAGGGACAACAGATTATAGGGGTGGGGAAAGAACGGAAGGGGACGCTCCAAGGTCCCTATCCAGCTCACCCTTTTCCAAGTTCCATTCGTAGACTCCGTCTGGTCACACACAGGCCAATACAGCGCGTTAGCCTTTTTGCTCCTCTTCTCTTTCTTTGCTTTGAGCTTCAGGTGGCTACTAATTATACTTGTCAAGTCGTCATGAGATAGTGCCAATAATTCCATTCCCAAGACTTTAATTACACTAACCGAGCTTGTCCTACGTTTTCTTTGGCTCTATGTCCTCAACGTTCCAGTCAAGACCGTCTAGGTTGAATCGTGACTAGAAATTACTATTACGTAGAGATAATGACCTTGCCTATTCTCCAAGCATCGTCAGGCTTAGGAACGTCGGAAAGGATTATTCGGCAGGTCGGAGGGATTCAAGCCCCGAATAACCATCCTTCACCATGTTAGGAATGGCTTCCACTGCAACTGCGGGGCCCAATCATCCACGCAGGGGATTCCAGCTTCTGATGATGAATTTTCCACCTCACCGATAACTTCCACTATTGCCGGTTCTCCAATTCTCCAACGAGAAAGACACGATTCATAGCCGCGCTCAACCCTGACGACACAACGATCATGGGCAAAGGCAAGGCCAAGGCCAAGAGCAAGAGTGGGGGCAAAGACAGGCCCGACAGGATGCCCCCAAGCGCTCCCTACATCCCCAAACTCAAAGAGACCTCGCGCCCGGCTCCCCACGCCGTCGTCGCCCTTACAACCTATGAAATCCTCGAGGCCATCCTCCTCCTCGTCGACGAGTACACCCTCCTCGTCTCGGCCCAGCGCGTCAGTGCCCTCTGGCGCCGCGTGATCACCACCTCGGTCCAGCTTCAACGCCGCCTCTGGTTCCTCCCCCACCTATCACCACCACCGCCCGACAAAGACAGGTACTACATGTACAGAACTACACCTATTACTCCCACCATCACGCGCAGGTTCAACCCCTTCCTCACCTGCACCTTCCCCTGCCTCTTCTCGGCCTCATGGGCCATGCACAACACTTGCCTCCCACCCTTCCTCTCCGCCGCCCAAGAGGCCGCCACCGCCGCCGCCGACAGCACGCCCCTCATCCCGGGCGGGAAGCTGCCGTGGGACTACCGCCGGAACCCTGAGCCAAAAAAGACATGGCGAAAACTATACCAGCTGCGCCCGCCCATCATCGACGGCCGCTGCGGCGGCTTCCACCAGCCTGCCTTCACCCGCGCCGGCGCCAGCTGGCGGCGCATGCTGCTCTCGGACCCGCCGCCGCGCCGGATCGTGCGCACGTCGGTTGTGCGCGGCAGTGAGAAGCCCGAGGTTGTCAAGGTCGTGGATGTGGATGTGTCGTCCGGAGATGGGGACGGGGATGGGGATGGGGCAGGGGAGCTGACGATGGGGGAGTATTATGATGCCATATGCGATATCAACTTTAGGAAGAGGGATGGGAGTGGCGAGTGGGGGTAGGTGGACGGGGTTTCGGGGGCGTGGACGGCTTGGAGGGTAAAGCTGGTGCCGGGTGTGGGAGAGGGCCGCGGTACGAATGGCGCGGGGGAGGGAGGAGCGTGGGTGGCAGATGCCGACCTGGTAATTGGAGAGCTGGGGACATACAGCGAGAGGTGGTGGCGATTCTCGCTGATTTCGCGTTATAGGCATGAGTCGCCAGGGTGCAGGCACATAGGGGCTGATGCAGCTCCGGAAGAGCGGCCGTTGTTTTGCTTGCTGCGGCCGAGGCGAGGCAAGGCCATGTTTTGGAGTGAGGGCTATTGTGCCCGGGACAGGCTGTGGTTGGGCCCGCCGATAGCTGAGAGGCCGAAAGCTGAAGACCAGGACCGTACGGAACATGAAAAGAGCTGGGAAGATTGGGAAAACTAGCAAGAAGAATCGGAGCTGGAAGAGGATGATGGTACGGAGATGCAAGCGATCAATTGACAGGCCACTGCCCAAACGAAACCATACATGTCTTTTTCTCCAGTTCCACCATGCTTTCCCAGATTGTCGAAGGGAGGATAACGGACTAGTGGTCCCCAACAACTCGCTCCCTGAAGAATGCCGCGTTGCATGATGCCACATCGCTCGTCTTTCTGCACAATACACGCCAAGTGTATGTTCAACTCTCCCCGAGGACGGTGGACGTACTGCTGAAGAAGGAATCGCTATGTGCCCGTGTCCAAACGCCGTCCAGTGCTATGGGTTGTACTCGGCGAGTCCCATACAGCCTTGACTGCCCCTAGAGGATGAGCTACCATGTCCCGTTTCATAGAGTAGGAATCCGCGGACATCCGCTGCCCGAAAGCCACCCATTTCGCACCGGTGGGCGTCTGGCCACTCCCCAGCTGATGATACGAGGTAACGGTGATGAACCGAGACTCGGTTGTCTGTTCTGGGTCCGCGTTCAGGCCGGCGTCTTCTAGCCTGCGCTCTACCGTGGTTGCGTAATCTGTGAGGCACTGGCCGCATGACTCGACAACGTCACGGCACGGTGCAAAGAACCTGAGCCCGAAAATCCAGGAGAGGGACGGCGGAGAGCGTTGATGGTGTGAGGAGGCAGGACAGATGATGTCCTGACGTGTCCACAGACCTGACGCCACTCCGATCCAAGGCTGCGCGGAGCATCTCATTAGTCCATCCAGCGCTGCGTAGGGTACGCGTGGCCGAGAGAAAGAGCTCGCCTTGTCGGATCCGGGCCGACCATTTTTCTCGCCACGCGAGCAATCTTCCCTGCCACGGGTTGAAGACGACCGACTTGGCTTCGACGTCGAAGCTCTCTAATGGTAAGCCATTGGGGGGACCGAGATGATGACGGTTCACGGCCAGGCGGACGCTCTCGAAGTCAAGGACAAAACTGCTTCCGGCAAGCCAATGGCTCCTGTGATGAAGGTGGCCAGGGGAAGGTGTGGAAGGCGGCTCTGGGGCCCCTGCCGGGTTACCAGTCCCCTCGGGCTGCCGCTGGGGCTGTCGGCGGAAGCGCGAGAGCAAGCCGTAGAAGGTGAGAAGGTGAGCATGTCATGATCCATCTTGATTGTCAACGATCAATGTTTGATGATGGCTTGGGTTGCCTGGCGGGAAAAAGGAAAGGGGAGCATGGCAACGTCCAGAATGGCTGCAACAGTATGTGAGTCCGGGCTGACGCCAACATGATGCGTGCTTGCTGTCGTCTTGTCGACGTCCACGGTCAGATCCCCTGCGCCTTGACCAATGCCAACCCAAAGAGGCCAACTGCAACGAGATGGATCATGGAGCGCGGCAGACCACGAAAGCACTATCTAGCACGACTTGTCGCTTGACTTGTCGTGAGGCACCCTCGGTTGCCTCCAGAAAACGTCAACGGTGGCACCGGTTGCCGCGACATCAAACGGTTTGTTGTTGGGAAAAGGGAAAAGGGAAAAGGGAAAAGGATTGGCAAGTGATGATTGACGAATCAATGACGATTGAGTCATTGGCGCCCAACGCGGAAACCGCGCCTTATTTGAGAGAGAGCCTGAAATTTAGATTTGGAAATGCGAGGCGGCTGTCTGCATCCGGGAAGAGCAAGAGCTGTCGTTGCACGTTGTCCGGCATGCTGCACACGGGGAAGTTGACAGCGGGAGGACCCGCCCAAGCCCCGCCCAATCCCCACCCAGCAAACACCCGCCAAGAACTCCAAACCCAAGCGGGTCCCGTCTCCCTGGCAACGCAATGTTTACTCGTCGCACAATTGGCGGTGACGGCCTCTCAACAGGGGGTATGTCAAGGGTTCGTCAACCACCCCAGGCCAGTCGGGTGCGCCCGCCGCCAAAACAAGCCCCCAAACAAGCCGGCCTCGCCTCGTCGTCCCGTCGTTTCGACAAGTGCCAGCGCATCGCTGCTTTAGCCTCTCCACCCAGCCCAGCATTCCCATTGGCACTCCCGTTGCCCGGCGATGTCAGTCGAGCGGACGCTGGCTGTTCTGTGTAAACATTAATTTGGCCCGGCGCGTTGTCTTTCTGTCAGACTGTTTCTTTCTTTCTTCAAGATGCCGCGCAAGACACCAGAACTCGATCAGGACTTTGCCATTTATGTCGACCCCTCGTGCTTGAGCGAACCCATGGACGACGAGACCCCGATCACGATGCCCCCCTCGCCCGAGGAGGTGCTGGAACCTGCCATCCCCGAAGTCACACCGGCAGCGGCAGCAGAACCGGAGAGCCCAGAACAACACATATCACAGGCAGACAGTGCTGAGCAACAAGAAGAGATGCCTGATCCTCCCGCCGAGGAGCCGGTGACCCCAGAGATCGAGAGTGCGGCACAGGCGGCGGCCGAGCAAGACGAGGAGGGAGAGCAGCCTACATTAGCTCCAGAAGAACAAGTTGCAGTTGGACATGAAGCTGAGCCGGAGCCAGAGCAAGACCCCACTCCCGAACCCGAGGCGGTATCAGGGCCCGACTCGGACGACTCTGCTGCCATGCCCGAGTCAGAGGCGGCGTCTGAGCCTGTGGCGGAGGAGGCTACGGTTGAGGAGCCGCCTGCTGAGGAGATTTCTATTGAGGAGCCTGTCACTGAGGAGGCTCCCATGGAGGAACCTGCCACTGAGGAACCTGCCACTGAGGAACCTGCCACTGAGGAACCTGCTGCCGACGAGCCCACTCCCCAGCCAACAGAAGAGGAGAACCTGCCCCAGCAAAAGGTTGCTGGCCACGAGAACACAGCCAGCGCCGAGGAGGTTAACCTTCCGCAAGAGGTCCCTCTGGAGCAGTCTGCCGTTGAAGACTATCAACACCCCTCCGTCGAGGACGCAGACACCTCAACACCGCAAGAGACCCCTGCCAGTGTCGAGGAAGAGCCCCATGAACGATCGCCCGTGGTCGACAGGAAGACGTCGCTGCGGACAGAGGCCCTGATCCAAGCTGCTGCACGAGCCGTCATGGCCAAGATCGAACGCCGCAGCAGTGGCCAACCGGTTGAGCAGGAGGAGGAGGAGGAGGAGGACTTTGACAACTCGCTGCTCAGCACAGATTCACAGGACACATACACTTACGGTGGTCGTGAATCTCCCAGCCACAGCCGACCCCAATCCTCTGGCCCAGAGTCTCGGCACATCCCCTCCCGGTCGATATCCAGCGACGACGCCGGCGACAGTAGCTCACACAACGAGCGCGACGACGACGTGTTCAGCGACCGCAGCGCCCGTAGTTCCCTTTGCTCCCTGGAGCCTCACGACCTTGACATGGACGCCCTCACCAAGACGCCTCTCGTCAAGCCCACAGCGCCCTCCCGCCGCGACTCGTACACATCCACCTCCACTACACCCCGCACCGTCTCCAACTTCTCCGCCATCTCCACCCTCTCTACCTTCTCCTCCTACAACGACAAATTCACCCCGACCACGCGCGAAACCCGCCTCCCGTTCCGCACACCGTCCGAGATCCGCGCGATGCAGCTGGCGTCTCCCACACCGTCCGTCTTCAACGGCTCGTCTCCACGTTCCTCTCCCAAGCGCAGCCACCACCCGCCCTCCATCTCCCGCCTCTCCAGCCCAAACCCCCCCATCCCCACCACCCAATACTCCCCGAAAGGCCGCACCCCACCCCGCTTCAAGCCCCCGCGCAGCAAGGAACCAGCCCCGCTCGTTCTCTTACACGTCACCCTCCTCCCCCTGCGCTGGCCATGGGGCGACATTGTCAACTCTCTCGACACTCTGACCACCCCTCCCACCACCACCAGCCCCAGCAAACAACCAAACCTCACACCCTCCTCCGCCACCACCACAGCCACCATCACAGCAGAAAAAGACGACACCGCCGCCCTGCAGCAACAACTACGCGCCCTCCGCGACGCGTGGCGCCAGCTGCAGGACCGCGTCGGCGACACAGTCCTCGAGCGCGGCGTGCTCTTGCCCCATCCGCAGAATGATTACGAGGTGCTGGAGGAGCGGCTGCTCGAGGCTCTGGAGCTGCCTGTGAGGCGACGGGCGAGGATCCTAGAGTGTGGGCATTATTTGGGCGGGAGGGATTATGATTTTGTTCCGGGTGAGGAGGGGGAGGAGAGGGGGAGTGAGTTTGGGGGGGATGATGATGACGAAATGGGGAAGAGGCATTGGTGTGGGATGTGTAGGGGGGAGATTCGGTTGGAGGAGTTGGGGGTTGGGCGGGTGTTCCGTGTTAAGGTGTATGCGAGTAATGGGTTGATGAGGGCCGGTGCGTGGGAGGCGTGCTGGAAGGAGATGGAGAGAGTGGATGTGGAGCTGGAGCCGGTTGTGGATGTGGCAATGCAGGGGGAGTTTGAGCGGCTCGGGGTGTTGCAGATGGAGATGGAGGAGCAGCGACGGCTGGAGATGGAGGCGGCTGAGCTGGAGGCTGAGCTGAAGCGTGCCGCGGCGATGGAGATGCGTGCTGAGACGCCCGCTCTGCAGCGGCAGGTCGAGGCTGACCTGATGGACGCGCAGAGGGCGCTCATGTCGTCCCCTGCTCCGTCGTCGTCGGGCATGCAGCTTAGCGTTGCACACCCCTCGACTTCGCTCGTCCGCGCTAGCAGCCCCCACCCCCTCCACCAGCAGCAGGCGGCCGTCGAGCCCATCGACACCTCTGACGAGCGGCGCCGCCGCGACGAGGAACGTCTCCGCGAGATCTACGGCGACATGACCCCCCCTGCTCCCTCCACAACCACCCCCGCTCCCGCACCTGCCCAACCCGACGAGTACCACCGCCACGATCAGCAGCCGCAGCAACAACTGCAACCTGTCACCTCCCAAGCCCTGACAATGACCACACCCCCTCCGATGCCCCTACTCACAGACGGCTCAACCCCTTACCACCACAACCAGCACGCAGACCCATACACCCACCACCAACCCCCAAACCAGGGTTACAATCACAACCAGAACCACAACAACCAGCAGCCCAACAACACCAACAACAAAAACCGCATCATCCTCGACGAAAACTCGACCTTCCTCGACCTCCTAATGGAAGCCTTCAAAGTCCTGCTGCGAGACCCCAAGAACGTCGCCATCATCGTCTTGTGTGTCTTCCTCGTTGTCATGATGAAACGGCCCGGTGGTGGTGAGAGCAGCGGTGGTGGTGCGGTGGTGCCTGTTGCTTCTGTGGCTCCTCCTGCTGTTGTTGCTGCGCCGGGTGTTGGAGGAGGATACCAGGGGGTGGGGTATCATGGGCAGATGGAGGGGTTGGGTATGGGTCAGAGTCAGGGGGTCAATGTGGGTAAATTGGAGGAGGTGGTGGAGGAGGTTGCGGGCGTGAAGGAGGAGGAGTTGTTGGTGGGTGTTGCTTTGGAGACGTTAGTGGTGGAAGAGGCTGTTGCTGATAAGGTGGTTGAGGAAACGGTGCAGCAGCTGGTTGTTGCTGAGGAGTTGGCGGTCGAAGAGGACCAGGTTGTTGAAGACGTTGTTCCGGCGGAGGAGAGTCTGGAGATCGAGGACACGCCCACGGAGGAGGTCGCTTTTGAGGCCCTGGTTGACGTGTGTCTTCCCCGTGGGCTGGAGTATCCAATCACCATGGTGGGAGACGTGCCCCTTGTTGAGGACGAGGCTCTTGACGCCACTCCCCTGGTCGAAGTGGACAAGGACACCAACCCTCTCGAGGAGACTGAAAGCGACATCGCCTCAACCGACGCGGACAAAACTCCCTGCGTCGGGGATCCATGCACTCCCCCGCCGTTATCCACCGAACACGAACACGACGACGTCCCCCCCGAGACCGAGTCCGAATCCCAAGAAGACTCCCCCGACCACTGTGCACTTGACACCGATCTGGACTCGGAGGAGGACCTCGACGACGCCCTCGCCACCCCCTCCACATCTGCATCCGCATCAACCACCTCGCTCTTCATCCCCGGCCCGTTCGTCACCGAGCGCAAGACGGTCCGTGTGTTCGAGACAGTTACCGAGACGGTGCGCGTCAGCGTGGTCACGCAGACCGAGACCGTGTCGACCGTGGTGACGGCCGTGCCACAGACGGTCGAGGAGACGGTTTACGAGACCGAGACGGTGCGCATTACCGTGTCGGTGCCCGTGGAGGAGCAGCAGCAGCAGCAGAAGCAGCAGCAGAAGAAGGCCAAGGCGAAGGGGAAGGAGGGCAAGGGGTGTAAGAGCTGGTTTTAAGTGGTGGCGATCTGTTGAGATGGAGGATCGGATTATGAATGATGGACGAGTGATTTGGCATGGTATATGTGTTGATGGATATGGGCGATGTTGGATGTTTTCTTTTGTACTCTCCTTTGTTGCTTGATGTTAGCCTAGTATGCATAGCGATAGCTTGATATCTCATGACTCTCAAATGAATAAAAGAAAAAGATCATCATGTTGGATTCAGAAAATTGTCTTTGCCCCTTTTTTGCGCCATCGTCGTGCTGTTTTCACATTGTGCCTTGCATGTAATAACTTCCACCTGTTTTGGTGTTTTTGGCAGTAACACAAATGCCCCAGCACACCTTCAAGCGCTTCCAAATTTGGGGGTTTAAGATAACCAATGTGGTACGACTAGCGTCCTAATTTTTCGACATGAATGGACTTTTATCCATCATCAGTCCCGAGTGTTGACTGTCTGGGTACCTGACCTACACGGAACCATGGCGCGTCCTGCGCCGGCAGACGCGCCGTTTGTTACTCAGACGCCACGCTGTTTGCATCTCACTAGGGAAGCAGACAGATAATCCGATAATCGGGTATCTTGGTCAAGGAAGAATGTAATTGTGAAAGCGGGAAAGCGGGAAGGCGGGAAAGCCGGAAAGCCGGAAAGCGTCTGGATGAAGAAAACGCTGATCGAACAAAATCCGGCCGCTCGCTGTTGTCATTGGCTGTCACACGTTGATGGTGTTGATAAATTTCCTGATTTGGCCAGAACTGGGGTGCGAATGTGGGAGTGCCATAGTGCCATTTCAGGCATACCCTCGCTATAAGAAAGCTGATATGAATCTTCTGGAAGTGCTGCAGGAAAGATCCCCGACGCAGTTTGTGTTTATTGCGGGGACATTTGCTGGAAGAAAGCCAGCCAGGTTCTAGTTTGGACTCGATCTGGTTCTTCCCAGGCGATCGGGTGGTTGCACGGACGACGAAGACTGGGGGATTGCCCCTGAATCTTCAAACGTTACACAGCGCACACTTGATGTCACTTTGCAGTGCAGCACTTGAAATCGTCACAGCCCAACAAGCCATGAGGGGGGAAAGAAAAATGAACATGTCAGCCTCCCCAACGAGCACTGTGGTAGTAATATCTGGTGGCTTCGCATCCGATTCAGCTCTGTTCCCCTGCTCATGCTGATAACGTTAGCCCTGGGACGAAATGGAAACCCTTTGCGCGTACCGTGATAAAGCTCCAAAAGCCTCTGTTGCTTTTCGCTTCCAGGGTTCTGCACAGTTCTGCAGTGACGAACGCACCCGATTCATCAATTGGGGGGTGCTGCAGCCTGCAATTGGCGCGCCCACGCGAGAAGGCCTGTGCGCAACCAAGGACCCTCCCACATTTTCGACCCCAGCAAACACCGACCTGGAACATCCACTCTCCTCATTCTGTTCCGCTCTCGTTCCCACCCAGGTTTGCGCTTTTCGGGTCAGGGCTCTTCCTTTCGTTGATCAGAGTCGGACTTCCTAACAGCTGGCTACACTGCTTGCTTTTGTTCAAGCTATCACCGCTCATTAGCCACCCTTTCAGCCTTGTTCCGAGTTCGATTCTTTTTTTTTCTTCTTCGTTGAGCGGCTGTTTGACGCTGGGGGGTTTCGAATTTCGAATTTCAACTCTGGACTTGGGCCTCTGCATCGGTCGGCTCCCCTGGTCGCCAAATTAAGTTGACATCGGCAACAGGCACATTCCCTGCACTCCAGCTCGCCGCGCGCCCAGAAGGCCCCAGACTCCGCGTCAATGCTCTCTCGACAGATGAATTCACCCGATTAGACGATACCATAGCCCTCCTTTTCCCCCTGCTAGACGGACCACGGCCCACGGCCCACCGCAAATCGGCCGACACGATCGGCCCCCTGATCTGGACGGGCGCCGCGCCGATTGCAATATCGCCAGCCTTGCTCCCATTCTCCGCTCCCGCTCTCCCACACTACTCCCGACTTTTTCGACAACCCTTCGAGACCCCTTCGAGACCCCCTTCGAGAAACCTGCGTGCCTGCGGTGCGACCAGGACAGGACGACCAAAGGTCGGACGAACTCTGACATAGCGTTCGCCCAATCTGGAAGGGAAAAGGCCAGCTCTTCCAGGATCAACCTGCGAATCTGCCTGTGATACCCACAGCGACACAATACCGTCTGATAACCGTCATAGATGCCGCCCGGCCGGACACAATGCCCTGGCAACCGCTGCCTCGCATCGCCTTCGCCGTAGCGATCTTCCCCTTCGCCGCCTCGAGCCCGGCCGACCTCCCCCTCGAGCTTGGCGATGAGCTGTACATCATCGAGGAGACCCCCGACGGCAATTGGCTGCGCGGCTACCTGGTCGCGCCGCCGAGCCTGCTGGCTGGACTGACCAGCGTCAAGGGCCAGACGCTCGAGGCTCGCGTCTTCAGCGGCATCTTCCCGCGCAGCTGCGTTGAGGTCCGCGAGGTGCTGGGCGAGACTGAGGAGACCGACGACCGCGACCGCGACATCGACAGCGAGGATGCCGCCGAAACAACACCAACACAACAGGCCGGAGGCGCCGACTCGGCAAAGGGTGGGCTAGATGGGAACAAGAACGAGGGAAAGAGAAGGAAAGACAGGTCCAAGGCTTCCCCGACCAAAGGCTGGAGGGACCCCTCCGGTCTGCCCAACGGGCCCCAAGGACGCCTTTCCGTTCCCGTGAAGCGCGATCCCAATGCGCCGCGCTCGCCAGCACCCGTCCCCATGCTGAAGATTGGCGACGAGACCCCCACCTCCCTCTCCGAGCCGCTCATCGACGAAATCGCATCCTGCCTGCGCGAGTGGCACTCGACCAACCTCCACGAGCTGCTGCTGTCGCGTCAGTACGCCAAGCTGGACACCATGTCGCGCCTCATCACCACCCTCAACTTCGCGAGGCAACAATTCTTGCACGACGTCCTGACAACTTGGGAGTACGAGATCCTGCGCGAGAAGACAGTATGGGATCTGGTCCGTGTCAACAAGCTCTGCGGTGGAGAAGTCATTGTGCGCGATCCGCACGAACGCGGTCGCGTGCTTACCGGGGACGACTCGGTAGTCGAGATAACAAAGCTTCAGTCCATCATGAGCTTGCTGGACGAGACGCCGACACAGACAGCCGAGCTGACTGCGCTGCACCACCTGCTGGTAGACATCAAGGGCTTCGCCGGCGCGTCCACCGAAGCGACCACGCTGGTGCTCTATCTGGCCACCAAGACCGCCGGCGGACCGTTGACACCGCTTTCCGAGAGCTACATCGTCGAGATGCCCGCCGGTGGGCAGATGGTTCACCTTGCCAGGAATATGCAGATGCGTACCCTCTTCGCCGACCTGACTGCTGCCGAGATCGGCGACGTCCCGTCCATCGAGTCTGAGCTTTTCCTTCTCGTCAAGATCCGCGCCTCGCAACAAGTCGTCGCCGCGAAGCCCAGCTCTCGGTCGGGAACCATGTCGCAGGCGCTGCCGCAATTCTCCAAAGACCCCTCGAAACCGCCGGTGTCCGCCGGAAACAAATCAGTGCGCAGGAGCTTGATGTGGGCGGGCAAGAACACGCGGTCGGCCTTTTCGAGGGGGAATAACCGTCTCGACTCGCTGTCGGAGCAACCAGAAGAAGCAGTATCACCAGCCACCGCAGGCGCCGAGAGCAGGGATGGGCTTCCCCCAAGCACGGCCAACTCCAAGGCGGGGCGTACCTCTGTGGATGGCCACGTCACCCAGACAGCCGATAGGACCGTCGGCGTCGGCGTGCTCAAGCTCAATTCCGTCATGAGACAGCCCGAGGAGGTCGAGCACATTGTCAGCATCTGGTCCCCGTCCGCGAAGCCTACAGCCGAGAGGCAGCAGGATGGCGAGCAATGCGATCCTATCATTCGCGAGATCATGGATAGTAGGATGGGGTCTTTTGAGAAGTCGAGGAGAGCAGAGCGTCTACAAGTCCACCTACGAGCATTCAACAATCCGGATGCGGATATCCTGATCAAAGCGACACCCACAGTGCTATCCAACATTTGCAAAACAAGCAAGATGGGTTTCTCCGGCGCACCGACAAAGGCCCGATCCGACATTTACCTCACCATCCACGACGCTCTCCTGGCCCAGAAGACCCTCCTGTCCCGCCATGGCGGCACCCCCGCAGCCCTCCCCAACCATTTTCACGGAAATAATCTCCAGGTCACGCTCGAGGTTCGCAGGCAGACGGGCGAGCGCGTCGAGAACTGCATCCATCCTTCTTCCAATTCCGAAGCTATCAGCACCTGGAAAACGGTCATCACCGAGCGCGGTGATGCCTGGCGGCAGGCCATCAAACTCGTCCTTTCACCGCAGGATGTCCACCAGGGGCACGTAGTCATGCACCTCGCAGATGCGCCGAATCCGCCGTTTGCAGTCGCGTACATGCCGCTCTGGGACCAGCAGGCTTTTATCCGCGACGCCACCCACAACCTACTACTTTATCGGCTCGATGAGCATACCGCTAATGCCCACGCTGGCCCGCAAGGCAAGGGCGGATACTTGAGTCTTCCATTCTCGGCCAAGGGCAAGGATGACCAGGCCGACACGTCGGGCCCGCTGGCCATGGTGCGCGTCGAGACATACCTCTGCAGCACGAGATTCTCCCAGGACAGAGTCGTCTTGGGGCTGTTGGCCTGGAAAGATTCGTCTCGGGAGGGGATCCCAGTTCTCCTCAAGCAATTTATCTTCGTTGCCGAGATCGAGGTCGTCAAGCTGCTGAACGATGTCTTGGATGCGCTATTTGGAATTCTGTGCGAATACTCTGGCAATGACGACTACGAGGACCTGGTCTTTACTGCCCTTGTGAGGGTGCTGGATATCGTTCACGACAGGAGATTCAACCTCGCTCCGCTGGTTGACCAGTACGCCGAGAGCAGGTTCAACTACCCATTCGCGACTCTCTGTTTGGTCAAGTCTTTCACTCGGCTTCTATCAAAACCCACCGAGCCCGAGACCGCACGGAAGCTGCGCGCAACCTTCAAGGTTGCCAGACACATCTTGAAGTTCATCACCCACGGTCGTGGCCAGCAAAAGGCGAAGGAGGCAGGCATCGGTATCACGGGGCCTAACCCGGGCTTTACGCGTCACCTCCGCGTTATCTTCAAGGCGCTCGACGCCATGATGCGCAGCAGTGCACCTGTTCTCGTCGGTAGCCAAACGCTGGCCGTCCAGCACTTCCATACCTGGCTTCCGGAGCTTGTCGGTTTGTTGAGCACCGAGGAGATCCTGCACATCGCGATCGACTTTTTAGATTCTTGCTCCGGCGTCAAAGGCAAGCTGGTTCTTTACAAGCTGGTGTTGATCATTAACTATGCAAAGCTCGACATCTTCTCAAACCCTGAGCAACGCTCTGCCCTGAGCGCCAACACGGTCAGGTGGATTGCACCACACTGGGGCCACGTGAATGAGGTCACGGACATCTGGAAAGAGCAGGTCCGCCTGTGCTGCTCTGTCCTCGCCAGCCAGATCGAGCATCTGGGCCCCGAGATCCCCGACTACATTCCCAAGATCATCCAATCCTACCTCGCCATCCAAGCTGTCCCCAAGCGACCCAAAGACCGCCTTTCGCTCCTCTTCCCGACGTCCTATCCCTTCCCCGCAAAACCCATCGCCGAAGAAGCCACCTTTGACGAAGCTCTCGTCGAACTCTCCGCCGTCCTCTCCGCGTTGTCCAACTCGCCCGGCGGCATGCAGCTGGAACTCGCTGAAGATGACCTTAACGTGGTCGTTGAGAACTGCTTGCGCGTCCACATGAGCATCCTCCAGGGCGAGACCCTCCCTGCCAACTGGCTCAGCGTCAACATCTTCCACCACAAGTCCACCATGCGGACCCTGCAGTACCTCGCGGGGATCCTGCTGGAGTCGTTCCTCCCGCACCCGGACGAGGCCGAGAACTTCAGCACCGAGCTGTGGAAGCTGTTCTTCACCACCCTGCTGAAGCTGGTCGGCAGCCCGTCGCTGGCGCTCGAGACGTTCCCGGAGCAGAAACGACGCGCCGTGTGGAAGATTGCGGGCGACGTGCGGGAGCACGGCGCGGATCTGCTGCGGAAGACGTGGGAGGCCATCGGGTGGGAGACGACGGTCGAGGAGAGGGCCCGGTTCGGCCTGCCCAAGATGGGCGGCTACCAGGTGCAGTACGTGCCGACGCTGGTTGGGCCGATTGTCGAGCTGTGCCTGAGTGTGCACGAGGGCCTGAGGCGCATGGCCGTCGAGGTGCTGCAGACCATGATTGTTAGCGAGTGGACGCTCAGCGAGGATCTGTCGGTTATTCAGACCGAGATGATTGACTGTTTGGATGTCTACTTCAAGACGAAGCCGCTGACGGAGAGCATACTGCAGAAGTTGTTTGTGGGGGAGCTGTTGGATCGGTTCGAGCCGCTGGCGAGGGTCAAGGATGATCCGCTGTATGCGGCGCTGCGTGAGCTGACGGACACGGTGGATGTGTTCTTGGATTTGCTGGTTGCGGTGCACAGCGGAGATGGGTCCGGCGAGGCGTCGCATCTGATCCACCGGCTACGGCTGATGGAGTTCCTCCGCGATATGCAGAAGGAGGAGATCTTCATCCGCTACGTCCACCAGCTCGCGAACCTCCAGGCGGAAGCGAGAAACCACGCTGAAGCGGGCTTGGCCCTGCGGTTGCATGCCGACCTGTACGACTGGGACCCTCTCAGGACGACCCAGGCCCTGCAAGACCCCGAATTCCCGGCCCAGAGCCATTTCGAGCGCAAGGAGAGGATCTATTTCGACATGATCAAGCACTTCGAGGACGGCGAGGCATGGAGTAGCGCTCTGGCCGCCTACAAGGAGCTGCAAACGCAGTACGAGACGAACATCTTCGACTTTGCCAAGCTTGCCCGGACAGAACGCGCCATCGCCAGCATCTACGAGACCATCGCGAAGAGCGACAAGCTCGTGCCCAAGTACTTCAAGGTCATTTTCAAGGGCCTTGGGTTCCCCGCCAACCTGCGCGACAAGGAATTCGTGTTCGAGGGCTCGCCTGCCGAGCGCACGTCCAGTTTCACCGACCGCATGCAGGAAATGTACCCGTCGGCACGCATCGTCACTAGCGAACACATCGACGACGTGGAGGGCCAGTTCCTCGTCATCTCACCCCTGAGTCCGCACCGCGATTTAGGTCACCACGTCTTCCAGCGCGCGCGCGTCCCGCAGGTAATTAGGGATTATCTCGTCTCGGCGCACCCGCAGGCCTTCTCGGTCAGCTGGAGGCGGGCCACCAGTGGCCCCGTCACGGAGCACTACGCCGAGAAGATCGTGTACACCACCGCGGAGCCGTTCCCGACCATCCTGCGGCGCAGCGAGATCGTGTCGGTGCAGGAGGTGCGGCTGTCGGCCAAGGAGACGGCGCTCGAGCGCGTCGTGCGCAAGACGATCGAGATGTCTGTGCTGGAGAAGAAGGTGACCGACGGCGAGGGCGGGGACGAGGCGGCGCAGTTGCTGGTCGACGCTGTTAGGATCAGCGTGAATCCCAATTCGGAGAGCAGCGTTGTGGCGTACCGTGACTTGATCCCTGGCATGTCGCGGACGGGCGAGAGGTCGCTGATGGGAGAGTTTGAGGATGAGGAGGTTGAGGTGCCGGAGCTGGATCCGCAGGAGAATGCCATCAAGATGGCGCTGGTGGATCATGCGATCATGCTCAAGAGGTGTTTGGCGGCGTTTACAAAGAGCGGGAATGAGATCCTGACGCGGCATGTTGAGGAGCTCCAGCGATGTATGTGGACCGTTGACCCATTTGTATGAGAGCCTGATACTAATGCCCAACAGTCTTTGAAACGACCTACGCACCTGAGATCGCGATCTTCACCCCCGCTCAGGCGATCCGCGACACCACGTCCTCCTCTCCTACTACTTGGCCTCGATCACCGCCCTCCACCTTCGGCGGCCTACCAACCCAGCGAGACGCCAGACCTCAGCCCGGCACCGCGCTCCCCAACGGCACGACAGAAGAAGCCGCCGTCGTCCGGCCCGTCTCTCTCCGGCAAGGGCGTGGCGCCCGTCTCAGCTTCCTGGGCGGCCGTAAGAAGGACCATCCACCAAAGGAGGTAAACGGCGACCACCAGCCGATCCACGAAGAAGAAGCGACGCCGCCCACCGCCAAGACGCATGCCTCCTCCCATCACGCCAAGGAGAGCAGCGCCGGCAACAGACGCAGCTTCTTCCGCACCATCCCCTCTGTCGCCGACTCCGGCACCGCGTCCGCGCGAGCAGGACAAGGACAGGGACAGCCCTATCCCGTACACCCGGTCCAACCCAACGGCACTGACATGCGCACACCCAGCGCCGCGGGCCATAACGGCAACACTAACAGCAACGCCGAATGGATGACGGACCCGAACGGCGGCAACGGCTCCGATGTATTCGCATCCATGTCGCCTGCCGCGAGCGGAGGAGGTGGTCATATTATGGGAGAGAAGGAGGCACACCAGCCGCGCGTGTATGAGACGCATGTCCTTGCCGGGCAGGGCCATGCACCGCCGCACGGGCATTCCATCATGGGCCATGGCGTGGGGAGTGTCAGGAAGAGGCTGAGTATCCTCAGGTTGGGCAAGAAGAGTAGCAAGGAGAGGGCTGGTGCGGGGGGGTTAGGGGGTGTTGATGAGGAGTAGTTGTTCGAGGACTTACCTGGTCAGCTGAAGCATCGGGGCTGCTGACGGGGCGGTAAAATCTCTTTCTTGTTTTGTTGGTCATTTTTGACGCTGTGCGGCGCCGCCCCGCTTTCGTTTCTTGATCTTTTTTGTGTTTTCTTTCTGTCTTCTATCTCGTCCCTTCCGTGTGTCGATTGTCTTGTTCCCGGACTGGATATCCTGTTGTTAATATACCAAGTGTATTGTACATTTTCTTTTTTACGTTTACAAGGAGGCAGAAGGGTTCTCAGCATTGGGAGAAAATGGTAGAGTACAGTTGTTCTGTGCTTTTGTTTTGACTGTTGGGAGGGCATGCTACTCTTTCCCCTTCTTCTGTCTTTTTCTGTTTTTCTTTTTTTTTGCTTGTTACTGTTGGCTGCTGCTTTCGTCGCTGCTGCCGCCACCGCCACCGCCGCCGGTATTTCGTTTCTGTTCCTGTCGGGTTTTCTCCCTCATTCAGTCTTGTCTTTTCGGTTGTGTTGTTTACTCTCTTCGGCTACCTCCTGCCTACTGGCCAACCATCTTATTTGTGTATGGACTTCCTTGCTTGCTTTCAAATACCCCCCCTCTGCTGGCGACGGATACTAGGGTGCAGAGGTGCTAGCGGCCTGTCGCCTTTATTTTTTCTTTTCTTTTTTTGTTCTTTACATAAGTTCTGTCGATGTTGGTCTCCGTTTTGCACCATATCAAGGCGGGTTTTCTTCTGAGAAGGATGGGGTATTTACTTCTACCCGACGTGGGTGGTCATGTCCTGTATATTTCCTGTGTTGTACTACCTCCTGGACAGTGGAAGCAGGGCGGGTGGTTGTGGATAAAGATGGCTCTCAACTTGTGGTTCGGGTGGATAGAATCGGTGTCTTTACATACAGTACCACAATGCGGAAAAGGGATTTGAGTTGACAGAGACAGCGGTCGTTGTTGTTTGGTTGCGTGAAGCCCGGGTGACCCTGTAGAGTCTTGAGCTGGGATGTCGTCACCTTGCATTCCTACTCGGCGGAGATGTGGGATACTCCGTCCATGACTCCATTGTGCATACATCAAACTCCAGACTTTGTATGGTTCTGTTCAGGTGGTGTCGGGTGGTCAAAAACGTCGGGTCGTCGGCCACATCTGCCATCCCGACAGCGTGCAGGCAGTGCCGCCCCTTACTCACATATGTATTTATCCCCCGATTGACTGTGTTTATGACTGACACGCGTTCATGTCTCCTTTCAGAAAGCCAACAACAACAGAACGCATTCCGCAATGGCCAAGATCATGCATCTCTCGGTCCACTCGCGGTACCGGCTGGTGTTCCTCGCTTTAGTCAGTTTTTGCGTTTATTTTCTCTGGCCCGGGGGGGAGCTGTTGTCGGTTCCGGCGACGTCAATGCTGGAATGGGCCGACAACCACTACCCGTCGCTGTACGAGAACCTGCAACAGCAACAACGGGATACTGCCAGCGATGGCTTACCAGACTCGGCACCCTTAGAGTTCTGGGAAGCCGACCTCTTCTCCTGGGGGGATGGGAAGTCCACGCCGCACAAGAAAATTCACAAACCAGCTCCCGATGCGACCTCCCCCATCTCGGACCCATTTCCTCTGCTCTCCCAACATCCGCCACCCAAGGCGAGTCTGCTCCGGGCTCCCAAGGCCAACCGGCCCCCGCGACGGCACCATCCCGAGCAGACACCGCTGTTTGTTGGCTTCACACGCAACTGGCCGCAGCTGCTACAGTGTGTGGTGAGCTACATCGCGGCGGGATGGCCACCTGAGGACATCTACGTGGTTGAGAACACGGGCGTGATGTGGGCAAACCGCGAGGGGAAGTTGACGCTGCAGAATCCCTTCTATCTCAACCACACTCAACTGCACATATTGGGTGCCAATGTCATTATTGTATGTATATCAGTCCTGTCTCGGATATGACCGGGGCCACAATCAGCTGGAATGAATGGCTACTTACAACCTCACCCGCAGACCCCAACTATCCTTACCTTTGCTCAACTTCAAAACTTCTACCTCTGGTACGTAAACGTCAACCCCCCTTTCCGACCAAGCCCCACCAACAATGTTGACTGACCCCAATCCAGGACGGCCCTCCAAACATCCCACCCCTACTTCTTCTGGACGCACGAAGACGTCCTCGTCTTCAGCTACGAAAACGACACGTCCCCGTCTCCACACACCCCGCCTCCCTCTCTCTACACCAACGCAGTAGCGACTCTCCGGTATTTGACGACGTCATCAGCGCCGCGGCGGTGGGCGCACCACTTCTTCTCGTACGACCACCTGACGCTAGTCAACCGCGACGCGGTCCTCTCGGCTGGCGGCTGGGACACGCACATCCCCTTCTACGGCACCGACTGCGACGCGTACGTGCGTCTGATGTGGGCTGGCTGGGCGCAGGGGGAGAGTGATATCGGGTTGATTTATGATGTTGGGAGTGTGTTGAATGATTTGGGGGCGTTGTTAAGGATTAGGGGGGTTAAGGCGAGGGTTGGGCTGGCGTCGTCGTCTTCAGGGGTTCGTGATGATGAGGAGGAAGAGGTAGATGGGAGCTATGTGGAGAGCTGGGAGAACTTGGTGGAGTTGGCGTCTGAAATGGAGGTGCAGAAGTACGCCAGGGGGAACGGCAAGCGGAATACGTGGCAGGTGAAGCAACGCGGCGGACAGGGCGAGCCGTTCTACCGGGATCCCGACGGGTTTGAGACGGGCATCAAGATGTGGATTGATGCGGGGAGGAGTGTGTTTGCGGAGAAGTGGGGGCATCGCGGGTGTGATATTGCGAATATTGGGTTGGAGGCGGAGGATGCGTGGCGGTTGGAGAGGGACTGGGAGGAGAAAACGGAGGGCTTGGGGCATCAGGGGAGGTCTTGGTGACGGCATTCACTGACACTTGATGTGACTGTGGCCATTAAGGCTCAGCCTGCTGCAGTATGTATGCCTTATAGCACCGCGGGTACCAGGTAGTTTACAAGATGGTACAAGTTCATTGTTCCAGTAACTCGGGGACACCGTTGTAGTTGACAGTACCATAGACGCAACTGATGATCCCATACCCGGTAGGAGAGACAGAAAACAAGAGTCCTCCGCCGCTGGCTTGAGTCCGCGCAAATGCGCAACTGCCCAGGTGGCTGCTGACCGTTCCGCAACGGCTTGCGCAGCTGAGACGACAGGGGCTCCCGAGGCAACGATGATGAAATGAGAAAGGAAGAAATAACTGCTAGCTGCGCCATGTAGCATCTGTTAGTGCGACCAAAATTTTGTACCTTATGCAAAAACCATCCCCTCGACTATCCCTTCTAACACCGGGTTCCTACTCGGGACCTTAAACTTGTTTGAGCAACTGGAGAAGGCCAAGTATGGAGAGAACTCCCTGTGAACTGACTTAACCGGATTGGTGTCGTGTCAGCACGGTTCTTGCAGCATTGCTGCACAATCAACCAGTCAATGTCGAGACTCTGGCCGATTCTCAGGGGACCTCCTTCTGGTTGATTGAAGACTATGTGACGCGGGGGAGGAAGTCTCACACCACCCGCACACCCCATCGAATCGAGTTGGACGGACTGACAAATCTGACTGGTTATACTCCTCTGTTGTGTTACACACTCCATTCCTGACACCTGCACTGAGGCCCATTACCCCATTACCCCATTACCCCGCTTGGGGCTCAGATGATTGATGTGCCCCCTTTTTCCAGACTCCCCGTTCGGCTGTTGTTGTCCCCGCCTCCCCATCTTGATACTTTCTCAAACCCAAGGACCAGCTTGAACCATGGAAAAGGCAGTGTGTTTCAAATGCCATTGTGTCTTTGTCTCATACCGGGCTCTCGAACTCCATCTGATGAGCTGCAATGCCCGCTTTGAGCTGCCCAGATCCGCCCACTCTGGCTTCATTCCTCCTTCAACATCCCGCAGCTCATCAACCAAGCCCCGATATCGCTATTCCACCTCCCAGAACCGACCTCAACACTCTTCACAAGTCCCTTTTTGGATGAACACCCAGGCCGTCCCTTCTTGGATGAACACCCAGGCCATCCCTTTTTGGATGAACACCACCCAGGCCATCCCCTTTTGGATGAACACCCAGGCCAGGCCCCAAACCTCAACCATCTCACCACCCTCCTTCCTATCCCAACGACCCAGGGAAGCGGCAGGTGAAAAACCGAGCTATGGACCCTCCCCAAGCAGAAATAAAGGCAGAACACCAGCCAAATGTGCCAAATGCACCAGATGCGGCCTCTACTTCCCCAACGTCCACAGTCTGAGCGAGCACCTCATCCAGTCTCCGGACCACCTCTACTCGGTTGCGGCACCACCCACCAGCTGGGAGCCACCCGTGTTCAACGCTGCACCACTGCAAGGAGACACCCAACAACCTCCCACTCCCAGACGTATCAAACCCAGCACCAAGAGCAAAACAGGATCAAAGGCAAAACCCCCCTTAGCTGGCCCAAGGCAGGGAGATGATGCTGTTGCTGGTGACTGTGCTGGTGCTGCTAAACTAGATGCGGCATGCGAGTGCGGGAAGACCTTCCGGGCCGTGTCCAGTATGGAGCAGCATAGAAGAGACTCGAGCATACATAATGGGGGTGTTGATGATGTCAAGAGAAGGAGGACTGAAGCTGGGCGTGGTGGGAGGATGGGGGTGGCAGGGGCAGTGGAGAGTCGGGTTGTTTGTGATGATGAGGTTAAAGACCCTACTTTCGCTTTCGGTGAGATTTTGAGTGTTTGATGACTGTCAGGTCGTTTTTGGTGTCCGTGGATATGTGAGAGCTTGCATCTTTCGTTGTTCTTGTTGTTTAGAGGAGCATGGGGCCTTGTGTGTTGATCATCAGTTGGTGGTTGTCCTGGCCGAGTTAGCCTGTACGAGTATCGAGACATGTCCGGCTGGCAGCAGAGAAATGTGCTTGAATCTGAGCACGAACCAGGACAACGAGACTAAACTGAGAGTAAATTCGTAGTAACATTCCGACGACAGCTCGTACCTTGATGCCCAACATCAGTGTTGTCCCCTGCAGAGACCGTCCCTGAAGCTCATGATCAGGTCGCCCAACTTACAAGCCAAAACACACATCCAAAGACGACAAAAGAAACATGGTCCCTCAAAGAGCGTACACAACCAACCCCCCATCACCAATCCCTACCCCATAAACTACTGAAGATACCGCCCACCAACCCCAAACTCTCCATTCGATCCAAACTCACCATTCAACGACCCGCTAAAGTACGCCGAATCCCCGCTGTAGCTCTCACACCCCGTCAAGTCAAGCCCATAATTCTGGCTCTGCTCCAAGAACGTCTCCAGCCCAAAGTCCATACTCGCCAGCAGCTCATTTGCAATAGCGTCATCCCTCAACTCATCCATCAGGCCCGTCACTCCGGCCAGTTCCGGCCCGGGGCTTGGCGGCGGGCTGAGTTCCGCGCTACCCTGAGCTTGAATCAGACCCTGACTCTGAGCAGACGAGGCCGGACCCGATGAGGAGGAGGAAGAGGAGGAAGGGGCGGTGGCGGCAAGCGCGGAGAGGGACGACTGTTCGTCCTGGAAGTGGAAGGTCAGGAGGACCTTGGCCTGGACCTCGCGGATGATCTCGATGGCCTTGCGGTTGACCTTTTCCTGAATGTCCTCAAACATATCCGCAACGAACCGCTCCATGGAGGGTCGGACGAGGCGAGGGATCTCGGTGCCGAGGAAGCTTCTGCATTCGTCATGGCTCTGGAAGCGGGATGTTCCCGGCTTGGGCGTGGTGGATCGGTCCGTCTCGTAGTCTGGGTTTGAGGGTTAGGACATGCGTCCCGTATGGAAGTGGTTTTGAAGGGTACGGCTGGGGTCACTTACATGGCGACGGCACCTTCTCACCGGGGAAGATGATGCGGTACATCTCCTCCCACTTGGCCTCCTCGGAACTGCCCGCCTTGGCACGGTGGTGGAGCTGTTTCTCCTGCTCCTCGGTGACGGTGTCGCTCAACACGGGCTCCCTCACCCTGCAAGGGACGTCGGCGCGCTGGTGGATCTTGAGCGCCTCGGGCTTGTCAAAGTGCTCAAAGCACCGCGGGCAGAAATTCTTGAGCGAATGGCGGCGGTAGACATGTTCCCTGTCCCTCAGTCAGCCACCAACCCAACCCAACCAACCCCCTTTTCCCATCCCGCAACAACACAGAACAAAAGACCAAAAACACTCACTTGACGCGATGAACATCCTCCCACCCCGGCCCACAACACGTCTTCACATTCCTATACCTTCCCGGATCATGCCTACAAAACGGGCACGCAAACCTCCTCCCCTCCTTAGGATTGACCTTCTTCTTCTTGGCCCCTTTTTCACCACCACCAACGACCCCCGTTGCGGCCGACGACGCGCCACACTCATGCCCATCATCATCCTCCACCTCCTCCCTCCCCCTCTTCACAGCCTTCCTCCCACCGGCCCCCACCACGCCGCCACCCTTCGCAACACGACGACCACCACCAGCACCAGCGCCGCCGCCGCCACCAGAGGCAGCAGCAGCGGCTGAGACAGATTTATCAAGACATCGATCCAGAGACAGCTGAAAGATAGCCATAGATCTATCTACAATCTCCTTCTGCTTGCGGCTCAAGAGGCTTTCCCGATTGTTGGCTGCGGTGTTGGTGGTGGACCTTGTAGTGGTGGTAGTGGTGGCTGAGTGTGCCGAGTGTGGTGGTGGTGAGTGTGCTGGTGAGGAGCCGCGGGATGCCATGGACCGACCTGGACCGGAATCGGGGAGGAGTTCCGGAGGGTTGGGGGAGGTCTTTTTTGGAGGGTGTCAGGAAGGGGGGTGTGGGGCTCGAGACATGAGATGGAGGTTTGGCTTGGGAGTGTGGGTGTTCTTTGTTGGGGGATTTGAGGTGGGTGGTTTGGGGGTGGTGCTGGTGCCGGTGGCAGTGATGAATGACTGGGTCGTGTTTAGAGTGAGCCTCGATGCGGGAATGGAGAGAGAGAAGGGTCTGGAAATCTTGCTGTGCAATGACGGGCGACGAATTGGCGACGAATTGATGTCTTATTGTCAAGACAGAATAGCAAGGTGCTGAAGACGAGAGCTGGGAGACAAGGAACGTCAAGAGACCACGGAACGATTTGGGGAGAAAGGAGACAGGTCTCAACCAGATCTCTTCTCTTGTGGGAGGTGCTATATACCCATCTCAGTTTGCGCAAATGCGGAGAGCACAGCGCTGACGAACGTCTCGGTGGACAGCCGGGATCGCCCATTGCACACCCACCCGTCCTCGAGATCCCGAGCGACCACGGCCATTCTCCAATGACGGCCCCCGCGCCGAGACGCATGTGTCCGCACGGGTGAGCACACCAGGGCAGTCAGGCATTGGCCGGATGTACCGATGACTCGCAGTACGCGACCGAAGAGGGTAAGGCATGGGGGGCGCTGCCTTGGTCATATGCAGTCATGATGCACATTGCGCCGAAAGCTAGCGCAAATGCAATTGCTCAATTGCGGGAACCGCGCTCGCCGCACGATGCATTGGTCCCGCAGATAAGGCTGAGCGGGGAAAGGGGGGCGATGCGACTCCCATTCGGTAGATGCGGAGGGCATCGCGACATCCTGGAGCGCAGCACTGTTTCGGATTGAGATGGTGGTGGATTCCCAGAATGTGAGGGTCTGCTGTGGTCCAGCCACCACAAGCAGAGAGACTGATCAGACATCGGCCTCAAGACGGAACGGGGGTCTCGGGGCCGGATCAGCAAGGACCAGTGACTCAGGTCTGCTCACACACCTTGACGCGCTTTCCAAAATAAATCCAGCGCAGAAGACGCCACACTGTTCAGCTTTCAAGCTTATGTCCCTTGCCTGACCGAAACCATGGTCGAGGAAAGCTCAACCGCGAAGATTGGAGCTTTTATGGGGACGCCATGGTTGTCGTCGCCGAACCCGGGTCCTTGGGCGGAAGCCTCGTCTCGAGCGGGGGGTGATTGAGCATCGACATCGGTCCTAGAGTCCGTTGTTCAATGCCGAGCACTGCCCAACGGCGGAATTCGATGAAGTGACGCATGAGACGGCTCCATCCGGTACTTTGTCGAAGATAAAGACAGGCACGCAACACCTGTGCTTCCAAGATGTGTTAACAGCATCGCCATTGATCACTCAACAGGAAAGTGTCACCGAAAGCTTAAGCCGAAACACCATCGTGTTGTTCCCTCCACGCCTGATCCCAGAGAAATTGTTCAATGTCTCAAAAAATGGACAGCACCCTTCAGCTCTCCGGAGAAGAGTGAGTTGGGCATGTGCCTGCAAAAGGACTCGTGGAAGGCTGACGATGAAGACAGGCAGTCCACGGTAAGGACGGCGTACTCAATGGAGACGTACCTCAACAGCAGTGGAGGTGTGATGGACCGACTGCTGAGGGAACTCGATATTGGGGACATCGTCAGCCGGGCCCAGGCGGTCAAGGACGAGGTGGACAAGCTCGCAGAAAGGATTGCTCTGGGAACCCAAAGCCCGAGTTAACGGCAGTGTACATGATGTTGTTAGGGGTGTACGTTATTGGCGGGTGGTATTGGATGCAGGTTTGGCCTGGGACTTCACGGTCTAAAGGGTTGGATGGGAAGTTCGCCTTGCTCGAAGGCCGAGATCGGACCAAAGGCCTGGGGATGGGGGTTGTCAGCATGGCCCAACGAGTATAGCATTTTGAAGCTCACCGCAGTATCAAGATCCAACCAATCCGTGGTCTTCCACTTGTCCCATAAGCGAGGAACGATGGCGGGCGCGATGGCGGGCAAAGTCGCCGCGGGAGCTGCTGTGGTGTTGTCGCGGTTTATCGAGGCTTCACGGGCGACATCTGCCGCCCAGTGAGCGCGGAGCGCGTCTTCGAGCAGCTGTTCGTCTGGTGATTCTAGACCGCTCTCACGGCCGCCGGGGTCGGAGGCATCCAAGTGCTCTCCGTCTTGCTCAGAATCTTGCTCCTTGTCCCTTGGGACCTGCCGCGCGGCTTCATCCCGCAACTCCTCAAGAACGATGGCCCACCTGCGTGCCGGCGAGTACCGGCTGGTGCCTTCGAGAAGGGCTTTGACGGCCCTCTGCGCCTGCTCAATCAACCGAGCGTCGGTTTCGTCCTTGTGGTTATGACACCCGCCGCCCAAGAGCTTCTGGCGTTCGCGAATGTGGGGAATAAGAAAGATTACGGACGCGGCGATATACATGACGTGGTGAGCAGAGCACAGGGTGTGAAAGTGACTCTTGTCTCTTTCTGCCTGCTCGCGAGCCAGATTCACGGTCAAGGCGAGTGTGGCCCGGGCAGCCTCGATGCAATTTCGGATCGCGGCGTCGGCAGTGGGTTTCTTCTCGCGGTCTGTGGGATATGGTGCCGTCATGAATGGGCGATAGACCAGCATCTGGGCATGCCAGTAGGTCAAGTGCAACAGGTTTTGTTGCCGGCGCCAGGTGAAGTTAAGCAGCGATGGTTTGATGCTGCCCATGAGGGACGGCAGCTGGGCTCTCCAGTCATCCAGGGACTTGGCGAGGCGAGATGCAGAGGCGAGCCTCTCATCCTCCGGGATGTCTTCGAGCGTGTAAACCTGGCGCAGGATCTTCTCAACAAGTTTGCCGATTCTGGCAGTCTGTCAGCCTCACATCGCTTGACAGCGGTGGTGTAGGGGGCTTACTTTGCCTGTTCGACCAGTGCCTCCACATAACAGTCATTCTTGTGCTCCCTGAAAGGCCCCCAACGCCCCATGTCTTCATCGTTGACACAATCGGGCAAGTCCTGATCGATGCTATCGAGGGTGAAATAGGCGGGTCGGCCTGACATCATGGAAAACTGCTTGTCAATGATAAAGGCGGACCAGAAGGTGCGTCTTTCGCACTGGACCTTTGCGTACTCGGCACTGAGAACAATTTCGCGGCCAAGGCCCCGGTTTCTGCCACGGCGCCGATGGAACCCAAGGGCAGTGAGCATGTTGACGGCGTTTCCAAACACGTGCCAGGCTTGGCTCATTCGGCATGTGGAGATAAGGTAGAGCGCCTGGAGGATGCGTGCTTGGACGGACTCGATGGTAGGCGGACCAGGCTCTGCGTCTGTGAGGCGGAGGGTTGTGATAAACAGGTGGTCACCGTAGCTGATGGTCCAAAGCCAACTCCAACTCTGTTCCTTCTTCCCCGGGCGCCAACGACTGTAGTTGAACATGGTTCCGAGAGCCATGGTCATGAGCGCAATGGCAGTCTTAGCGTAGCCAATGTCGGTTTCGAGCGGCTGGTTGGCACGCCAGTTTTGATACACCCTGTCCAACCACGCCCTCGCAGTGAGACGATGGAGGAAGTGGAAGGTCTCGGTCCAACCGATGGTGAATCTGTCTTGCAGCAAGTCCCACATGGGCTTCTCGATGGGGAACTGGTGTGGTGTCGACAGATCGAAGGGCTGGTCACCAGAGGGTAAGACGAGTTGGTCAGGAGCGGGCAAAGGTTGGCCGGGCCTGGCAAGGGCATGTGCAATTGCCATCTTCTGCCAGGCTTTGTGGAGGAACACGAGCGGTGGCGTCTCTTCCCCGGCATACCGAGTGGAGAGCTGAAGAGAGTCGATCCCAGAAGCAGCTGGGTTGGAAGCCGCATCGGGCAACGGTGCCTCGTCACTTGGACCCTCGCCATCCGAGGTCTGGGTGTGTCCGTCGTCGGCAGCTCGTTGACGCTCGCGTCTGTGGTGGTCAGACAGAGAAATTGGACGAGGGAGGTGCATGTGTGTCCATATAACAACTGGCAGAGCAAAGGGGCAGGACGGGCTAACTTCTTGGCATTTTCCATCAGCTGCTGGTATGTGAGGTCGCAGAAGGCGTCATCGCCCTCGGCTCCGGCAGCTCCAACATTGGAGGCTCTCTGATGCGCACGCCTGGCCCCGATCCGTCAGCTGCTGCAGGCCGAAGAAAAAGTTCACGAGATGGGAGGGGGGACGAACAGCTTAAATGTGCACTCAATCCTCTCCTTGCAGCAAACATCACAGGGGAGTTTCCCTGCGCAGGGGAGTTTATTGTTCCGGCAGTGGTCACAAGAGCGGGAAGACCAGCCCTTATCGCGGTACTCCTTGCCCTTCTCGTTGAATGGCTGGGCCCAGTTTCGGGCCTCGCCATTGTCACCCTCAGGGGGCGGTGGGGGGGTTCTCGCTACGCCCCTGATGTAGGGTTTGTCATAGGTACATGTCAACCCCCTGCTGGAGCCTACGATATGGCGAGTTAGCACAGCCAGCTAGGAAAGGATGACGGGGAGGGCCGGCTACAGGCAAAGCAAGGCTTGAAGCCTGAGCACTGTCTGTTGGTGTTGTCACGACACTGGTCGCAGGCGCGGGCTATCCGCTGCATCTTTGTCTTTCTGCCAGGCAGGGGTGCATCGGCGGCAGCCCGTTTTCCCGTGGTGGAGTTGGCATCGCCATTGGGGTGAGTGGCGGCGTTGTCAGCAGCAGGGACGTTGTTCGGATGGGGGGCGTGAGATGATGGAGCCGCCGCTGCAACGGAAGGTGACGGGCAAGGGTCCGGATTGGGTGTTTGCGATGCAGAATCCGACGGCGATGGGGTGCTTTCGATCGACTCTGCATCTGGCTCCGGCGAAAAATGTGACTGGGTAGCCGAGGACATGGCGCTACATTGAAGAGAAGGAGATTAGATATTAAAGAACTTATAAACCCGAACCGGAGGCCGCGGCACGTTGAGTGAGCTATCGCCGATCCCCCAGCGTGCACCAAAAAAAGTCGAGGGAGGCTCGAGACGCGTCCGTGATTGACGCGGAACTGGGGACTTTTGTGGAATTCGACTTGAAAAAGCCAATTGATTCGTGTGGGGTAGATTTACCTGGGTCCAAATGACTAAGCCAAAGACAGGGGTACCGTTTTGGGGAACAGTCGGGACTTGGCCATTCCATTTCCGCTTTCTTCATCCATCTTCAGCATTTTCAGGTTGGCGTTGATGGCTTCCATTCTCTGCCAATCACAAAGTCAGCAACCAGACATGAAGCCACAGAGTAAAGCCGGAGCTGTCCACCAGTGGATTTGGCATTCGCAGAACATCGCGGGCGAATCTGCCCTGTCAGTGTAATGTATGTAAGTCGGTGGCTTGACAGCCAATTGTTAACCGCATCTTGGCAATGCTCGGCTTGTGTGCTTTGTTGCTTGCTGAGCTTCCTGAGCTCTCAACTCTGGGCCATCGGGATTACGTCACACCACCCCATCACAAGCGCAATGCATGCATCCTCTCAACTCAGTTCATCTGTTCGAGGAACATGCGGGCGGGGTAAGGCCAGGTAGGCCAATGTTTATGTCACATGGCTCTTCCATTTGACATTGTTGCACCTGCATCAACACACAAAGTGCATACCTGGTACTCAGTTGCGGCCTGAGACAGCGCCAGTGATCTCCATTTACACCCATAACATTACGGAATACATAACACGAGATCACACGCCATGGCACCATCCAAGATCCGACTGGGCACGGCTTCCCCTGGCACTCAAGCTACCACAGCTGAGACTCTTGCCCAGCTCGAGCACTTCGCTCGGCGGGCCGCCTCAAAGAGCATTGACATCCTCCTGCTTCCCGAGGCGTACATCGGTGGCTACCCCCGCGGCACCCACTTCGGCTGCCTCATCGGCTCGCGCTCTGATGATGGCCGCGACGAATACTTACGCTACTTCCAGAGTGCCGTTGACTTGGGCGACACAGTCGGAGATGGTGCAGGTGCCGGGCAAGCCTGGGTGAACCGGGAGTTGCCAAGTGATGTTGTGGCTGGGTCCGAAGCTGCGAGGGAAATCTCCAATAAAAGGGGCGATGGGACCCGGGAGGAACTGGAGCGAATTGCCCGTGAAAGCGGCGTCTTCATTGTCACCGGCTTGATCGAGAAGACGGGAGGGAGCATGTACTGCTCTGTTGTCTATGTGTGTCCAAAGCTCGGCATCATCGGCAAGCGGAGGAAGGTCATGCCTGTGGGTGAATCATTCTCTAGCCCACTGTTCCCTTATTTTGACATTCCCTTCAGACAGGAACAGAGAGGCTCGTCTGGGCTCAGGGCTCGCCCGCCACCCTCCGAGCAGTCAGCACCACCATCCGGGGTGTCCGCATCAACCTGGCCGCTGCCATCTGCTGGGAGAACTACATGCCCCTGGTGAGACAGGCCCTCTACGCGCAAAACATCAACCTCTACCTCGCCCCAACCGCCGATGGCCGCGATACCTGGCTCTCCCTCCTGCGCACCACAGCCATCGAAGGGCGCTGTTTTGTGATCAGCTCCAACATGTGCACGCGCGAGAGGCCAACCGCAACAACGAATGGCGACACCGCGTCCCTCCTCCACGACGACACCGACGGCTCCGACATCGACCCCCTGCAAACCGTCACCCACCCGCGCCGCAACTCATGCATCACCAAAGAAGGCTTCGAGATCGCGCTGCCCGCATCCCCCCGCCACACATCCCCCACCTCTCAGCGCCACCACCCCCATCACAGGCGTCAATCCATCCTTGACGACGATGGCAATGAGATCGCCCTGCCCTGTTCCCCCTCCCCACCCCCACTCGCATCCCCGCGTTTTCAAACCAGACGTCAATCCGTCCTCGATGACGACGGCAACGAGATCGCCCTCCCCTGCTCCCCACCCCACCCCACCTCCCGCGGCCGACGCCGTGAATCTGTCCTCGACGACGACGGCAACGAAATTGTCCTGTGCCGTCCCAAAGCCCACCCCTCCAACCTACCCACCACCACCGCCGCGCTCCCCTTACCCCCCAAAACCGCAACCCCCCAAAAACAACAACCCCAGTTCACCTCCCGCGGCGGCTCAGCAATCGTCTCGCCGTTCGGCACAGTCCTCGCCGGTCCGCAGTGGGAAGACGAAGCTGGCATCATCTACGCCGACGTCGACTTTGACGACTGTGTCCGTGGCCGGTTGGACCTGGATACCGCGGGGAGTTATTCGCGGAATGACTCGTTCCGGCTGGATGTTAGGGGCTTGGAGTTGGAGCCGCTTCCGTATTGAACTTGGGATTGTATTGAGTTGAGTTGGACTGTGGGTTGGGTTGGATTGGATTTGTGGGATTGGGTTGGGGAACTTGAGGCGTTTGCCCAGGGGTCAGTCTGGCGGTTGTTGGTGGGGGGATCATGTCAGGGTGAGGCCACCGAATAAGTGCTGTGTTGAAACCCCGTGGGTTATCAAGAGAATGTGGCAATATGGGGACATACATGGGGACAGGAGGTTCAGTTTTAGCGAAGATTGGGTTTATTTAAAGCATTGCCTCAGCGTTTGCCGTCTCATATCAAGCAAGGCGCAGACAGGAAAGCAGGAGCGACGAGTCGGGGTATCATAAGTTGTATTGTCTGGAACAAAACTCCCTCGTACGCCTGTAGCAGGTAATGACTGACAAAGCTGTGTCGGCGAAAAAGAAAAGCAATATGCCTGCGTGTCCTGCATTTCGTTGGCTCTTGTTCTGCGCACCTCATACGTAGCCTTCAATTAAAACAACCCATCCATCCGCCATCCATCCGCCATCCAACCAACCAACCAACCAGCCAGCTCCGCTGGAACCAGCAAGACAACCAGAAAACGCCGGAATATAAAATCAGAGAGAATGCCCGCCCCATCATGACCCAGAAAACCCATCCATAATCTCGTGAGAAAAAAAACCCCCCATCTCGTCTCCAATCCCCTTAATCACGCCTTCTCCCTCTCCACGTCCTGCTTCTCCTCCGCCTCCTCCTCCCCCTCCCCCTTCTCCGACACCTCCCTCGGACTCGCCAGCGGACTCGTCCCCGCCGGCACGCCCAACCCGCCAATACTCCCACTGACACTATCCGCCCGGCCATGGCCCAGCAACCCGCTCCTCACGCTGGCCCCATCCCCCCCAACACCCAGCCCCTGCTTGGCGTAAAAACTATTCCTCTCACTCGCCAGGATTCCATTGGCCGAGTAGATGCTCGTGCGCTCGTTGCCCATGCCCGACATGGCGGTGCTCGCGCCGCGGTGCAGGCCGGGCGTGGTCGGCGTGGCGCCGTCCAGGGTCGCGGAGAGGACACTGAGGGGCAGCGACTCGCGGCTGCCGCCCCACAGGGAGGAGGGCGCCAGGGCGCGGACCGAGGCGTCCGTGTCAAAGGAGCGGCGGCGGCGGCGCTTGGAGGAGGACGCGAGCGTCAGGATCGAGGCGTTGTCTGTCAAGAGGTTGTTCGCGGTCGCCGTGGCGTAGGTGGTTGGGTGGAGGATCGTGCCGGAGACGTGGGCGGGGATCGCCGAGGCTGGGGAGGAGGTCGGGAATGGCTGGTGGAAGTGGATGGCTTGGGAGTTGGAGTGGGAGTGGGAGTGGTGGGGCGTGGTGGTCGGGTTGTTGCCGGCGGCGTTGGGGGCGATGGTTTGTATCGTGGTAAGCGTGGTCGTGAGGGATCGGACAGAGGGGGCGGGGGACGAGAAGGTGCTGTCGTTGCCCCTCCGGCCGTTTGCCGTGCGGCTGGTACCGGCGAGGGAGGACTCTCCCATCATTGAGCGACACGTCCCATGTTCGGTCGAAATGGAGCGCCCGCCAGTGGTCGGGGGCTGTAGCTCTTCGCCCGACAGCCGCGCTGGGTCGCCCCCGTCTAAGGATACCGAGCTCGTCAACCGCCGGCTCGGACCGGTGGATACGGAGTAGCGGCTATTGTGTGCGTCAATCACGATGCGGCCGGACGACTGGGGATACGGATTGTTTTGCTGCTTCTTCGGGGCGCTTCGTTTCGAGGTTGGGGAGCGGCTTCCCTCTCCGGAGGAAGTTGCTTTTAGGTTCGCCAGCTTCTTCATCAACGCCGAAAAGGGCCGCCGTCGGCCCGATCGCCCTGTTCGATCTGAGGCCGCGTCAGCTGGGGTCGCTTGTTTCTCGCCATCAGGGCTGGAGCCACGATGGCGATTCAAGATTGCGGAACACGGGTGCATTGCGGCGATAAAAACCCGCAGGCCGCGGGGAGGACAGCGGTGTAGCAAAAGCACGCGAGGAGAAGAAGGAAAGGGGGAAAGGAGGGGAGGACGTACCGTGGGGTTGGGCTGCACCTTCAGCCATTGCCATGAGTGCGAACTGCGAGCGGAACGTCTGGACCTCGGGTGCAGAGAGCGAGTTGCTGTGGGCAGGTGCAGACAATCGTTGCGCGGGTTGGATGTTGGCGCAAGCAGAAGCTCAGGGAAGCGCGGCAGGGTGATGAAATGTGTGCGCAGGAGGGGGGACAATCCTGTCGGGGCGCGCGGGGACAGGTGATGATGAGGGCGATTTGCTACAGCGACTGTTGCGTTGTCGTCAGAGCTCGTGTCAAAACGAGATTCGATGCAATTGGCCAAACAAAAAAAAGATCGAGTCGGTTTCGTTCCAGGCACGAGCAGTGGCATTCACAAGCGACCGGGAAGCGCGCGACCAGGAGGGCAGAGGAATGTGCGGTAGGTGATTGACTGAGCGTCTCGGAATGCAACCTCTTGTCTCTCCGTGGCATTTGATGGTCCTAACTTCAAGCAGGCCCAGGGTCCCGTGGCGGCGCTGACCGGGGGAGCGTGCTCCAGTGGGCCGTCATTCTTCATTCGGCAAGATTCGCGTGCCAAGACCCAAGTGTGGATGCTCACCCCGCCAAGTCTGGACCCGCTCAGCCTTTCGCTTAATGACGGAAAGCTGCAAGACCAGACTGCTGGAATCTGCAACACGGAAACAACCTCACAGCTTTTTCTGTCCTGGCTGCAAAACTCGGCTCCAGATGACGTGACACACCAATTCGCCAAACGGACGAGCGAGATGTGGGAGCGATCAACATGTCCATACAGCCACTTCCCGAGGATGTTGTCGCACAAATCAAGTCTTCGACAGCCATCACCTCGTTGAACAGCGCAGCATATGGTCTGTTGCAAAACTCACTGGATGCCGGCGCATCTAGGATCAACATCTCGGTCGATTACAGCCGTGGAAACTGCTCTGTAGAGGATAATGGCCTCGGCATCAACCCGACCAGCTTCCACGAAGACGGGGGGCTTGGAAGACGGCATTGTATGTTTCCATCTCGGAATGTCGTCTGTAGTGGATTTGGGCCTTGACACGTCGTAGATACCTCGAAATACCCTGCTCGGCCTGACTGCCATGGAAAACAGGGAGACTTCCTGGCTTCGCTGGGCTCACTGTCTCTGCTGTCCATCGCATCCCACCACCGTGACTACCGGTCGCACAACTCCCTGACTATCCATAACTGCCGCGTTGTGTCGCGCAATTTGCCTGCCCCTCCGGAGCAAAGAGTATTGGCCTTTCCCAGTGGAACCCGCGTGGTGGTCCGCGATTTGTTTGGCTCCATGCCAGTCCGCGTCAAGCAGAGGGCCATTGCGGTGGAGCGAGGGGGAACTTCCAGGGACTTTGACCAACTTCTCTTCAGCACCGTCGGGCTTCTCCTCCCCTGGCACGGGGAGGTGACCGTCTCGCTCCAAGACGCGCACGCTCGACGCACTGTCTCTCTGCACGCATCCCATGCGATTGACTGGACCCAAAGTCAGCTAAAAACAGCACCAGAGATGCTCTCAAAGACGACTACGTTGCTCTCGGAGTCTTCTATGATTGAGAATGAGGATTTGAAATCCTGGGTCCCTATTGGAGCTACTGCGTCAGGCGTTTCTGTGAGAGGATGCGTCTGCCTCCAGCCAGTTGCTACCAAGCGGGTCCAGTTCATTGCGGTCGGGATCCAGCCATTGCTGAACGAGCGCCACTCCAATGTTTTCTACGAAGACGTCAACCGGGTATTCCAGGACTCTCGTTTTGGCGTGGTTGAGGAGCCCATCCTCGATGAGGACGGCGAGCCAACAAAAACACAAGGGTTCACTGGCAAAGAACTCAAGCCAAAGAGAGGCCTGGACCGGTGGCCCATGTTCTTTCTTCAGGTTATGCTCAATACTGGGACGGAGTCACTGGATGTGGACGACTTCCTCGACGGAAGGCGTCAGAACGTGGCGGTCATCTCAGACCTGCTTCAAGTGATGGCATACGAGTTTCTCAAAAAGCATCACTTCCGTCCCAAGTCTATCTCTGCCATCGAGAGGCTGAAACGACCAATGAGCAACTCCCACGCTCCGCGCTCCCAGTTGTCTCGGGTCTCGTCTTCAACCCAGTTGAGGGACCAGACGGGCTCGCCCCTTCAGAGATCGAGAGTGCGTAGCCAAGTTTCAACACAGCATGGCAGGAGGCAGATTTCTGAGAAGCGACTGGCCTCACCATTTGCCGCTTGGTCCAGGACAAAGTCGAGCGCGCAAGATGACTCGGGGGCCAAAGACAGCCCGGTCTACCATGACTCTCCGGAGCCAACGCCGGCACAAGACGAGCCGTGGACTGAGCGGCATCGGGACCCAACGGTGCCCTTGACTTGCTCAGGGACAGACAACCGTCTCTTCGATAGAGCGGGAGCTCTTCTGCGTAAACCATTTGACGATGCAGATGAAAGCCCCGCAACCTCTCACAGCAATACCCCCAAAAGATTGCTGTCCGATGAGCAACTACACGAGACAGCAACCGAGAGAGAGACAGTCCTCTGGGTCGACCCCATCACCAAGATCAAATCCCTCATTGACCCGCGCACAGGCTTTGCTGTCAAGTCGCAAGCTGCCGGCCATAACAAGAAAACGCCCGTCCCAATCCTGCGCAAGCGCAGCCATGATCCTGGTCGACTTAGATGGCAGCCTACCCCCACCGGGGAGCAGAACAGCATCTTCCAGCTCACCGAATTGCGAATTCCCACGGTTCTTCGAGCATCGGAAACATTTGGCTGCGAGGATCATAGTAAACGTCATGATGCCGTCGAAGGGGGCCACACCCAAAACATGATGACCACGCTGGAGGGCCGGATCTCCAAGACTCATCTTCAAAACGCTGAAATATTGGGACAAGTCGACCAGAAATTTATCTTGGTCAAGGTGTCCACAGAACCACCAGCAAGCTCGGGAGATCCGGTCTCCCAAGCCGAAAGTCTGCTCGTGCTGATCGACCAGCATGCCGCCGACGAGAGATGCAAGGTCGAAGGGCTCTTGAAAACTTACTTTGTCTCTGACCCGATGGGGGGTGGTCAGTATATGGCCAAAACGCAGATCCTCGACAAACCACTCCGCTTCGACTTGTCCAGACAGGACGGTGAGCTCCTCATCCGGTTCCGGGCGCATTTCAAGCACTGGGGGATCGGCTACGATGGGTCGAGCGATGAGCCAACATTGACAAAAGGCACGACAGTGGAAGTCCAGTCCTTACCGCCCGCCATCATGGAGCGGTGCCGTCTGGAACCGCGGCTCCTTGTCGACCTCCTACGGAAAGAGATATGGAAACTCCACGCGGCGGGGAGCAGTGGGACACGAAGTTCACCGAGAGCCGGCGCGCAAGCGGACTGGGTGGCGCGGTTCCATGATTGCCCTGACGGCATCCTTGAGTTGCTCAACTCCAGGGCTTGCCGAAGTGAGTGCCCATTATGCGAACCGATCAGGACGTCTGACTGACCATCTCACAGGCGCCATCATGTTCAATGACCCGTTGACGAGTGATCAGTGTCGGGATCTGGTTGAACGTCTGGCGGCGTGTGCCTTTCCGTTCCAGTGCGCTCATGGACGGCCGTCGATGGTTCCGTTGGTGCATCTCGGCCAGGATGACGGACTGGGCCCGTCTGGTGTGGACGCGGGTGGAGGGGGCGGAGAGCTGTTGGGAGACCTGAAGCGGTGGAAACAGAGCTTCAATAAAGAATAAAGAACAACATTAGATCTTGAAGGAAGTTTCCTGGAACGCCACAAGGGCAGGGTAGATGGCGGCCGAAGGCCTGGGATCAGTCAGTATGACTTGGTGATGCTCAGGGGCTGGTATTAGACGGCACCCAACCTCAAATTGGCGATTTTGGAGCCCCGACAAGTAGAAGAATACAGGACATTTTCAGGTCTTCAATGCGTGTAGTCAGCAGTAGGCATCGTCATTTTCTCTGCAAAAGGCTTTCCTTCGCTCTGTGTTGTTGGAAGGGGATATTTTTGTCACCTCTGTGTTGTTGAAGTGGGTATCATTTCTACTATCACTTCTAGGGGGGAGAAAGAAAAGAAATCCGTTGGTACCTAATGCGTCTCATGCATCACCTTCTCCAACTCTCCCGCATCTTGCTTCCCTTCAGCCTCCAACCACCCCAGCGACAGCAAAGACGAGGAGCACGACGGGAATAATTCACTCTTGCGCGCATGGCTCCGGCTCACCCACCAACCAGCCTGCTCGCGCAACCCCGCTGGAGCAGCAGGCTGAAGCTGAAACCGGACATCTGCATTCTGCCTTGTGAGGAGGCGCAGCCTTCGCAGCGTTGCAACCACGTAATCCAAGATAACCAAGGAGGTTAATCCAAAATAAAAGAATACGACGTCGGGGTGGTGGTGGGAGGCACTAAGAACCAAGAAGCCATGCGACCCTTAAAATGTCGCCAGAGCTGCCGAGATCAACGCCATGCCTCAACCTCGTCGTGCTCCGCATCATTCCGTTTCGCCAGCAAACACAAGCTACCTAGATCTGCAACCCGACTGATCTACCTCTCGCGAGTACACAACCCAAGTTCCCAAAATGCCAACCGCTACCACGTTTGGCAACTTACTTTTCTCCAACCTGGGGCCGTTGACGACGACTTTTACGGCACCAGCGTCCTGCAGCACCGGCCCAGGACCTTTGATTGTCGCCACCTCGGCATCGCCTTTTGAGAATGACTGGAATAATCAGTGCGGTCTCTTGGAGCACTGGCCCACCCCTGGACAATGTGTCCCTTCAGGCGCCGCAGTCGACGCGCTTTACTCCAGCAACCCCTCCATGTCCTCAACAGCCCTCGTTCTGTACTACTCTCCGGGGATCCTTTGCCCGGCGGGCTGGACTACCGCCGGCGCCACAACCAGGAACACAGACGGCAGCCCCGGGAGCGCGAGTGGCGCGTTTAGTTTGCCCTCCCCGACAGGGGCCGGGCCTTCGTACATACCATGGAATGCTGCCCTAGCGCAGATCATCGATCCAGGCGAGACAGCGGCAGTGTGCTGTCCCAGGTACGTATCATTCACAAACGCCGGACAGTGACTACGTTATCTTCGGACTAAACAAAGCACGTACACTACAGCGGCTACTCAACCGTACCGGGCGATGCCCTCTGCTACGCGGTTCTGCCGACCTCGGTGTATCAGCCCCCGGCTAACTCTGCATACTGCCGATTGCTATACATGTACGACCCGGAAACGGTGGATCTGACCCTTACCATCAATGGTCATCCGACGTCGACCCAGATCCTACGTGTGCCAAGCACTGCGTCGACCGCAGAAATAACCACGACCATATCGCCGGCAAGGGCGACTGAGTTTGTCGGAGTGCACGTCGTCGACATGATTGCCCTGGTTCATAAGACAGCCGGTTCGCCCGCGGCTTCCACCAAGCCGGCAGGCTCGCTGGGGGTTCCGTCGACCGGTACTTTGGGTATTTGGCCTGTCGTCATGGCTGCGATTCTGACCGCAGGGGCTACTCTGATGTTCCCACTCTGACGCGGGTTGCCAATTACATACATCTATGTATGTCCAGCACTTGATTTGCACGGGCCATGTGATGACTGTTGAGTTAAGCATGACTTAGGTTCTGTTGGAACAGCGTGTTTGGACCACTGCAGCTGGTTGTTTGGGGCCACTGGGAAAATGGGTGCAAAACGATGTGTGTGAAGAGTTGGGAATGGCGTTAATTCTGTGTATGTGATCTGTGTGCCTCTTCCGTCCTCTTCTGCCCTCTGGGGCGCAGCCCTCCATCCTTTAATCACCTGGCCCACGGACCTCCTGGCTCTTGGGACCCCTTTCGCGACGTTTCAGGGTATCATTGTCTCAGCACATTGTTGTTGTTATTGGCCTGCAGCTGGGCCGAGGTCCGAGGTTGATACCTTTACCTTGGTTCTGACAAGTTCAGATTTGTACCGGGAAGAGATAATTTAGAACACCGTGTTGAGAATCAGGATTCCGATGTCCACGTTGTTGTCTGGGTTACAGGTTACAACCTCATTCCGGTGCGTCCCTGATGATCAACTCGCATGGCTAAAGCCATCCAGATGTAGACCTCCACCGGGACGCCTCCCCCTCTAGTATCACGCGATATCCTCCCTCCTTCGCACTACGCTCATTGAGCCGTGCGAGATGCCAGTCCAATCGGCGGCATTCATTCCCCTCAAGGGGATAGGAAGACCATGATATACGAAGGGTTGGGCATCGGCGACACAGACACCGTGTATGGGTGTTACCAAGTCTGTGCGGCCATTCAGCGGCTGGCCGTTTGGGTCGAGGACGACTTTCGCGGATGGTGGTTAAGGACCGTGGAGCTGCCCACCTTGCGGACTGCTCCATTGCCGGCGCCCATGCGCAAGGGCGAGCACGTCTCCACAGAGAGGGGCACTCAGGGGGTGGATATTCACAATGGATAGCACCGCATTTATGCCTGTGCCTCGGCCACAGCCCTGAGTCCTGATACAGAGTATAAAAGTGTATGTAGCAGACCCCGAGACCCCCTGGAAGAGGAACAAGAGGAAGAGGATTAGACCAGTGACGTAGCAGACCGTTGTTCCCTTATACACACACCATAGCAGGTTTATCTCAGTGAATGAAACTTCAGAGCATGTGAAACCCGTCTCTCTCCAAAAGAAGCATGAAATATCCGTACCGTTGCTCCAGGCGTTGTTCTCTCGGGGGGGTTTGTTTCGAGATCATAAAAGGGTTAGGGTTGTGTCAACCAACCCCCGCACGGTCCACAACCCAGGCAGTGGGGCAGCTGCGCAGGGGAGCTTCAGCAGCTCCAACCAGCAAGGTTCCCAGCGTCGTCACTCAATCCGCCGCCAACCTGGGCCAATCCACATCCCACTCCAACACTACCACCCACAGCGCTCTCCTGCCGCCGACATAAGGTCAGCGCGAAAGATGCCACCATGGCGTTAACGGTTTGTCCAGCTCCCTTTCCATTCCCTTCCCACTCCCACTCCCCTCCCCGCCGTCCCTCCCGCCCGCGACCCGACCCCATCCATCCAACCTACTAACTGCCCCCGTTCACGGAAAACAAAAACAGTGGCGATCCTTCAACTTTTTCGAAACCACCCAAATCACCCATCCCACATTCTCCGACGACGACAACACCACCACCAACAGCAGCAACCGCCGCAGCACCATTTCGGCCGTGTGCTGCGGCTCCGACAGCCTGTTCCTCGGCAGCCAGCACGGCGTGGTGCGCATCGTCGGCCCGGGCTGGAAGGTCGTGCGCAGTTTCCCTGCGTACGAGGATGGCGCTGCGGATGGCGGGTGGGCGATTACACATATGCGGCAGGTGGAGGGGACGAGTTTGCTCGTTACTGTTGCGGTAGGTGCTTGTCTCGCCCTCTCTGTGGCCCCGTGTTTCTGGTGGGGAGGTGTGTGTGTGTGTGTGAGGTGGTTATGCGGCTTTCAGAGTGGCTGACTTGGTTGCTTTTTTGACAGGAGGGAGGTGCAGAGCCGGTGTTGAAGGTCTGGGCGCTGGATCAGCTGGTTAAGAAGACGGGGATTCCGACGTGTCTGAGCACTGTGGCGGTTAATAATGGGAAGAAGCCGTTTCCGGTAGGTTTTCTTGGGTTTGGGAAGACGGGGGTGGTGGACTGACAGGTCGTACAGATATCCGCCTTCGCGGCGACCGAGGACTTGTCGCAGGTTGCTGTGGGTTTCGCGAACGGTGCCGTTACCGTTATCCGCGGCGACTTGATCCACGACCTCGGCACGAAACAGCGCATCATTTACGAATCGGACGAGCCGATCACGGGCGTCGAGTTGCATGTTGAGGGGACCCTGACAACCTTGTTCATCGCGACGACGGCGAGAATCTTGAAGCTGGTCATTTCGGGCAAGGGCCATGGGCAGCCGCCAAAGACAGTCGAGGACACGGGCTGCGGCGTTGGCTGCATGGCTGTGGACAAGAAGACGGGGGACATCGTGGTTGGGAGGGAGGATGCCATCTACTACTACACACTCGACGGCAGGGGCCCGCCAACCGCATACGAGGCGCCAAAGAAGTTGATCTCGGTGTACCAGGACTACATCGCATTGGTGTCTCCACCCACGCCAACAGGGGAGGCCGATACCATACGCCGGCGGTTCTGGGGTGACGCGGCGGACAACATCTACGCGTTCACCATCATCCATCCAGATCTCAGGATCATTGCCCACAGCGAGACAGTGCTCTCCGACGTCAAGCATATCTTTGAGCTTTGGGGGGACCTCTTTATCCTCACACAGGATGGGAAGGTTGGTCATCGTTGAGTCGTGTAGGGCGAAGTTCAGGACTGACAACACCAGGTCTTCCGCTACCACGAGAAGTCGCTCCAGCAACGGTTGGAGATGATGTACCAACGGAACCTCTACACACTTGCGGTTGATCTCGCCCAGAAATCCGGCATGGACGCGAAGCAGCAAAACATCATCTACCGCAAGTACGGCGACCACCTCTACCAGAAGGGAGACTACGACGGGGCCATGACCCAGTACATCAAGGCCATTGACAGCACGGAGCCATCACAAGTGATCAGGAAGTTTTTGGACACGCAGAGGATACACAACCTCATTGAGTACCTGGAGGAGCTCCACGAGCATCACAAAGCAACATCAGACCACACCACCCTTCTTCTGAATTGCTATGCGAAGCTCAAGGATATCGACAAGCTGGAAAAGTTCATCAAATCCCCGGGAGACCTCAAATTTGACCTGGACACGGCGATATCCATGTGTCGACAAGGCAGCTACTATGAGCAAGCGGCATACTTGGCCAAGAAGCATGGCGAACATGACCTGGTTGTAGACATTCTGATTGAGGATTCCAAGGCATACGGGGAAGCCCTCGAGTACATCTGGGAGCTGGACCCAGAAACCGTGAGTCGTCCCACAGAGCATCCTTGATCCGGCTTTGCTAACCATCGCAGGCCTACTCCTGCCTCATGAAATACGCCCGAGTTCTCATCGAGCACTGCCCGAAAGAGGCCACCCAACTATTCATCGACTACTACACGGGGCGCTTCAGACCCAGGATACAGCCCCCGACCCCAACTGTTGTTCAGCCCACCGTAAACGGAGGTTTCGTCGTGGGTGCTGCCAACGCCGTCCAGAACCTCGGTAACCTGCTGCCGCTGCCGTATATGAACGCAAATGCAACAGCAGTACAACAAGCCGCTACAAAGCAAGCAGCCGCCGATCTTGCCGCCAGGCAAGAAGCACCCGCACCGCAATACACTCCACCTCGCCCTCGAACAGCCTTCTCCTCATTCATCGACCACCCCGATGAGTTCATCGTCTTTCTAGAAGCATGTCTCAAAGATGAGAGCCTCGCAGAAACGGACAGGTCCGACATCTACACCACCCTCTTCGAGATGTACTTGCACAAGTCCAACGAAAAGAAAGGCGACGACCAGCACCGTGAAGATTGGGAGCAGCGGGCCAAGGCGCTCATCGACAGTAAGACCCAAGGCAGCATCATCAGCACCACCACCCTCAACGGCCTTGCCAAGCCGCCAATCGAAAACTCCAATGTCCTCCTCCTCTCGCACCTCTGCGACTTCCGCGACGGCACGACGCTCGTCAAAGAACAATCCGGCCTCCTCTTTGACATCTTCCGCTCCTACACCTCGGCCAAAGACACGCGCGGCGCGATCAAAGCCCTGCGCAAATACGGCCCCGAAGAACCCCAGCTCTACCCAGCAGCCCTAGCCTACCTCACGTCAGACGCGCGCATCCTAGACGAAGCCGGACCGGACGAGCTGGCGTCCATCCTGGAACGCATCGACCGCGACGGGCTGATGGCCCCCCTCCAGGTCGTGCAGACGCTGTCCAAGAACGCCGTTGCCAGCATGGGCATGCTGAAGCCCTACCTCTCGAAGCGCATCGAGCGCGAGCGCAAGGAAATCGCCGAGAACAAGCGGCTGGCGGCACAGTTCCGCGCCGAGACGGACACGCGCCGCGCCGAGATTGCCGACCTCGGCGCGAAACCCGCCGTGTTCCAGGCCACGCGCTGCGCGCAGTGCATGGGCTCGCTGGAGCTGCCTGCGGTGCATTTCCTGTGCAAGCACTCGTTTCATCAGCGGTGTTTGCGGGGGGGAGGGGCTGCGACGGCGGTGGGTGGTGGAGATGGTGGTGGTGGCGTCGAGGAGGAGTGTCCCGTCTGTGCGCGGGATAATGCCACGATTCGGGCGCTCAAGAGGAGTCAGGAGGAAAATGCGGAGAGGCATGAGTTGTTTAAGGATGATTTGGAGAGGAGTGAGGATCGGTTTAAGACGGTTTCGGAGTGGTTTGGGAGGGGGGTTATGGGCGTGCCGAGCGTGGAGTGAGGGAATGTTTTTGTGTTTGTGTATCTGTCTATTTGTCTAGGTTTATATACGGTTGGATGGTGGGGTATCATTGCGTGTGGTACTATTATACATCGATGTGTTTATCGAGGAACTCGCCGATCGCAGTGTCTGAGATCCCTTGAACAAGCGCCTCGGCTAGGGCGCCGGTGTCAACGCCAGCCGGCGTGTCGATGCCGCCCAATGGCGGGGGCGGCTGGATGCCGAACATGTGGTTGAGCCACTCCCCGACATCGTCGACGTCGACGGGCACCGGGCTCGCCTGCTTGAGGGTCCGCCGCCAGTCTCGGATGCGGTGCACTTGCTTCTTGACGAGGGCCTGGCTGAGGACGGCGTCCTGACTCTCCTCGTCGACAAAATCCTGATACTCGAGCCCCGCAATGCTGGCGGACTGGATCTCGCCATGGCGGACGGTGAAGTGTGCTTGGAACTGGCAGTTCGTCAGAGTGCGTTTCCCCAAAAGAGTTAGAAAGCAGGGCGAAAAAGGGAGACGTACATCATACGGCAATGGATGCGTCACCTCGGGCCGCTCTCGAGGATCTTCCTCGGTCGGGTGCGTCGAAAACGTAAACTGCGGCGTCTGCCCAAACACCCAGTCTGGCGCCGTCAGCTCCCTCACACCCTTCACAACCTCCCCCACAGCCAACGCCTCCACCTCCCCAACCACCACCACCTCCCCTGCCGCGTCGCCATACATCCTCCGAAACTCTTCCACAACCGCATCCGCAAAATCCTCCCCGCCAACACCCACATTCCGAATCGGACTCCTCACACTCTCCACCCCGCGCGCCTTAATGAACCCCTCAGCCGGCGACCTTAACAACGCCGACACCTGCCCCAAATTCTCCGACCCCAGCAAACACGTCCCATGATGCAGCGAGCGCGTGCGCGTGAGCTTGTACGCTGACCCCGACACCTTGAAGGTGCCGTCCGCGGTGTCCATGACGATGTCGTGGCGCTCGTTGACGCGCACGCCGCGCACGCCCAGGCTGGCGCCGCCGAGCGCGCGCACGACCATCTCGGCGTGCTTGTCCCGGTCAAAGGCCGGCGGCGGGCAGATGACGGACCAGTTAGCGTTGCCGGCGTCGTGGAAGACGGTGCCGCCTCCTGAGCGGCGGCGGACGAGGGCTATGGGGGTTGGCTCGGCATTGTCGGAGGTGGGTTGGTTGGTGGTTGTGGTGGTGGTTGGCGATGGCAGTCCTTCTCGTAGGACGTGCAGGTTGACTTCTAGCCAGGGGTTTTGGTTGCGGCCAATGATGATGCTGGGCCGGTTGGTGTAGAGGAAGAGGATGGTCGAGTCCGGGTGGGAGCGTTGGAGCAGGTGGTGCTCGATCGACAGGTTGAGGTAGGGGTCGGTCGAGGTGGAGCGGTAGATTTGGAGCGGCCGGGAGAGGAGCTCTTGGGTGTAGGATCGGAATTGGGAAAGGCGTGACGTGGGGTTGAGACGGGGGTTGGCGTGGTCCCGTTTGGGGACTGAGAGTGACAGTGAGGACGAGGATGAGAGAAAGCGCCGGGTGAGGGCTCCAGGCCGCAAAGAAAGAGCCATCAGCAGAACTTTTCACTCCTTGACGCTGCACCAGGCAGGAGGTTTGTTTACGCTTGGTTGCTTATGTTCCTCTGTAATGAGATGTGGGTTGTCCACTCGGCGCCCCTCGTCCCCTTTGACTCCTCCTTTTGGGTCTTGAATCCAAAGATGTCAAGTTGTGAGTTCGGCTTAAGATCGAGACGCGACGGCTTACTGAGTTCGGCTGAGAGTGCCTGGGCAAGGCTGCAGCGGAACGGCGGGAGCTGGACCCTGGCGGCCCCATATCCCACACGCCCTAAAATGGTCTGGACCCACCTCCCACAAAGGCCCCTGCCAGCGGGGGCCGATGACGGCGCGTGGAGGGGTCCGGGTATGAGCTTTTCCAAAGCAGTGACCAGATTTTGACAGCATCGTGCCATTCGCAATCCGCGCCGCCGTTCTCCGCTGAGTCACCAGCATTTCTCGCGGGCTCGTATTTTTGAGAAAGACAACCCCCGTCTCCGATCAGTTTGCTGCTCTGCTCTGGTCTTCCTTGTCCAGCAACTCCCAGATCTTCCACAATGTCGACTTTCGGCGATCATTTCCGTGTCACGACGTATGTGCAACAGACACCGCCCTCCAGAATATGAAAAATAAATACACAATACCCCGCCAGACACACACTGACAGACAGACACGCACAGCTATGGCGAGTCGCACTGCCGCTCCGTCGGCTGCATCGTCGATGGCTGCCCGCCGGGCATGGAGCTCACCGAGGACGACATCCAGCCGCAGATGACCCGTCGCCGCCCCGGCCAGAGCGCCATCACGACCCCGCGCAACGAGAAGGATCGCGTGCTGATCCAGAGCGGAACCGAGTTCGGCGTCACCCTCGGCACCCCAATTGGCATGATGGTGATGAACGAGGACCAGCGGCCCAAGGGTACGCTCATACTGTCGCAGCTGGCCCGGGTCTAGTATCACGCACTGACACATCCCCAGACTACGGCAACAAGACCATGGACATCTACCCGCGTCCCAGCCACGCCGACTGGACCTACCTCGAGAAGTACGGCGTAAAGGCGAGCAGCGGCGGCGGCCGGAGTAGCGCGCGCGAGACCATTGGCCGCGTCGCCGCCGGTGCCATCGCCGAGAAATACCTCAAGCTGGCCTACGGCGTCGAGATCGTCGCCTTCACCAGCTCCATCGGCAGCGTCCACCTGTTCCCGCCGACCCCCGAGCACCCCAGCCCGAGCACGAACCCCGAGTTCCTCTCGCTCCTCCAGACCATCGACCGCAAGGGGGTCGACAGCCACCTCCCCGTGCGCTGCCCCGACGACGCCCTGTCTCGCAAGATGGAGGACTACATCGCTGGTTTCCGGGACCGCAACGACAGCATCGGCGGCACCGTCACCTGCGTCATCCGCAACGCCCCGAGCGGCCTCGGCGAGCCCTGCTTCGACAAGCTCGAGGCCAAGCTGGCCCACGCCATGCTCAGCATCCCGGCCACCAAGGGCTTCGAGATTGGCTCCGGCTTCGGCGGCTGCGAGGTGCCCGGGTCGACGCACAACGACCCCTTCATTTCGTCTGCTGGCGTGGAGCTGCCGACCATCGTGACCGAGAGCGGCGCCGCTAGGTCGGGCGCCGCACGGCCCAGGCTGACGACCAAGACCAACTACTCGGGCGGCATCCAGGGCGGCATTTCCAATGGCGCGCCCATCTACTTCCGGGTCGCTTTCAAGCCGGCCGCCACCATCAGCCAAGAGCAAACGACCGCGACGTACGACGGACAGTCGGAGGGCATCCTGGCCGCCAAGGGCCGCCACGACCCCTGCGTGGTGCCGCGCGCCGTGCCCATCGTGGAGGCCATGGCGGCGTTGGTGCTGATGGATGCCGTGCTGGCGCAGCAGGCCCGGCATACTGCCAAGAGCCTGCTTCCGCCGCTGAAGCAGACGATAAACTCGGGGAAGCCGGCTGGGAATGGTGTCACGGAGACGGAGGCAAAATAGACTGGCACTAAAAGTTGAATGGAATTTGGATACCCGCGCGTCGATGCCCGAACCAGGTATGGTGATGTTGCATGCGTGAAACCTTAGCTTCTGCGTGGACTCTCAAGTGGAATCGCCCAGCTTACTTCTCATATACCCTGGGTCACAAAAACAAGACCTTTTCCCCCGCCCTGTTTTCGTTCACAAATTTCCAAACTGCCCCCTCAAAGTCAAACGGAGCCCAGTCTTTTCACTCGTCCATTTCCCAATCGTACCCCCCATACCACCTCCGCTAAACCTCTCCAACTCCCTTCCCCCCAACCAACATCCATTGAAGTTTGGTCAGGGCCCCGACACCGAGGCATCCAAGCAAGGCACAATACCTACTTCACACAATCTCAATCCCCACCTCCACCCCCCCAACAGCAAGCGTATCCCCCCGCGCCACAACAAGCCTCACCCTCCCCTTCCCCGCCCGCCGCCCGAGAAAGGTATACACCCCGTCAGCCGTGCCGTTAGCCACGGGCACCACGATCTTTGCTGCCACGTCACTGCTACCACCCCCACCACTGCCACCCCCACTGCTGAGAACAGGCTCGCTCGGCTTGAGGGGGTGTGTCCCCCGTGCGTCGGCGAGCACAAAACTGAATTGCTTGCCGCGGGGGCCTTTGTAGGTGGATGGGGGCTGGAGTGTTGTGGGGGGTTGGAGTTGCGCGGTGGGGGGGACGGCGTTTTTGGCGAGGTGGGCGTCCAGGGCTGTTGCGAGCGGGAGGAGGAGGGTTTGTAATACCGGGTCTTGGGGGGTTGGTTGGGCTGGTGGTGGTGGTACAGCAGGGCCTGTGGGGGCTGTTGGGCGAGGCGGGATGGGCGGTTTGGGCGGCGCGGGGGTTTGGTGTGGTGGCTGTGGTTGGGCTGGGGGTTTTGCTGTTTTTTTTTCCCCGTGGTTTGTGAGTGTGAGTTATTAAGGCTGCCGGGGTTGGGGGTTGTGCAGATGCATGCTGACGGAAAAAGGAGGTGGGGGGAGGGGGAAAAGACTTACGGTTGGGCACTGCTGGCGATGGCGCCTGCACGCGTACCCAGATGGCGTCGCGCACCCAGAAGACGCTGCTGCCTGTTTGCAGCGAGACTTGGCCGAGCGGCTTGTCGGTTTTCTTGGTGGCGCTGGCCACGTCGGCTTCAAAGGTGGTGAGATACTGCCGCATGACGTCCTGGGCGGCGGCCGCCTCGGTGTGGTGCCCGATATCGACGTACACCGGCCCAGCGGACGAACCTTCGACGGTGTACAGCACTCGGAAGTAGGTTGCTCGGGCTGTGGTGCTCGCGGTTTTGACTGTCAGCTGCGGGCTCACGATGCCGGTTGCGAGCTTGGTGATGGTGTTGAGGTCGAGGGGTGCGTTGCTCTTGGTGGTAGTCTTGAGGCTGCCCGTTACGGCGGCTGCGAAGACGTCGTTTGGTGATTTGAGAGGTGTTGCCGGCGGGGCCATGATCATGAGCCTGTTGCTTGGATAGTATGGTAAGACGGGGAGAAGTGAAATTGGAAAAGTATCTGATTATCCCAGTTCTCACTCGCGGTTACTAGAAATCTCATTCTTGATGGAGGGTCGGTTTGCCTAAGAATGAATGACAGAAGGGGCTTGGGTGAAGGTGGGGACATGACGGCATCTGGGGGTGTAGATTCAGTACATGCTGGGCAAAGGCCATCCTCGAAGGTCTGGATCCCCGTGGGACTTCTCCGGACATCAATTACAGATCCTTTGCCGGCGTGTGAAAGTGACGCAGAGATGAACAACATGAGGTGGGAATTGCCCGTAGACATCTCGATCCTCGTACAGTGGCTACCGCCCCAGTGCTTCTGTCAGATGTGTCTCATTGCGTCTCATAAGCTGAAATAATTAGCGTCTGTACATAGAATATATCCATACAGGCACATTTGAAATGCTATGCCATTGTTGCTGGCCCCCTTTTCCCCTTCCAAGTCCTTTGTTGCGGCCTTGCTTACGGCCATAACGCAGTGACGCCCAATCCCCGTCAGCTTTGTCGATCCCATCAGTACAGATTTCCATCCCTCGCCCGCAATGGCGCTATTTAACATCGCGGAGATCACCCGAGTCGCCAGCGATGACAGGAACTCGGACATCAGGCAAGGTTTCGGGGACCAAGTCCAGGGCACAGTCCAAGACAACCACATCTTCAGCGCCGCCGACCCGGCCCATCCTGTTGCCTTCATCTACGATGCCAACCACATCCCCCTGTCGGTGACTGGAACCTACACGTTCCCTGCAGGCGTACCATCCTTCCGTTTGGGAGGCGTGGGACCGGGAAACTTCCAAATCACATCCCAGAGCTTCGGTGCTCCTGCAACGCCTGGGGCTCCGTTCACAGCCGGTATCTTCTCACACCAGGCTGCGGCTCCCCCGGGTTCTCCATTCAAGGTCGCCGGTAACTGGACATGGAGTATCGTGCGGACTGATACTAACGCCACCATCGCCACTAGCGGTGCGACTCCACTCGAGATCTACTTTATGTTTGGCGACCACTGTCTGCCGTACATCTGGGCCGACTTCCACTTCCTGGAGCTTCTCCGGTTGTCGATCCCCGCGTATGCCACCGTGGCGGGCCAGGCTTGGGCCAACATCGAGGGGAACATTATCTGGGATATCGTCCGTGGGCTATGGAACCACGGAGGGACGCAGTTGTATTACGATTCCCGCTACGTGAGCGGCGGCGCAGCACGGCACACGCTGGGGACGAACTTCAACCTTGAGTCCATGATCACCAGAAACCCGCATATCTGCAACTGCTACGACGTCGCCGCCTTCGTCAAGTTGGCGCTTAATTCTTTGGGCTTGAAGCCAGATGGCCGCCCTGTGAGTTCCGGCGGCGCGCAGCCCTTTCTTCCAGACAAAGGGGGTGCATAACCACTGACAGTACACGACAGGTAGTTGACGGCGTATCCCTAACCACCGATGCGCCCTGGGGGTATATCCCCGCGGGTCCACTGTTTGGCTGGGAGAACTCGCAAGCACACAGCTGCAACAACCCGTTCTGGGTCAACCGGCACGGGGCCAACGTGCATGCAGCCTCCAACATTGCCCAAATGGATGGGGACCGGACATGGTTCAGCGCCCACTGCTACGTCCTGTTTACGGACCACAGCGGCGTGAGGCGCGTAATCGATATTTGCCACGCTACCCTCGACCCCGCTGGCGGTATCTTCATCACGGGTGGTGCCCTGGATGTCGTCGCCTACCGGGCGGTGTCCATTGACGGCGGTGTGAACGCGTTTGCAGCACCAGCGCCGCAGGGTACGTTCGTATCATCCTCAAGACATAGCATATTTGGAAGAATTATGCTCTTACAAGATTCCAGCTGACCGTTCTCGACCACAGACGTAGTGATAAACTGGGTTGAGCTGTGACGGGTTGAACTTGGAGAAAGCGTTGGTGTGTTTTACATTTACAAAGGGCGTCTGTATAAATAGTTCAATGGTCAAGCGGAAGAGCGCTTCAACCTCCAACATACCCATCAGCAACATCATCTGTACTTCCACCCCCGAGACTGAACCCCCCCCCCCCCTAGTGCCCGATATCACACCGCATCACACCAGACTACATACATCACCGCCAACCACCACCAGCAGGCAACTCAACCCTTCCCGTCCCTCCTTCCCATCCCGCCCCTCCTCCTCCCGCAGGCATCTCCCACGCCTGCCGCGCCACGGACAACTCCACCACATGCCCCTTATCCGCCATCTCATGCATCGCACGACCCTGTACCTCCCCTGGAGGAGGATATCCACCATGACCAGACTCATAACCCGCCGCGGCAAGTTCCGCAGACCGTTTCTGTTGCTGTTGTTCTTGCTCCAAGCGCCGGCTTTTTCGCCGACGGAGGAAGAAGAACAGGAACATCCCTAGAGCTGCGAGAATAAGCGTGCCGAGGATGGAGCCGACCACCGCACCCGCAATGATACCTGCTGTTGGACCGCTCGGTGTTGTCGAGTTGTTCGTTTGTGTTGCTCCGGGTGCCGATCCGGATTCGGGTGTTGTTGCTGCTGCTGTTGTTTGTGCAGATGATGTTGTGAATGTCTGCTGCAAGGAAGAGGAAGACTTGGATGGTGCCGTGCTGGCGAGGAGCTTTTGGGGGACGAGGTTAAATCCGTTTACTGGCGGAGCGTAGATCGTGGCGGCGGAGGCGGCTCGCACAATAGTCGATGTCGGGATGTTGGTGAATTGCGTGGTGGTCTGGCGCCCGAAACTTCCGTCTGGATTGGTGATGGTTATCGTCCTGGTGAGGAAGGTGATGCTGCGGAGAGAGAGAGTTGCGCCGGGTGCGGCAGTTGACGTGCATTGTACGACGGAGCGTTGGTCGGGGGGGAGGATGGCGCCGAGGGTGAAGTTTCTGTTTGTTGGGGTATTTTCATGTCAGTTTATTTCAGGGACGATGGATGAATGGGAGTTGGGACGTACGGCGGACAGCAGTATGTGTATTGAGTCTGGGTTTTTGTTCCCGAGGTGCTGCCTGTGCCAAACACAGTGCGGTGTACGGCACTGTAAGCCTCGGGGCAGACAAAAGTTGGGCCCAATGCCTTGGACAGGTCTGCGTTGGCGTCCTGGAACCACCAAGAGGACTGTTGCGGGAGGAAACAGTTCTCGGCTCCTGGCCCGATGGCGCTGGGGTAGACGGGGTCCCAGGCAAGAATCAACCCGTCCCCTAGCTGACGATAGATGAATTTCTCGCATCCTGTTGAGGACGGCCATGGTGTTGGCACAGGGAAGAAGAGGACGGGTTTGCCCAGCACGGTCCCCAATGTTGGGTCGGTGGCCGTAGCCGACATGATAGTATGAGTGCCCAGAAGGGAAAGGATGGAGCACAGGTGGAGAACTGTGGAAGTCGGGCTCACTGAAGGCTGAGTTGAAGAAGTCAGAGGTTGGTTGAGGTCGAGTCTTTTGGGTCTCAAACTCCAAGTTAGCTGCCGGTAGGGTGTTAAAGTTTTACTGATCTCAAGTTCTAATAATATAACGTGGAAATTCAGCCGCAACCACGCGCCTCGTATGTGAGTCTAGGGGTTTGAGTACCGAATTGACGGGCTCTGTGGCGTCAATGTGCCGCAGGTTAGTACCCCAAGCCAGGACAGAAGTCACACAATTGGTTCCCCTGGCGCCGTGTGCGCCCCTGCATCCTGCAAGATTCAGCCCCCCATTCCTTCGTCTTACACGCAGCAGTATCCACCATTCCCCTCCTGTCACCACGCATGAAACACCATCACCAGTTCAGCCTCGCTCAATCTGCATTTGCAACAACCAGAGACAAGTTTGGACCCTGTGGGGTAACGAACTGGACGACGACGAAGGAAACAGGTCAGACCCTGTTGTGGATGCGGACGACGAGATTCGATACCTTGCGAGGTTTGGATTCGCCGACGTCGTCAGCTGGGGAACCACTGGCATCGTTGTCCTTGACAAGCCGTCCAACACCGTCACCAAGGTGCCCTTTGACCATACCAACGAGGAGTGTCTTCTTCGCACTTGGCAGCGTGCTCTATGAAATCACGACGGGCAAACCTCCTTACCAAGAATTTGGCGACGCCGAGATTCGTGCTCTGTACCTCAAGCGCCAATTCCCAGAGATTGCAGCTCTTGGAGCAACTGGGGCCATTATTGCGAATTGCTGGCAAGGCGACTATTCTTGTGCTGCGGCAGTTGTTGAGGCTTTGAAGGTAAAATCGGTTCTATTATGTCTGATGAAACCTCGGATCAATACCATTAAGGCACCCTTGATACTGACGACAAGGACATCCAGTGGAAGGGGGACACACTCCGCCGTGTGCATGCCCTTTAGCTGGCTGAGAAGCACAGGCCAGGAGGAAATGGGCACTTGGGAAAGGGGCACTGAACAAAATGGGTGTATTTACAAGACTCAACCGACACACAAAACCATCCTTCTTCCATCCATGACCCCAAAACACCCCTCACAGACATCAGTCACCACCAGACCATACCTCAACTCGGACACCCCCCAGCAGGATAATTACACGAACTCTTGACCCCCCCACCCACAATATCCACATCCTCAAACACAACCCCATCGCATGACCCCTCTCCACAGAGCACATAGTAATCCCTAGCCGAAGCATCCGCGGTGCCGGTGACGTTGCGGAACAGGACGTTCTGAATAAGCACACCGTTGGACGGGATGCCCGTGGGCCCGCCGTTGAGATAGTCCTGCTGGACGTCGATGCCGTAGGCCGAGATGCCGCTTAGCGCAATGTTGCTGTAGGTGATGTTGGCGACGAAGCCCGTCGCGTTGAAGTTGGTCTTGATGCGGCACCCGTTCTCGGAGGCGGTCAGGGTCGAGTTGGTGAACTGTGTCAACTAGAGTGTCAGTGGTGTGTACTCAGAAAGCCAGGGACTGGGGTGGGCACAGGGCTAGACGGACGAGGATGTTGGTCACGTTGTTGTTGGACTTGAGCCCGACCGAGCCGATCGATAGGCCGTGGCCGCCGTCGCAGTACATGTCGGTGACGGTCATGTTGTTGCCGCTGGTGATGGCAACACAGTCGTCCTGGTTGAGCACGGTGCTGCGGCGGATGACAATGTTGCTTGACGAGCTGAGGTCAAAGCCGTCCGAGTTGTGCGCCGCCGGCAGGCCCTTGCTGGCGCTGTTCGGGGCATGGCCCGCCGTGTTGTTGAGCATCAGGTCCTCAAACACGACGTCGGAGCAGCTCGAGATGTAGAAGAGGTGGACCGGCCAGTTCTGGATGTACAGGTTCTTGATGACTGAGTTATTGGTCACCTTCTTGACCACGATGAAGTGGTTAGGCTTGGGCACGCCGCCGTTGGAGCCCAGTCCATCCCAGTACGCTTGGCCATTGCCGTCAATGACCGCTCCGGGATTGGCTGTCACCGTGATGCCCTTGCCGCCGATGATGATGGGGTCGAAGCTGGACAAGTTGGTGAATCCGAACGTGGTCAGTCCATCAAAGGTGACCGTGGCACCGGCCTTGAGGCCCGAGAGGTCGACTGCTGATTCACCGGGAACAGCAATGTTGGACAGCACGATGTTGGTGCAGGAGGCGACGGCAGATGATATTTGGGAATAGGCCGTGCAGACACAGGGGGTGCCGGACGCGGTAGCGGTCGGTGAAGTGACCGGGGAGGTGGATGAAGTAACCCCCTTTGTCGAGGTGGCTGATGTGGAAGCTGGACTCGCCGAAGTCGAGGCAGGCTCGGGCTCTTTTAGGTCACTTGCATCCAGATAACTGGTGTCGACCCACCACTCGTTCTTGAAGTTGTCTCCAAGAATTGCCCGGATTGGGATAGGGGCCGTCAGCTGGGTGCTAAAGTCTGCTCGGGGCCCCTCCTGCTGTGACGATCCGGGGCCGTAGTTCTTGTACTCGGCCAGCGTGACGCTGTCCGTGTTTGGCGTGGTGGTGGACCACTGTTTCCAGCCGGCCGGGTTGATGACACTGCTGAGGTACGTGTTCTGGAACACGACGCGAGCAAAAGAATGCCACGGCCGGCCGAGGTAGTTGGTGCCCGCGGGGATCGTGTCGTTGATGCCCGCCACAGCGGACCGGCTGATCACATACCAGGACGGGTTGGTGTCGCTGGCACGGCCAGAGGCGGTGATGCAGCCCGTGGCAATGGTCCGGATGTCGATGCCTTCGAGCCATGCCAGGCCTGACTGGCCAAAGATGAAATCGACGGCCCCAACAATGAGGCTCTTGGCATAGAGCTGGGTGCCTGGAAGAAAATAAGGGGTCAGAACTGTTTCTCAATTCGCTTTGATATTCCCCGAAAAACGGCATGGTAAATTATCCAGCGCACCTTTTTCCGCAAGCAAAGTGTCCTGATAGCCAATCATCTGGCACCCGTAGTAGCCCTGGTTGGTGGTCTCGGCCGAGACAGCCAGGTTTTGGCCGTTCTTGGGAATGTGGCCAAAGGTGTTGACGATATTCAAGTTGTACACTTTTGTGTTTGGGTTCCATTGCCGCAGCGTCGCCGTCAGGTCATCGCTGGTGGTGTTAATGAGCGCCAGGTTGTAGGTGATGGTCGCCGTGTTGTTGGTGTAGCCCCTGGAATCACACGTGTACCCCTGAACCGTCAAGTTGGACGCCAGACGCGGAATGTAGACCTGCTCGACGTAGGTTCCTGGAAAGACAAAGAGCGTCTGCGGGGAGGTGCTAGTCTTGCTGAGGGCATTCACCCCGGCCTGCACTGTTGAGTACGAGCCCGGGTAGGGATTTGGGCGGTTGTCTACCACCACGGCATCCTTTGCGGGCGAGGCTCGAGCAAACGGGCCCGAACATGTTTTGGATGGAGTGCACTGCCCCGCTAGAGCAACGTCCAAGAACGCCGCAAGAACGAGAAACAAAGAACCCAGCATGTTGAGAGCCGAGAAGAAGAAGCACAACACCGAGGCTTTCTCAAACTTTCCGGCGACTGTGAGGCTACTTCCGCGTGAAGCAAAGGAGTGTGAGACGGCCAACCGTCTATACATGTAGTCCTCCATCTCCATATGCCCACGGACACGTTGAAGAGCCTCCTCCCCATACGACTGAGGGGTACGTACTTCTCCCGGAGGGGCATATTTACCCATCGAGAGTCCACCAATCGCAAATTTCCCGACGAAGCTTAACCCAGCTAAGCTCCAGCGCTCGCGTGGAGGGGCGAGTCGGGGGAAAACCTGGGGATAAGAAAATGCCCACCAATAATGACCCTGTTTGCGTCACCAAGGCAAGGGGCCAGGGGTTGCACGCGACCATTTCGGTTCAGGTTGCCGATGCGCCACTGCACCATTTTGGTGACCTTCGCCATCTCCCTCACATGTGATGGTGCAAGGTAATCTGTAGTTTGCTGAATCCAAGGAGATACATAATTAGTTAGTATCAATTCATTGAGACCTGGTGTCTTAACAGCCATGTGCTGATTAATAGGTATGTTTCGAGGTTGAAAGGGCAAGTAATTACCAACATTGCCTCATCGAGATTGATTTCCAGGTTAATATGGTCCTTTCTACCCTTGCACAATGTAGCAGCGGTTATGGCATGCGGCTTTCAACCCCTGGCCATGCTGCCATGCCAGGACAAGTCACGACGATGCAGCTTTTCGCTGTGGGCCAATGGCTAAGGCACTGCCTCTGAGTCATGGTTTCTGGTTGGCGTTGATGATGCTGGGGAGGTTTTGAACAAGCAGGGCAATGCTGTGGTCAATACTGTCATTTTTCATTGTTGTCACCCAGTGAAACATGTAATTACCATGATGGACGCCAACATCGACGTCCTGGTCTCGCATTGGCGCAGCCCTCGCGACCAAACCTGGCGATGTGACGACCCCCTGCCAGGTAATCTTACTGGAAAAACCGAACAGCAGATGACCCTACCTCGCAGCGCGTGCTGTCGCCACGCGCTTCACACTCTGCCGGCAAGAAGACTCGGAGTTTTTTCTCTCGTCTGTCCGCCAGTTTCAAATGCTCCAGGACGGCCCACACACACCAAACCACCACACCCAAGCTGCGCGTCGTCAACCGGCTATCATGATTCTGTAATACTACCTTACAGCAGCAGGGATCAGCTCGCCCTGCAGTTTATCGTGAGCGGACTCAGCCATGAGCGGAACAGGCTTCCCCGGGCCGCCCCCGGATCCCAACGTGTACTTCGGCCAGCCCATTGTGCCCGTCGCAGCAGTAACGATTGCGCTATCGACGCTGTTCATTGCCATGAGATTCTGGTCAAGGGCCGTCATACTCTGCTCTCTTGGCTTGGAGGATGGATTTATCTTGCTTGGCTGGGTATGTCGTCGCGCACAGCCATGATCGGCATGGCACTCTTCCCTGGCTAACAATGCACTGCTTTCCAGGTCTTTGCCGTCGGCACCTCAGGGAGCAATCTCATCGGTGAGTCTCTGGCCTGCCCTTAAGTACTCGATAGATCGGAAATCATGACACCAAAGCTGACACAGCAAATCCAGAGCTCAAGTATGGCCTTGGACGACAATACGCCGCCTTGGATCGAGACACCCTCACAAACAACCTCAAAGTCAGTGCCTCCAGCCATCAACGCCGCAAGACGGCAACCAACTAACAGACACCAGATATCCTTTGCCACCAACGTCATCTATGCCTTCGCCCTCCTCTTCGTCAAGATCTCCATCCTCTGCCTGTACATCCGCGTGCTGACGTACAACACCCTCCGCGTGGCGGCCAAGGTAATGCTCGGCATCGTCGTCGTCACCCATGCATGGATCATCATCTCCATCTTCACAGGCTGTGTCCCTCTCGCGGGGCTATGGGACTTTGTAAAACATGCAACTGCCTACTGCCACCCGGGCAGCGTGTACTGGAGCCACGCGGGACTGAACATCGCGACCGATTTCCTCATCTTCCTTTTGCCGTTGCCCGTGTTGCGCAAGATACGCATCCCTTGGAGGCAGAAGGTTGCACTGTACTGCGTTTTTCTGCTTGCGTTCTGGTAACTAATCCCTCATTCTCTGGACATCTCAAGTCTCCACCCCCGAAACAACCCAGTTGAGCTCTGGCTAATGAAACCACACGCCGCACGCCAGTGTCTGCATCATTTCGATCCTCCGAACCGTGCAGTTCGGCAGGGCACTGATCATCAACCCGGCAGTCGACAAGTCCAAGGACGGCGTCATTATTGCCATCTGGACCATGCTGGAGGTCAACATCGCCGTTGTGTGTGCCTGTCTGACCACCATCAAGCCAGTGCTTTCTCGCTTCTTTCCGCGGCTGCTCACGCCTGATGGCGGGTCGGACGATGGGACCTCGGAGAGTTCGTGGGGCGGGGATGTGATGGAGCAGGCGATGGGGGGTAATAACATGCGTCCTCCACGCCGTTCTGTGGATGGTGGTGATATCCGGGGTGTTGAGGATGGCGTACTGGGGACGGATGACAGGCAGGGGATAAAGGAGGCGAGGGAAGGCGTGGACAAGGCGAGGATGAGGGATGGGTTGGGTTATTAGTAGGTCGTCGGAAAGTTGAACTTGATACATGTAACTACATATTTAATGGTAATGTCTAGGTGTATTCATGATCTTCAACCAACTCATCCTTTCCACCCACGTGTGGTATTAATAATAACCTCTTATCTCCATGGCTTGTCTCCCTTGCATGGCAAAGCATAACCTAGATCGAAACAAGAAACCCTGATGGAGTATCAAATTATGTGGTGAGCTTCTGCATCGCAGCGTATTCCCAATACTTGCCCTTCTTTCGCATGAGATCGCGGTGGCTGCCTTGTTCGACGACTTTACCATGCTCAAACACGTAGATACAGTCGGCGTGCTGAACGGAACTGAGCCGATGAGCAATGGCAATGGTAGTCCGTCCAGCTGCCGCAGCTTGGAGCGCCTGCTGGACTGCGGCTTCGGAGTTGGAATCGAGTGATGAAGTGGCTTCGTCAAGTAGCCTGGAGTTCAGGGGATCTGTGTGAGCTCCTGAACGGACTACAAAAAGAACGGGCACTGACTTACAGTATTTTTGGTCGGCGAAGGAGTGCTCGGGCAATGGCGAGTCGCTGCTTCTGACCCCCTGAAACTTGGGCGCCTCTTGGGCCCACGAGGGTATCAACCCCCTCGGGCAGAGAATGCTTCGACTTGGTTAGCTTGGACGATAATGCGCTCAAAGTGGTTATAGACAACAAATGACATACCACAAAGTCCCAAATATTGGCCTCTCGACATGCTTGCTCGATGGACGCGTTGTCAGCATCCGAGTCGGTAACCAGGTTGTCCCGGATTGTGCCGCTGTAGAGCACAACATCCTGGTCCACCAAGGCAAGCTGGCTGCGGTATTGCTCGAGACGATACTGCCGGATATCCACAGCATCCGCCAGGACCCGGCCAAAACCAGGATCGTAAAGCCGGTCCACCATCCCCAAGGCTGTCGTCTTGCCGCTCCCGCTCGCCCCGACCATCGCGACAAAGGATCCCTTTGCGGCTCCGAGGCTGGCTCCGTCGAGCACAAACCCGCGACTGCCCTGGGACCCAGAGGCATGGGGATACGCAAAGGAGACACAGTCCAACTCGACGTCCCCCTCAATACCGTCGGCGTCCTGGCCCTCATCGGAGCCAACGTCAATCGCCGGGACCGTCTCGATGAGCGTCTTGAGCTGATCCGCAGCCTCCCTCGCCCCAGCCATGTCTGGCGAGAAGGCAAATATGCTACCGGCAGACTGTGCGCTGTATGTCGTAGCAATAAAGCAGATCAGGAAGTCCCGCACGGTATACTCGCCCGTGGGGATGAGACGGGTCCCGCCGTACCAGAAGATCAGCGCCGAGCAAAAGAACACAACCGACTGACTGAAGGCGTACAACACCGCCAGCCCCAGATCGCGCAGCATGCCAGACCGGACCTCCTCCCCTAACTTCACCGCATATCTCTCCCTGACAATACCCCCCAACCCCAACATCACCACAGTCCGTATCCCCCTCACCGCCTCTGCAACAACCCCCGCAGCAACCCCATTCCCATCCCTCGTTCCCCCTTTCTCCATATGCACCAGCACCCGATACCGTGCATACCCCGTCACCACAGTCACCGGCATAGTCGCAGCCGCCACAAGACCCAACTTCCACCCATACCCCACAGCAACCCCAATCCCAACCACGACCGCCACCACACTGTTGACCACACTCCCCAACACCACCCCACCAAGCCCGTTCAGCTTCCTTGCCTGCACAGCAAGAAAGGCAGTCAACTCCCCCGACGAACGGCCCCCTGCACCGTCAAAGAACCCCATATCCTGTCTCAACATCGCCTCGAACCCAGCTCTCCTTGCCGCCGCAACCAGCTGCGCGGAGGCGTAGGCCAAAGGCACGCCTTGCAGCAAGTAGCCGATGAAGACGACGATTGCGAGCAGGAGTTGCATGCCCGCCCAGAAGGAGACCGTGTGGCTACTGCTTTCCTTTCCCAGGGTGAGGTCCGGGCTGGGGTTGACGTTGGAGAGGGCGAGGATGAGGTTGCCGTAGAGAATGGCTGTGAGGGGGTAGGCCAGGCCGGCGAGGATGCAACCTGTTAGGGGGGCTAGGAGAATGATGGGGTTGGAGAATGGTGGATGGAGGTGGTAGAGGAAATGGAGGAGGCGGAGCAGGGGGGTTGCCGTTGGCGTGGGGGTCGGGGAGGGGAAAGCGGGAGTCGTTGTTTTCTTGGGATGCACCGAGTTCTTGGGGAGAAGGGGGGGTTGTTTGGCTGCTTCGTGGATGGAGGTGGAGGAGGAGGTGTTTGTGGGCTGCTCGGGGCTTGGGTCTTCAAGATGTCTGTCGCTGTCCGCTCCTCCCACAACCTTTAAGTCCTGTGAGGCGACGAATGAGGCATACGCTCCCCCCTTTGCAAGCAGCTCGTTGTGAGTCCCCTGTTCCGCAATTCTCCCGTGCTCCAGCACGACAATCTTGTCGGCGCGCCGGACGGTTGACAGCCGGTGTGCAATCACGATGGTGGTGCGTCCAGCAGAGGCTGCCTCCAGGGCCTTCTGAATCGCGCTCTCAGACTTGGTGTCGAGCGATGCGGTGGCCTCGTCGAGGAGCAACACCCTCGGATTCGACACGATGGCCCTTGCAATGGCTATCCTCTGCCTCTGACCACCGCTCAGGAGACTTCCTCCTTCGCCAACACAAGTTTGGTATCCGTCCGAAAGCTCCGATATGAAGGCATGTGCGTTAGCTGTCGTGGCCGCGGCCTCGATCAACTTTGCCTTGGTCGCCTGGTCAGCCGTCTCGTGTTTGGTGCCGACCAGCCCGTAGCTGATGTTCTCAAAGACGCTTGTGTTGAAGAGGAAGCTCTCTTGTGCGACGATCCTGACCTGCGAACGGAGCCATTGTAGGTTCAGGTTTTGAATGTCGTGTCCGTCCAGAAAGACGGTGCCGCGGAGAGGAGTGTAGAGCCGTTCAAGGAGGGAGAAGAGGCTCGACTTGCCTGCCCCTGAAACACCCACAATAGCCGTCGTCTTCCCTGCGGGGATCTCCAGACTGAAGTCGTCCAGCACCAGCTGGTTTCTTCTGGAGGGATAGACCAGCTTGACGTTGTCAAACACAATCTTGCCCTGCACAGCAGGCCGCACCCCGGAGTCCGCATCCGACGATGCCGCCGTCTTCCGCTCCACGAGACCAAATATCCGATTCGCAGCGGCCCCAGCGGCCCCAAACGCCTGGAGGTTAGGGGCGACCATGCCAAACGACACGCCAGCAATGACAGAGGCCAAGAGGACGGTCACGACCTGGGACACGGTGGCATCTCCGTTGGCCGCGAACCGGGAGCCGGCCCAGCTACAGAGCGCCCACGCCATCAGCACAAAACACATCAGCCCACCGATGAGCGTGCCCACGAGGGCTTTGGCCACAAAGTCGAGCTTGGTCGCCGCAGCTAGCGACTGGGCGTACTTGGCCGCCAGCTTGTGCCGGGTGCCGTGGGCGATGACAGTGCGCATCGACGAGAGGGCCTCTTCGACGAGAGTGGAACTTCTCGCGTATGCGTCCATGGCACCCGTCTCGGCCTTCTTCATGCGGCCGCCGATGACGACCATCCAGCTGGTGACGACGACGGGGAGGCACAGCATCACCAGCGCGAGACGCCAGGCGATGACGAATGCGATCACCTCGGCGGCGACGAAGGCGCCCACGCCCGAGATGGTCAAGCCCACCTTCTGGGAGATGCCGTCCTCGATGAGGTTCATGTCGGCCGTGATGCGCACCGTCACCTCGCCTGCGCCTAGTTTGTCAAAAAAGGCCATGTCTTGTCGCAGGACGGCGTCGAGATAGGCCACCCGGATTCGCTTGGAGATGCGTCTCGCCGTCCAGGTGAAGCCATAAACGTAGAGAGCGAGGGCGAGGAGTGAGGAAATTCCTGAAGCAGATTCCAAGCTGCAGTGGTTAGTCAAGCTGGTTCAATCCGCTGGGTTCAGGAGCGCTGCACTGACCGATATACACAAAGTACAAAACCAAGCGACGGACCTCTTGACGGAAGCCGTCTGACTCTGTTGGACTTGTCACGGAATTGGTGAACTTCCCCGTCAACGTCCCAAAGACAACCTACACGGAGGATAAGCGTCAAAACCCAGCGGCCAACATTTCGAGCCTCAGGGACCTCAGGGGCAGAGGGGTCCTACTGTCATCAGGGGCGTCGTAGCCCCTCCGGCCACGGCAAACGCAGTGCTCACCAACATGACGAGCAAGTCGAGCCTGTCAGCATATCGGTAGATGGCTAGGTAGCCGGCATCGCTGGTACCGGCCTCCACCTGGCTGTCGAGGAGGGCTATCTCCCGGTCATCGAGTCCGAGGGGATTAGGGGCTGACTCGGTCTCAGCGAGTTTTTCCTTTGCGGCTGCCGTCATGACAGGATACCGTGCGGAGTTGGAGATAGGTTGGGAAAGCGGTGAGTTCTCTCAAGGTGCTAGAGCTGTTGTGTACCGTAGACGGATGGAGATGATGGCCCCTGAGAGCGTGGTGCATTCTGTGGCATGGGAGTCTAATACTTATAAACAATTATGATTACATGTCTAATGTCCAGCCAAACCTCAACTGACGGAACACGCCTCGGTGATGACGCGGCACATCACCTCTACGCGGTTACCAATGTTGTGATTATCCCAGCTCCCAAAACGAACCTCGCATAGAATGCGAAGTCAGAAGCATGGCCTCTGGCCTGCGTATCCTCCTAATTTGCCATCAAGTTTGCAGACCCCTGTCTAGGCTTCAAACCCCGGCTCACAGGGGCATTTCCTGATTGGGAGCGAGCCAGCCTCGTTCCGGATTGGGAACGAGATGTACGGATATAAGCGAGGCTCCCTCTGTCAGGTCGGCATGATCCATTGTCCGTCTTTGCCGCCTGACACCGTTTCTTGAAACCCCTCTCATTCATGTTCCATTCCGCCCCATGTCTGATACTCTCCCCCATCCACCCACGAGAATGGACGAACCCTCTGATCCAGACGCCGGCTTGGTCTTTGTAGCCAATAACGTCAGCGAGTATGATCCAGCCAGTATCGGCAAGGTGCATGTGCGCCAGAAGCGAAGACACCACAAGAGTCGCCGTGGCTGCACCCCGTGCAAGCAACGTAAAGTTAAAGTGCGTTGCCCAGGGTTTGTCACCCGTTCGTGTTCCATGTGATTCTAATTATCTACCTTGGTCTTGCAGTGCGATGAGCAATCTCCGTGTTCCAACTGTGTGAGGCGAAAGGAGAGATGCACCCAGAGACCCCCGGGGCATCATCAACACAACGACCCAGAACACCCGATGCCGCTCGGCCCATTAGACGTTGGTTCTGGTTCCAATAACAAGCCAAAGGACATCCACATCAACCTTCTCCATATGGAGCTGTTCCATCACTTCGTCGCCCATCTGCAGGGAACTCTGGCCTTCCCACAGGTCTGGCCCGTCTTGTTGCAGCAATGCTTCAAAGTCAGTATGCCCGCCTTCCCGTCTCCTAAACGCACACGCTCACTGTAAGTGAGTGTCACACATAAGGAGCCAGCCATCATGTGCACGCTGCTATGTCTCTCCGCCACACACCTCTCCTTCCTCCGCCCCTCCGCGTCACAGTATTCCCGAACGGCACTGCAATTACACACCCAATCAGCCCGCCTCTTCCGTGAGAGCCTTTCGCAGCCCATCACGCCGCAGAACTGCGACGCCCTCGTCGGCACCTCCATCTTGATGCAGTTCCTGGCCTGGAGCAACCTCGACTTTCTCTCCTCGGCGAACGACACTAACGACACGAACAACAGCACCGCTAACGACGACAACGACACTAACGACGCGGATCCGGATTGCCACAGTTCCAACCATGATTTCAACAGTATCACCACCAACGGCCCATCCCCATCCCCATCCCCACCACCATCACTATCATCCCTCCTCTCACGGGACCAACTCCTCCTCCTCAGCCCGGGCGTACGCACCCTCTTCTTTACCGCCATGCCCATACTACTCCGTAGCCTACACGAGGCTGGCAAGAGCAGCAGTGAGAGCGCATTTCTCTCCGTGGTCATGCACCGGCCGCGGCTGCGCATCGAGGAGGCTGTGCGGCAGCTGTACGTGCATGGGGGGACGGTGCAGCAGGGTCGTTTGGAGCGGGTCAGGCGGGGGCTTAGGGGGCTTTGGGATGATCCGCAGTTTGTTGTTGGTGGTGAGCATGGCTCTGATGGTGATGGTGGCGGTGATACCTCCGATGGTGATGGTGTGGGTTTGGTTCCGAAAAGGGGCCATGAAGAGGCACCAGAGAGTTTGAGTTCGGGAGCATCGGATTCCGAACCCAACATTGCGGCTGCTGCTGGAGGGTGGGATCGTCATGAGAATCCCGGCTATTCGACCTGCAATCTTGCAGGGTCGGCCAGGGACGCGTTCGAGTATGTCGCGGGCAGCGTCGCGCTTGTTACCCTTCTCTCCGGCGCTGCTGCTGCTACTGATGGTGATGGTGACGCCGCCTCGGGGCTGTTGCGGGAAAAAGAGCTCAACGACGACTTGGTCAGGTACTTTTTTACCTTTCCCATCCTTGCGAGCGGGCCGTTCCTTGATCTGGCGAGGGCGGGAGATGCGCGTGCGTTGATCGTCTTGTTGCACTTTTACCGTGCTGCTCGTGTATTGCTCACAGCGGACGAGTGCTGGTGGGCAAGGGAAAGGAGTCGTGCTCTTGAGGGCTTGATATTGCGAGAGTTGGAAGGGAGGGGATTTGGCGTCTGTCTGAGATAAAAAGGAAAAGAAAAAAAGGCTCAAGTCCAATCTATGCCTGCTCCACGCTTTCACCAACAATTCAACGTCGATACCAATGTCTCGAAAGCAAGGTATCCAGACATACATAATCCTGTGCTCCTAAACGTCCGGACGCCCAGACATGTTTCTGGTTGGCCCTCATCGAGAGATGCAACACGCTTAATTAGCCCAACATAGTAATTGGTACCCTCGACTTTCTCAAGAAAGTTCCACTGCGCTCCCATTGATGTTTTCCATTATGCCAGAATGATAGTTGTCTTCGGAGGGAACGGGTCATTGTCCTTATGTGCCGTCATCGCTAGGCCAATGCGACGATAGACGTCGCCCTGCCCGGCGCTACGCTGTTTCTCGAGAGCCAGATGATATATGTGGAAATTTATTCCCGAGTGGAAGAACGTATGTCCAGGCTTGTCGTTGAAGAGTGGCGCAAGGAAGAATTCCTCAGGCTGGCAGTCCTGGACATCAAAACACACCTGGCTCTGGCTATAACCCCATTTCTGGCAGTCTGACTGGATCCTGAATGACGGATACGCGGTCAAGAAGCAGTGGCCCTCACAGCCTGCCTTCTCGGGGTAGATGCTTCCCCGCCGGGCGGCAATCACAGGTGTCGAAAGAGAGAGTTCCTCGGCTTCCAGAAGCAGGTGAGCCCGAGCTATGGGGTGCAGAGGTCGCCCCGCGGGCGAGAACAACCTCACGCCATTTTCCTGGCGAAGCTGGTGGTGGAACATGATACAACCGTCGAGAGAAGCCCAGGTCCAAGACGGCAGTCTCGCAGGATTGGGCCGCAGGAAGTCGGCGGAGCGACGCCACATGAGAACCCGCAGCGTCCAGGGCGTGTCATCGAAGAAGGTTCCCGATAGGAACCTCAGCCTGGTCATTCACTGGATCCGGCTGGCAATGCCCTGCATTGCCGGGATCTTGTCCGTCGCGACTGTCAGGTGCTTTTGGCTGTAGAGGGTCGCAAATTCGGACCAGAAATTGAGAAACCATTATTCCTGAGAGGATTCGACAGGCTCTCTGATGTCGTTTGTCACTGATGGACCATCGGCTCCCGCGCGTGTGCCCTCATAGAGCCAGTTGCGCAGCGTGCAGAAGCCAGATGCGGGAGGTGTCCACCCTGTCTCGCCCACGAGCCGCTCATAGCACTCCCAGTAGACTTGGTCGCAGGCGAAATGCAGCACTCTCGGTGACAGAAGTCGTTCCTGTACTACCCAAGCTCGAGAGAACTAATACCTGGCATATCAGCATGACCATGTGCACCTCAATGACAACACCACAAGATCAGACTCACTAAAGGCCCAGAGTCAAAACGCCCGCTGGGTTTGCGCAGTTTTGCGAGGTACATTTTGCCCCAGCTCGACCTCCGCGTGTTGTGCGGCAGTGGCACCAAGCAGTCATCTTGTACGCTCTGTGTGAAGCACCCGACCGTTCCGTCGGGCGCGGCCGCTGCCGCGATGGTGCAGTAAGACTGCTCGTAGACATCACTCATGCGCATGGCCTCCTTTCTCCAGTCTGTCTCGTCGTCCTGGATGATACAGAGCGAGTCCACCCAGAGATATTGGAGCCCAAGCGCCTGCGTGACCTTGATTGCCTCTTGGACCGTCTTGGACAAGGTGGAGAACTCGATGCGCTGTCGGTGCTTGTTGTACGTTTTGCTTGTTGTAGTGTTGAGCTGGTGGCCGCCCCAGCAATGGCTCAGGGCCGTGTATTTTCCCCTTGCGCCATTTGACACGAACAAAAAAGGGTTCCCAGTGGGCGAGCTCACATTGACGACCCGGGTTGGCAGCTTTGGATCGGCTTCGGAAGTATTGCCGTGTCTCGAGTAGCAGCACTTGTCATGGGTCTCATGACACTCGCGAGCCCAGCGCCTGATGGTGGACATGATGCCCTCCGAGCCCGGGTCACTGACTCTTCTGCCACGGATGACTTCCTCAGCTGGCGCCTCTGCTGCTCGGTTAGGGTGACTTCAGACTAGAGGGACGGGGAGAATTTCTAATGGGATGATTTGACATACCTGGGTCCGACAGCAGGCACAGGTCGCCCCTATGCGATCCAAACAACCCGCTGCCGGGATATTCGATGGCGACGAGAAAGGAATCCGGCCCTTTGAGATGCAACTGGATTTCCATGCACGACGGATCCAGGAGTCGTCGGCTGATGCATGCGCGAATCAGGTGGCAGAGGGGACATTCGCTGACGAAGTTGTTGCCGGTATTGACTTTGAACGGCGGCGAGGCAAGCAACGATTTCGGCCCAACTTTACCACCTGTGCTCAGGACCATCTCGAGAAATTTCGAGCCGGCTTGGACGCAGGACTCACACAAGCGGCGAGCTATTTTCAGGGTTTCGAGTTCCATGATTTGCCGCTGATTACATACCATGTGTATACCAGGGATTTGATTCAGTTGAGTTGACGTTAACGAGAAAAGTCCCGGGAAGTTGCCCCTGGGCAAGATACGTGAGATGGTTTGTAAAAGGCGGACGGCTAGCAGTCGGGTTGAATTCTTCCGCTATTACCAAACTTCTGGTTAGGCCTTGGGGTGGCGCAGCAACAGGACGACCGCATGAAAAGGGTGCTCTTTCTGCCTTCCTAGATTTTGGGGACAACTGAGTACCTAAGGTACATGAGCATGCACACCACCTTCCCAATGCTCCGCCGCCAACAGGTGACTAGCAGAGACGTCTGGGACTCCTGGTCTGGACACTCCTATGTGAGTGTAAACTCCGCTATAATACCCCCTGGGAATGATGAGATGCCGCGGATTCGCCTCGATATCCGGCTTGCTAAGCCGGGTAACTCTTACCCACTCAACGCCAACGTCAACAGAAACATGGAGACCCATGGAACCTAAGTACTCAGCAATACGCGAAGCTGCACCCTCTTGCTTCAAGTCTAGAGATGTGGGGAAATCCCCGAGCCAAAGTTGCGGGTCGCCAATCACCCAAAGGAGAAGTAAATTCAGCTCCCGAAGCTCCTCAGGCGTCAGCTGGGTAAACTCGAACTTGCGTTCACTGGAGTGGTTGGGGCCGGCGTTAGATTCTCGTGGACGTAAGCGCTCGACGGGATCGGTGTCGCCGCTTATAGTCGTCCCATCGACGCCAGGAAGTAACCCCCTCGCCTTGGCGAAGGATTCCCAGTATCGCAAGTCGGCTCTCAGTCTGCTGGAAAAGCGGCCGTTGCTGTAGGCATTGCTGGGAAAGACCTTGGAAAGAAGTTGGAATGCTGCTTCTTTCGGCACGATATGATGGAGGATGGCCGAATTGACAGCAGCAGCCAACCACAGCTCACGGCTGTCGCAGACAGTGTCGTCCACACCTGCTCCTTCAAAGTTGGTGGCCATCACCTCACACCCCTCGTCGAGTGTTTTGAACGGCCATTTTGCTTCCATCGTCTCAGGATCGACAAGCCCTGCTTGCATTCCCATCCAGTTATAATAGTAATGGAAATAGAGATTGTGGGCGAAGTGCGAGGACTTGACGGTGGTGTTCAAAGTTTCGTCGTTGTCGCGAAATTCGGTCCTTTCTCCTTCACGCTCGGGTCTGGAGGAGGCTGCGTACTTGTTTGCGAGCGTGGAAAGCTTCCACAGCTCACTAGACTGTGCTTTGTGGATGAAACCTTCAATGCTTGCCTGCAACATGTACAATATCTCCTAAAGATACGTTAGTAAAAAGGCTCAGCAACGGACAAAAAGGGGCACTCGAACCCGAAGACTCCGAGACATGGTTTCCAGTGCGAGTATCGCTGCTGTGACCGCATTGCTTCGCTCACGGAGAGCTTTTTGCTTCTTCTGGCTTCTCGAGTTGGCCAAGGCAGACAGAAGACCGCGCAGTTCCTGATCTCGCGCTTTAATCTGCTCAGACAGCTGTCGCAATGCCTCTTTCAACTGAGCGATTTCCGTACGCGTCTGGTCATGCTGGACGACGTTGACCCCAGCATTCAGCTCGATCGTCTCCTCCAGGCCGACCCTTGTTGACTCGACTGCATCCATCACCTCCCGATTCGAGTCTCGCGTCGATGCGACGACTCGATCGCTCTGTTGGCGAACCTCTTGCCGTGTTTTGTCGTGTTCTTGCTGGCTGACTTGCTCCACACGGAAACCTGTCTGGCGTACCTCGAGGCGCATGGCCTCATGGTTTTGTTCGAGGTAGAGTCGTGTTGTTTCTTGAAATTTGCAGATGAGAGCGGCCTGGTCTGAGCGCAGAGACTGAAATACGTCCCGGCTATTGACAATTGCATCCAGGATCTGCCTGGCGAGCGTATCGGAATCGTCAAAGCGCGACTTGACCCGACCTTCTAGGGTCTCGAGTTGCTGTCTGGGTTTCGTGAGCGACAATATCAGCCAGACTGCGGTCTAGACGGCCCCAAGGCAGTACTCAAGTGGGCGGACCTACCTTATCCTGACACAAACGTGTATATTGAGTTCATCCCTGAAGCTGGCCAGCTTATCCTCCAACTCCTTGACCCGTTCTTTACCCCACACGCTCTTGATCGCTTTTCTCATGCTCTCCCCCTTTGTTTTCCTACCCTGCACCTTGAGTCGTTGAAGGACAGCGAGGAGTTCGGAGGCGACCTCCGTAACTCTGCCACAGAGGTCTCGCAACTCCTGGTCGGCGGCGGAAGACGCCGCGCTGCTGACCTCGCCGTTCAGCTTGGCGAGGTGAGTAGCAGCAATCTCGATGGCGGCATTTTCGTCCAGCACACCGTCGCTCGATCGGTACAGCTCCACCCCCTTTGCTGCACATTTACTGCCGAAATCCACAAGCTGGATGATGCTGGAGACGACCTGAATGGTCGCGAAGGCCTCCATTTTCGGTACAGCAACCCGGGAAAAGCATGATGAGGTCGTCGTTGAAGGAGACACGCGAGCAGGCTCTGGTCGCCGAGTCCATGGCTGCCCGACGAGGTGGCTCACGCAGGAGGCAACATGCTACGCCACGGGCTGCGGGGTTGCCAGGACTCAGCCCCAGCCTTGCGCCCTCCTGTTTCACCGACGGTGTGCCGGGCTGGGCTTGTGGCGGCTAGGCCCGAGGTGGCTTCGGTGTCTCAGCCTGCGGCACGTGCGCATGCACGTGACAGCTACATGTCAAGAGCTGTTCTCCTGCCTCCTGACTTTGGCGTTTTCTCCATGCTTCTTCATGAGACGCAATCCAGTCGTTCCTCCCACGTCTCGTCTAGAGGATGATCGTGGTGAACCACGGCTCCTCATAACCCAAACGCTTGGCAAATGCTTGGCAACCGAATCAACCAAGCCGTTGGCTTGCCACGCTTGCCAAGACGATTTTCCACATATAACCCTAACCTTACGCGTAGGACAATGCCTCATCCACCTGAGCCACCTCGAGTCCAGGTGATTGATGTGGATCCCACGACGTTGCCGCTGATTGGCGAGGGTAAATGTGGGTCCCAAGTCGTGGTTGGGAATACATTGGGTGAGCCGGAGCTGTGTGCGCGAGAGTGAATTATTCCCGCGGTCCCAACATTTATTGTTGATATTTCCCTTGCCCAGGGTCGCATAATTAGTGTTCGTTAATATCTCTAACTATTTAGGTATCTTAAAATCATATCTAAAAGGAAAAATCCACGGCCGCAAATGGCCCGTCTCGTTCAACTTCTCCACGCCGCCCAAGTTACGATGTTGCCAAAGTCATTTTATGTATTATACACCCCAACGTGGATGATACGATCACAGCCAAGCCCCGACAAACACAATGCTCAACCCCAGGGCCCACAACATGCCAGCGACTCCCTCTCCCACACCCGCCCTCGCGCCAGCCGCTGTCACGGGCGGCGCTGCTGTGCCACTTGCACCCGCACCCGCACCCGTACTGCCCGAGCCAACTACACTCGCAGTAGTACCAGCGTCTGCCGCGCTGGTCACCCCCGTCTCCGTCCCCGACAACCCCGCGCCCGCACTCGACTCAGCCGTACCCGTGACAGCAGCGGGACTCGTATCCACCAACGTACTCGTAGGCTCCTGAGCCACCGCAGTGGACGTCGACGTCGGCGGCGGCACCACGGTAACCACCACGACCTCACTACTCGTCGACGTCGGCTCGACCAACCCCCCCGTGAGCGTGGGCACCGCATACGGCGGATCAAACAGACCAAACCGGCCGCACGCATTGCACGGGTACGCCCACTGGCGCACCTGGGTGGGGGCCGCCAGCACGGGGTCGCACCGGGAATCGACCATGGTTGCGATGGCGGTCGGGTCGGCGGTCTGGGGGCAGTCGGTGCCGAGGTCGGCGAGGGTGAGTTGCCGGGTTATGTTACCTGTGGTGCCGGGGAGGGCGGGTGCAATGGTGGAGACTTGCTCGAGGTCGAGAGGGAGGAGCCATGAGGTGGTTGAGGGCCCGACGCGTTGGCCGGCTGTGTTGATGCCCACCGCGGTGGGGATGAGCATGTAGATTGAGGGGCTTGTACTGTTGGAGAGGAGAATCATGGGGTTAGTGGATGGGTGGTTGGTTGTTGGTGGATGGGGGCTGCTGGGAAGGGAACTTACAAGGTGTAGCCCAGGTTGGGGTCAACGTAGGTGGACGGGTAGGTGTACGGCCGGTTGGTGGGCCAGAAGTAGAGGTTGACCGTCGCCACGGAGCTGGACAGCATGTGATAATAAGGGAAGCCTCGAAATTATAATCTCCTCGGAAGGCAAACTTACATGCTGCATGACTTCGGGCATGGGTCGTATGTGGTGGAGAACAGAGTACGGGTGGTGTAAGTCGTGGTGGGCACGGTCTCGATGGTGGTCGCGGTGTTCGTGATGGTTACAGAGTCTGTATTAGTGATGGTTACCGATTCTGTGTTGGTAATGGTGACCGAGTCCGTATCGGTGTTCGTAACCGTGACCAAATCCGTCTCGGTGTTCACGATGGTGGTCGAGTCTGTAGCTGTCTTTGTGACAGTGGTCGAGTCGACTTCGGTGTCGACAACCGTCGTCGAGTCCGTGGCAGTGTTCGTGACGGTTACGAGCTCGGTATCGGTGAAGGCAAGGTGGAAGGTCTCAACGGCCGTTTGCGTTAGCGAGACTGTGTAATTCACTGTGGTTGTCGTGCACTCGGTGATGATCTCTTCGATGGTATTGATGACTGTCCTGTTGATAGTGACATCGACGTAGTCTCTGACCTCGACCGTTTTTGTGTCGAACACGGTGACAACGTCATACACGGTCGTGTTTGCAGTCACAACATGTGTGTGTGTTGAACGATGGTGTTTGGCTAATCGGGGTCATCGTCAGCCTGCACCAGTTGCGCTGCCACCATTGTGGGCTTGTAATTAAGCTGTGCTAGCTTATTAATTAGGTAAGTTGGGGACACACCATTGTCGCCACCCTCAACATGAGGCCACCCATTCACCACCCCGGCGAGCAGCCCGAGTGGGCATACCAACGATGACAAGACGGACAACATGTTGCAATGTTGGTTACTCTTCACCGAGAATGGTAGTGAGTTTTGAGCGAGTGTTGAGCTGCAGTCACTGGAGCTGTGGCGGAAACATGAAACTGGAGAGAGCAAGAGCCACATCAGACCGCAAGCGGAGCCAGGTTTTTCTTTAATTCTACAACATCGTATTATTGCCATCAGACACCAATGGCTGCCATGCCTGCCAGTTGTCCCGGTTCTTGTTTGTTCCTGTTTTCCTTCAAAGGCCCTTGCTTTGACGCGACCACGAACAACTTCATCCCAATGACGCAGGTTGTCGCCGTCGCCAGGGGCAAGACGGCCAGCTTGTGTCGTCGTGTGTTTTATTGGCTACACGTTGCAAGGGACCTACCTAATCGGGGGTGATGGGCCTGGGGCCAGGCCTGTGAGGCTTGGTCTGCTGCGGGGTGACGTCTTCCATGTCAACCCAAACCTTGCCGCTACCCCTGTCGAGCCTGGAGATCACAACATTGAATGTGGCGTATGTACACGTATGATGGGATGCTGCGCCAGGCTTACTGAACAAGAAAGACGGGATTGTGTTGTTGGATGAGGCATGAGGATGAGGCAGTCGCCGCGCTTTTAGCAAGGCCTGACGGATGTCGTTCCCTACCTGAAAATGACTGGAAGGACACGAGGCGTCATGAATGAGAACACCTCGTTCCCCTTTTCTCAAGTTGTGTGATCTCCCTTCAACGCTGGATACAACCCTCGTCGTTAATCCCACTATTGCTCAGAATTGTGTGCATACACCAGTGTGATGGCACTCGCTCAGCATGCGCTCATTCGTGATATCGTGGACAATAACACTGCTTATTGCACGCGCCTCAACTCAAAATACTCCGCCAGTGCCGCTCGTGATTCCCGCCAGTCAATATTTGTAATTTACCTTCCTCAATCCCCAGGCATTACCTGAATGCCATACTGCGCAGTCTGCTGACCGGCGACACAGTGAGGGCAATGACGGACCATGGAGCACCTTCGACATTCGTGTTGGCACACCGGGGCAAGATGTCAGGGTGCTGGTGTCCACCGCCTCCCCTTTCTCACTGGTTCCCTTCGACCAGCAGGCATGCTCAACATCAGTGTTCAAAGCAGTGCCTCCAGATTGTGCCGTCTCGAGAGGTAACCTCTACAACCACAACCAATCGTCAACATGGCATGATATTGGCCTTTATGGAATCAACCAGAATGGGGTTGGTCTCGAAGCCAACCTTGGATACCAAGTGAGGGTCCAGTTTGGACTGGATCGCTTGGCTATTGGGCTCACGGGACCCGAGTTCGACAATCAAACCGTTGGCGGCATCGCGGCCCCAGAGCCTTTTTACCTGTATGGATACCCATTCATACTCTCCACGTTGTTGTCTGGGATCAGCCACTGAGCGCAAGTTAGGGGTATCTTGGGGATCAACCCCCAGCCACTAAACTTCAGCTCGTTGGGTAATTTCTCAGCACAGTCACTCTTTACGACCCTCAAAAATGAAGACAAGGTGCCCAGCCTAAGCTGGAGCTATACGGCCGGAGCCAAGTATCGTGAGTAGCTACCTCTACTGTACATACCAGTCAACCTTGATCCATCCAGTTGCCTCCTCTAATCAGAACCGTACCATCTGAAACAGGCTTAAAGCAGGTCTACGGCCAACTGATCTTTGGAGGATACGACACCTCCCGATTCGATGAAAACTCTGTCTTATTTTCTATGGCGGACGATGTCACGCGGGATCTCGTCGTTGCACTACAGTCCATCAGCTATAGCGGGTCGTCCTCTGCTACTCTGCTCTCCAAGCCCATCGACATCATGATCGATTCGACAGACCCTTTTCTGTGGCTCCCACCAGATGTTTGTACTGCCTTCGAGCAGGCATTCGGCTTGACACTGGACAGTGCGTCCGGCTTATACCTGGTAAACGACACACACCGCGATGCACTCCTCAACTCGAACGCCCAAGTGTCTTTCAGGATTTCCGACGTCAAGTCGGGCGGCGACACCGTTACCATCGTGCTCCCTTACGCCGCGTTTGATCTCACCGCCGAGAGCCCGCTCATTCCTGGAAACTCCAGCCATTACTTTCCGCTCAACCGCGCCAACAATTCGACGCAGTACACGTTAGGGCGAACCTTCCTGCAGGAGGCGTAAGTGCCTCTGCCCTATACCTACCTACCTATACTCAACTGCTTCTTCTGACGTGCTCCTTCACTAACATCTTCACAGATATCTCTCGGTCGACTACGAGCGCAAAGTCTTCAACGTCTCCGCTTGCACCTGGAACCAAGGCACCCAGCAGAACAAGAATATCGTCTCGATCCCGCCCAGCAGCACCAGCTCGAATGGCTCGGATAGCGGCGGCAATGACGATCCATCTTCCCACTCCTCACCCCTGAGCGGCGGGGCCATAGCCGGCATCGTCATCGGCAGCATCCTGGGCGCGCTGCTCCTCGGCGCGGTCCTGACCATCGTCATCCTGCGCCTGCGCCGGAAATGGCTCGGCATGGGCTTCGCTGTCGCCGCCAAGGACCCGCCGCCCGATGAATCGATCTTGAAAGGGCCCGTTTTCAACTCCCCCTCAGCACGCCACGACTCCACGCCAGACTCATCTCTCGTGCCGTACTCTGCGGCGGATGTCTCGGCTGCCGGGTCGGGCTCGCGGAGCACGGTTGGGGTTGGGGATGGCACAGCAGCAGCTGTTTCTGCCGGCGCTGTAGCTGGATTTTCGTCGTCTGGCACGCCACCGCGGGAGAGGGGTGGTGGTAACAACGCAACGCTAGATTCGCTCGTCCGGCCGGGGACGGCAGAGTTGGATGGGAACGAGGTCCGTGGGCCGCTGTCGGCTGTGGCGGAGGATCCTGCGGGAGTGTTTGAACTGCCGGGGAGTGCACCACCGCCGCCGCCGCCGGTTGTAGACGGTCGAAGGAGGACGATAGAGACGGATCGCGGGGGGCCATCCCCGCTGGGATCGTTGCGATCTGGCGGGGAGGTGAGTGAGGGAGGGAAGCATGTCGCGGCGCGCACGCCGTCGCCGCCGACCGCGACGTCGGCGGTGAACCCGGCGGCGTTTGGGGGGCACAGTCTGGTTTCGAATTTGTGAAGGGGTTGAGGATGGGGGTGGTGTATGTTGTATAGGTGTCAGTTTCCAATTTTAACATCGGTCCATACATGTAGCAGGGGGAACTTTGGCTTGCCAACATTCCACTGCGAGATTGGACGTGATGATTTTTAACAGTTGGAGCCTTGAGGCTTGCAACTTGTCGTGACAAACTCTCCGTCCATGGTTGCGCCAGACCCGTCCAATACCAGAGAGTGCTGGAAACGATATGTCATTCCCCATTGGTCAGATCGAGGCTCGGCATGGGAGTCGCCCATGATGACGCCTCTCGAAGACCAGCCACTGCGTTGCCAAGATCTCTTGCTGATATTCGAGCCACGCCGAACTCTCATGCTTTTATGTGCCCCAGGAACCACAAAAACTCGTTGACAGTTCTTCTTGAGCCTCCGCTGCCGGTCCAATCGTATCAAACAAAGGGAGGGAAAATGCCGCGTCCAGCTCCAACACGGAAGTGGCAAGACGATAGGGAACCGGCCCTGACGTGAAAGTCGGAAGCTGCTTGCTTGAAAGCGACAAGGTCAAGCAGTGCCCAAATTGGAAGCGGGATGTGGAGACTGCGGCGACTGGGAAGCCTGGCTGTATGTCCCCATGTCCCTTGCGTTAACCCCGTCTCGGCCCGTGTTGGGTTATGCGCGATACTGTTTTGGGCATCATGTTCAAAGCCAAGATTGAAATCGGCAGGTTTTCTGCAGCCAAAAGAGGCAAATACTGGGGCGGGCCGCCGTTGGCATCGGATTGAAACTCTGCCAAACCCCAAAATGGCCAAGTATTAATACATAGTACATCTGTAATAGGCTCTGGTGAGAAGTAGGATCAAAACACAAGTTTTTGGCACAGTTTCAATCCGATACATGCCGCCGTATCGGAACCGCGGCCAGTTTGCAAGCACTAGAATCCAACTCCAAGCGGGCTCCCTCCGTGTTAATTCATGTTACCAGATATTCCGCGGTTCAACTTGGTACATGTGACTTGGTTGGAGAAAGTACCTATGCTACCAGATTCATCGTACCCCCCTGACCAACAAACCTGATTTCCACTGACTGCTTCGGCATCGCCATGGGCAACAAGCTTGAACAGCTGCTGCCTCTTGCAGGAGCTCATTCTGACCACTAGCGCATGACCCGTTATGGACTCAACTCCCTTCAGCCTCTGCTATGACCTGTCCACCCCTGCCATCTTCATCCATCGCTTTCATTGTGGGAATGGTGGTGCGCGAGTACGGTAAAGTAAGAGGCCTAACGTAATGTTGTGGTCTGAAAGGCCCCCTCATGACAGGTTCCGGGTCCATGCAGGTACGCAATACGTGTGCTGGGATTCCTTCGCGTTCGAATTCCAAACGATTACGAGCCCTCCTAGCACTCTCCGCCGCTTCAAGTAACCGGGCTTCAAATATAAATGCCTTGTCAATTCCCACCTGGCTCAGACTGTCACAAGACCGATCGTGTTTCCTCGCCCAGATCAAGTCCTGGAATCCTCACTTCGCGACTCTGCTACCCCAGTCTCCATCTTTCCTGCTCACTCAACACAATGAGAGCTCTGGCTGCTGCGCTAGTGGCGGCTGCGGCCGTCTCGGCCACCCCGTCGGGTCAGGCGGCCAACTTTTTTGTGTCCCCAGAACTCGCCGCGGAATATGGCTGCGGAGAAAGCTGTCAACGCGATTTGAATACGTCCACCGCCGAGGATCAGGCAACTTTCGACCTCCCCTTCGACTTCGACTTCTACGAAACGGCCGCCAACTTTTCGGGATCCAAGCCTGGCGACGTTCTCAAGGTTGCTCCCATAGATCCGAAGATCTTGAATGTTCCCGGCGGCGTCAGCGTGTACCGGATCCAGTACACATCCGTCGACCTCGACAATACTACTACCGTCCCCGCCACCGGGTTCATCGCCTTTCCGTTCGCCCGTCAAGGCCATCCCTTCAGGCTCGTCGCTTATGCCCACGGAACGACCGGAGTGTTCCGAGGCTGTGCTCCGTCTGCTTCCTCGTCCCTGTTCGACTACGACTCCTGGTCCCCTCTGCTTCTGAACGGGTATGCCGTCGTTGCCACCGACTACGCGGGCTTGGGGAATAACTACACGACCCACAAGTACGCCGCCTTCCGAGCAAACGCCAACGATGTCTACTGGTCCACGGTTGCAGCAAAGAAGGCCTTCCCCGGCGACCTCTCGAAACAGTGGGTGTCCATCGGCCATTCTCAGGGCGGCGGCGCCTCTTGGAAATTGTCAGAGCACGAGTTGGTCCAAGGACCGGGCAGCGGATACCTCGGTGGAGTCGCGCTGGCCCCAGGTACCTACCTCTATGATGTCTTTGTTGACATCCTGGCCAGGATCCAGGGCCTTTCACCTGAGGAGCTGAGAAAAATAAGCATTGTTGGCTATGCACTTTCAGCTTACTTTGGGCTGAGGTCGATCTTTGGCGACAACACGGCGCCCGTGTTCTCCAACATTCTGATGGACCGCATCAAGTTGGGCGAAAAGGCCCAGCTCTGCAGCCAGGCGTTGATGGGCCTCGAGAGCGGTCTGACCTCGTCGGATATCTTTGGGAACGCCACCGACGAGGCCCTCGCACAGGTCAAGGAGTTCCAGGACCTGAACGCCCCTGCGCTGGGTGTCAAGACTTCCAGGCCCCTTCTCGTCGTCCTGGGAACAAACGACACGGCGGCGTACCCGAACATAATCCAGAAGGCGTACAACAACAGCTGCAAGGCCGGCAATGCCGTTCATCTCAGCATCTACCCCGGGCTGGATCACTCAGCGCTTGTCGCAGCTTCGGCCCCGGAGTGGCTCCACTTCATCGACGAGCTGTTCCATGGCAAGCGCCTGCATGGTTGCTCGGTGTCGACCGTTGTTCCCTTTGACCTGGAACACGCTCGCAAGCCCCTTGAGGCCGAGTAACCTCGGCGGCGGTGGATGAATTCAAGAATCATTGGGAACAAGGTGGGAACCGACATAACCAAGGTGTTGGAGATGATGTTTGTATCTTTCTGTTCATGTTGTTGGACGATGCGGCCGGATTGTATACAATGGATAAGTTCAACCTCCTCTACGTATGTGGGAGACAATACCTTAATCCACAGCGGAAGTCATCTGAAACAAAAGTTCCAACAAGAATGTGGCCTTTTGTCTGACCTGTCACCTACTGGATGATATTGGCGCGCTGTGACGGGTGAATTTCCAGCGTGTTCCAGGCCATCAGGTACCTTATAAGCCCTTTGGATGCAACTGACAATTGGGGGAGATCCATTTCTCAACAGTTTTTGTTTTGTCTCAAGTTGGGCCCACACATCCCGGCAAACGTCCATTATCAAGACCTGCTTTAAGTTTGAGACACATCAAGAGATGCAACGTATTCTGGCCAGCTCCAATTGCAAATCTAAACACTGAACAATCATCATCACACCCAAGGCACTGCCTTTCGAGGTCAAGAGTAGGTGTCGATCACTCGCTGCTTTTAGCTCATCCAGTTAGAGAGGCATGGGGGAAAGCAAGAACTGAAGGAGCTTGAATCAAACCAGAGCATCTATGATTACCAATACTCTTACACCAAATCAAACCAAAGCATCTTAACAATACACTAATCAAACCAAAGCTTAGGCACCCAACCCTATTGGTATCCTCCACAAGACAGCCAAGAAAAACACCTTGGAACACAAATCTTTCCACCAGACTAGACTGAAGGTCAGGTCTTATTAGCGAGCAGCGGCAGGAGAACGCTCCAGGTTCATGTCAACGATCAGGTGAGCCTGGCGTTGGAGGACGCAGAAGTTGAGATGGTCGTTGGGCGCGACCCGGAAGTCCTTGGACGCCTCGATCTGGTTGTATAGGTAAACTCCGGGGAAGTTTTCCTTCCTGGTCAACTTGTACACTACCAGGGCCGTTATCCTGGCCCCGAGCTCGACCAGGGCATCGAACTCTGGCGTGTCTACAGACTCGGCGGGGCCACTGTTGGGTCTTGTCAGCAAAAGTAGATCGGGGGCCGACAACAGTCATAGCAAGGGAGGCGTTCGGGCGTACTTGGAAGTGCCGCTAGCAAACCACCCCCTGGACCACGCAGCCCACTTGGCTTCAAAGTCTTCGACCAGTGCGGCATCCTTGCCCCGGAGGCTGGTGTGAGCAGACATGGCCGCATTAACGGCTGCGGAGGAAGCGGGGGGGATTTTGGCGTATGGCAGCATCTGGAGGATATTTGCATAGGGTTTGCCGGACTCGGCCTTGAACGCCGGAAGAGAAGCCTCGCCACCAGAAGAAACGGAAGAGTTGCTGCTCTGGGAAGGGGTCCTGGAGTGAGGACTGCTTGGGTTGCTCCCGTTGCTGCTGATACTACCGCCGGAAACGACTCGAGTCGCTCCGACAGCACCAGGAACGAGACGCGTGGGTAGGGCCATAGTTTGCCGACCGGCTGCGGGGCTGGCAGCTCATGCCACGGAACCGCCCGCAGCGGGAACAGGGTGATCGCCGAGCTCGAGGCTTGGTGCTCCGATGCTATTGCCCGGGTGTCCTGGCGGATACTTGCCAGTGCCTCTCTCGAAGATCCGATGGTCAGGGAAGTAGCCCTAACGAGGATAAGGATTGCCTTCGTTTCCGGGGAAACTCGGGTGCCTCGCTAGATCCCTCTTCCAGTATTGGTAGATGGACCCGAAGCCCACGACGGGCCCGCGGGCCGAATAGCCCCGGTTATCTTCCACATCATATCTGTTGTGCATAATCAGATCAAGGTGAGACATCTTGGATGAGCAGCCCAGTTTTGGTGCCGCATCCATGGCCTTGTTATCTCTCCGAGCAGCGTGCATCACGAAGGCCCGTGTGTTAATAATCCTGCGGCGACCGGTTTGCCGCTCGGCTGGGGCGTCCAAAATCCTGTATAGATCGACTTCGGCCTCTTCCTTGGTGCATTGGTGCATGAAGTACATCCGATACACCCTCTCCATATGTGCCACGGTGCCTCCGTCGACCCAGCGGTCGCTAAATCCCAGGGACCAGGCGAAGCAGTTGAAATTGTGCCCGGTCAAGTCTCTTCAGCTCGGATGCACCCTGAGGCCTCCTGTAGGCACTATATTCGGGTATCCCCCGGTATAATAACGACTCTCCAAGGCAGTTGGAGCACGGAACTCTGTTGCTGCCGGGTAGGCACTGGCTGGGAACAGGTGCGGGAATCGGTGTGGCAGTTCTGCCCTGTGGTGTGCCCGGCCTGGATGTGGGAGTCCCCGTTCGCGGAGGGCTAGGCGTTCCAGTCCGCGAGGGGGCAGGCGTGCCAGTCCGCGAGGGGGCAGGCGTTCCATTCCGCGAGGGGGCAGGCGTGCCAGTCCGCGAGGGGGCAGGCGTGCCAGTCCGCGAGGGGGCAGGCGTGCCAGTCCGCGAGGGGGCAGGCGTGCCAGTCTGCGAAGGCGAAGGCGTGTCGGCTCTAAGAGGAGTTCCAGTCGACATAGTGGACAGTTCTAGTCGTGAATCAAGTGGGGGTGGAAGCAAGTGAAAAGTAATGGAAGGGGGGGATGGAAAAGCTGGGAATCTGAGACCGGAATCAGGAAAATAAAGACGACAAAACGCGAGATGATTGGGAATCAAAAACGATAGAACGCGGAACAGGTAATGAAATAGACGACGTGAAAAGTACGGAGGCAGCTGTTGACGAGATTTGGCAGTAGCATGCGAGCCCTTAAGTCTTGTACTCCTCGCCTTGCCTTTACCCCTGTGCAGTCACCAACCTCGCGCAGGCCGATATGAAACCAGCCAGATGTCCCCGACATAAGGAAACCGTGGCATCGTTGAGCCGGCCCTCCGCGTGGGCCAGGCCAGGCGCCGTCTTGGGGCGGCGGAGCTTGGAAGCCAAGGCACATAGCTACCTTAGGTAGCTCGAAAGGCTATCTGGTCACGGCCGTCGGGGCACAGCGTCTCAAACCGGGGCCGGGACATGTGGCGAAGGGAGCAGATGTCTCGCAGCTTGTCGACAAGGGTGAACCGAGGTGACTCCATTCCCACTGTTCCAATGCCAGACGCCCAAGACAGCGGAAGCAGATGTGGTGCAAAGCCAAGGACCTCTCGGACGAATGCGGATAATACAAGATGTGCATTCATTAATGAACGACCTCGAGCGCCCTGACATGTCGATTTCGGGGCCCAGTCTCTGGGTACTTGCTTCATGTTGTTGATAACGTATTTGCATGGGCTACAGGTAGGCACCTACCTACTTACCTTGGGTAGGTGCCTGGTACCTTAACTTAGAACGCCTCATTCGTCGTCTCAGCTCGTCTCAGATTGCCTCGGCGCCGCGAGGTTGCGTGACTCAAGGCGGGCAAAGGATGGCCCTGCCCGTCCCTTCATGTCTCGTCTCTCATCCGGTGTCGACCCGAATGGGTCCCGTCTCATGTAGGACCGGGGCGGCAAGCGACGGGATGAGCTCCTGGGTGTGGCGGCCGCGGGCACATGGTTGCCTATTTTTAAAGCAAGCGACCCAATTGGCTGGCTGCGTCATCTTGCAACCACCTAAAATTCGGCCCAACACTCTTCCTTGCCTGCAACAACAGGCAGGCCAACAGCTTGGCGCAGAGTGAAGAATTCAGAGACCGTTTGCCCCGCAACGCGTGCCACACACGCCTAAGAATCAGGAAGGGGCAGAGTTCATTTTCTCTGGTCAATTTCTTTTCCAATTGATCCCGCAAGACTCTCACAGGCAATTTACGCACCCCCAGAAAAGCATCAAAAATGGCTCTTGAGCTCGACGAGAAGGCCTTTCAGGCGGCAAATATCCTCCAACTCAAGCTCTTGGGAGCCTTTCCCGATTATATCAGCGATTTCGAGACCAAGTTGCAGCGCTGGCAGGAGGCCATCTCGCCGTCGTCCGAGTTTGTGGCCTTGACCACCGACTGTATTACGCCATGTATCGTATAGTGCTAATATTTGACCGCTTCACAGTCCTTCTACCTGGTCTTCCGTGCCCGAGTTTGATGCGCTCGTCGCCCTCGGGCCTAAGGCCGTGCCCCTCGCTCTGCGGCACCTGTCGCTCCATGAAGACGATGCCACAGCCGCGTTTCTCTGTAAATCATCGTAAGCTCCCCTCAAGCGAGACAGCCAGGCCGCTAACTCTGGCATCCCAGACAACAAGCTGGAGCACGATCCCGAATACTTCGTTGACAACGCCGACCCTACACGTCATGCCACCGCCATTCTCATAAAAAACTTCGAACGGAACCGGGCCGTTCGACATGCCCCTGCCGACTGGGATGAACACTGTGAGATCGTTGCCCTCCAGAGCCACATCTCATGGCGTACCGATTGCGACGAGTTCGAAGAACTAGTCAAGCTCGGCCCTCCTGTCATCCCGCAGCTGATGCTGAAGTACGACCCCATGGACGGACCGATCTTTGGCTACGAGTTGCTGCACGCAATTTTGTGGGGATACGCCACGGAGCAGCAGACTGTGAGCCTGCTCGACCAGTATAACATGTGGGATGACTGGTTCCGCAAGAGGAACTATAACGAGGCGCCGCATTACGCTCGCCGGTCGCAGCGGGTCAGCGAGGATGCCGAGGAGTAGGTGAGGGCCAAGCTTGCTAGGGCATGTTTTAACGGCAGAGAAAAGGGGTTGTTGTCTCTTCTGAGGTGTGGTAGTCAAGCAAGTTCTCACAATGGCAGACTCTCATGCGACCACCGTACCTCCAGAGTCGGTCACCACGTCTCCTAATCTTTATCAGTCACTCGTCGTGTCAGAATTGACTGTCGTGCTTCCTTTGGTCTCTATCTACCAACGTGACATTGGCCTCAACGAGCGTCTCAGAGGTCGAGCTGAAAGGGAACTGTCCCGGCCGCAAACGTCACGGTGGTGAGTGGGCTCGCCCCTCAATTTGCTGCCCTTTCCTCTCTTGCCTGAATGGTGCTCTCATTGGCAATGAACTCAAGCGAGGGCCCACCTGCCGTGTAACTCCCCTCTCGATTCGCGCGCTTTCCGCACTACGGCAGCATCTTGCAAGGCGATAATTAAGATCGGTCATCCAGGCGCTTCAAGTTCCTGACGGGGCCCGGCTTCTTTCCTCTTCCCAAGTCGCCTGTTTCGAGTCCCTCCAGCTGCTTCTGTGTTGTACCTATTAAGTACCACATATTGCTCCCTGGGTCGGACCAACTATCCCTTCCACTTGCCTGCCATTACAGCCCCAGCAAACACGCACCGACCACCAGCCAACACAACTCCGTCTTCAGAATGGTTGCGTCGATTCGAGTGGCCGCGGTGCAGGCGGAGCCCGTCTACCTCGACCTCGCTGCCTCGGTCAAGAAAGCATGCAAACTCATAGGCGATGCGGCCAAAGGAGGAGCGAAGCTCGTTGCCTTCTCGGAATGCTGGCTCCCTGGCTACCCTGCCTGGATCTGGTGAGTCCCAGCCCAGAGCAGTTCAATGTTGTCATCTCCACGCTGTTAACTTGTCACCGACCCAGGGCACGGCCGGTCGACGTCGAGGTGCAGACACGATACATATACAACTCTCTTTCCGTTCGGTCGCCCGAGATGCATCTCCTGCAAGCCGCAGCCAAGGAGCATGCAATTGCGGTCGTCTTGGGCTTTTCCGAGCAGAGCCCCTCGCACAGCGTCTACATCTCGCAGGCCATCATCTCCCCGCAGGGCGAAGTTCTCTTGCACCGCCGGAAGCTCAAGCCTACGCACATGGAGCGCACCATCTTCGGCGACGGCTCCGGCGGAGATCTTAACAAAGTCGCGGAGATCGACTTCGGCGCCGAGCACGGCAAGATCAAGGTCGGATGTCTCGCCTGCTGGGAGCACACGCAACCTCTGCTCAAGTATCACACCATCTCCCAGGGCGAGACCATTCATGTTGCCATGTGGCCGCCCATCGCACCGTCGACGGGGGTGAATGACCCGGGCTTGTGGAGCATGTCTGCCGAGGGGTGCCAGAACTTGTCTCAGACGTACGCGGTCGAGAGCGCTGCGTACGTCATACACACCACCGGCGTGTGCAACAAGGAGAGCATCGAGAAGCTCAAGACCCAGGAGGGCATTGTGTGCCGCCAGCCAGGCGGTGGACATAGCTGCATCATTGGTCCAGACGGCCGACGGCTGACAGAGCCTCTGGGAGACGGGACTAGTGTGACGGAAGGCATTGTTTATGCCGACTTGGATCTTGGCCGGACGGTCGCGACCAGGGGTTTCTTGGATATCGTTGGACACTACAGTCGACCTGACCTCCTGTGGTTGGGCGTCGACAGACGGCAGAGGGAGGTTGTTGTTGCGACCGGGCCACCTGAAGTGGTGAGCCGGACCACTGAGCCTCCAGTGGACGCTTGAGACCTTGGAATCTACAGGTGGAAACCGCACTTACCACCGCACACTAGTCCAATGCCCGAGGCCTTGCAGCTGGGCTGACTTGGCCATGTTCTCTCCTGGCGCGGTCTATCAGTGCCCAACGTCCTCTCAGCGCCCAACGTCCTCAGGGGCTGCGACCCGACGAAGCGGGGTAAGAGAGTTATGAGAGCGCGGCCTCCCTGGTGGTGATATTTGTGTGACCACACCAAAGGACCCTGAAAGGTGGGACGAGAAGAAGAGAACGAGACTCTCGGGCCCCAACAGCGTTGTGAGAAGGTCGATTGCCCGTCAGAGCCGCGATAATTAGGTATCTTGTGCTGCACACTTGGTGCTGATGTATTTCCCATTGGTTCTGGACTTCCCGCCTCATGACAACACACTAATTAAGTACATGCCGCCTTCCTTGTGGGGGCGCGAAAGGTGGGTTGGCTCTGTTGGATAGCAGTAACTGGTGATCAGTGGAGACGCTTGAAGCGACTGGACAAATAAAACTACCAAGAGACTCCTTCAATCTTCTAAAAGGACTCATGGGTAGAGGATGCTTGGGATTAATACCCGTCCAATACCCCTCCATAAAGTGCGGGAAAGCCGAAAAGCCAGAACCTTGACACCTTCTGCCCTCGACCTTCTGACATACAAACCTCGAGACCATTGAAACCGGGCACCCAGCCTCAGAATGTCTGCATCTGCGATCCCAAACCACCTTCAATGCCCCCGCACCTTGCCGGCCCAGCTTCCGAGCACCGACTTTCAGCCTCCATATCCAAGCTTCAGCGTCCGATTCCCCAAGAATGTCTCCCAGCTCGTCATGGCCGTCATCGGAGCGCAATTCAAGCCCGGCTCAGAACCCGGAACTGCCGTCGAAGCCACCCACTCAACCCTGACGGCCTTTCTGACTTCCTCGGCAAGCACCACGCTGCCGTCCTTCTTTGAATGGGCGTCCGTCACGGACAACAAGGGCTTCTACAACGCCACCGCCCTGGCATACTGGCCGAGCAAGACCGCCTATGAGTCCTGGGCCGAGCAGTCGGGCTTTCGAGCATGGTGGCAGGCGCTTCTCGCCGAGGATAGCCCCAATGGGTGGTTCCTCGAAGTGTTCGTCCCGACCACGGACCGATTCGAAACACTCTTCAACACCGATGCCACTCCCGAGGGCTCTGCACACATGGGTGAGGCGATGAGTGCGGCTGTCCAGGAACACGGCTACTGGGGAAGTATGCGAGACCGGATCCCTCTCGCGCAGACGGATGGGTTAGCTGGGGACAAGCAGTCGGCGAGGGACTTCAGTGCCCCAGCTGCGGGTCGAGTGGTCGTCCGTGGGAGGAAGAACCTCGCTGTGATTCGGTCCGGACAGGACTGGCTGGACACAACTCCCGCGGAACGGGCTTTGTACCTCGAGACCATGCACCCGGTGGTGATGAAGGGGATGGACTTTTTGCGAGACCACGGCAAGGACGTGGGATGCTACAGCTGCCGGTTTATGGAGATTGTCGACCCGAAGACAGCCAAGACAGAGGGCATCGATCGCACCTTTGGTTTGGCGTACTTTGATGAGCTGGCGTCGCTTGAGAAGTGGTGCAAGGAGCATCCAACGCATCTGGCCATCTTCGGGGGTTTCTTTCAGTATGCGAAGAAGCTGGGGAACAATGTCACGTTGAGGGTGTTTCATGAGGTCATGGTGTTGGAGCCGGAGCAGCAGTACTTTGAGTATGTTGGGTGTCATCCTGGGACTGGCATGCTTGTGGCTAGTTAGTAGGAGTAAGGTATGTATCAGGCGAAGAACCTTGACAAGATGTCTAGCATGACGAGCCTGCCCCTCAACACCATAGAAGTCGGTTAGCGGCAGCAGACTGACTCTGTCAAGATGGATCTGCTGGGAGAGGTGGCGCACGGAACCAAAAATAGAAGCGTCAAAGATATCGCTCCGTGTACTAGATAAATCAAGGTAGTTTTGTTAATCAGCGAACGGATGGAAGGCGCCACTTATGGGTTCCAGCTTGGTCCAGATCCGTCATCAGGGCATGGTGTTGCTTCCCGACTGGAGCCAGATGCTCAGTGCCCCCATCCGACTGCAGATTCTGCCCAGCACCACCTGCTCCTTCCCCCAAGACCAGCTCAACCATGCCAACCAGACAGAGTAAACGTGGTGGAGAAAGAGCGCATCGCCATATTTCTAACACGGGCCGCGCCCTTGACCAAGGAGACATTGTCGCGGCCTCGCCAGGCACACGATACCTACCTGACATATCAGGGATACCAACCCGCACTGGCTTCCTCTTTTCCCAGAAGACATCCATGCCCTCCCTTGCATCTTCACTCTTCGCGTGCAGCGCCATAAGTCGCCCGGCCCACTCGACCCCATCGAGATACCCGTCTCCCCGGACCCCCTCGATTTCGACCCCATCCACCCCAGCGGAATTCCGCACTGTCAAGCTGACCTGCGTCCAGATGGCCCACTTTCCCATGGCACTCTGTTGCGCTGACATGCCCACCAATCTCTCCACGAGCCTCCCGACCTCCTTGTCCAGTAGACGCACCCTCTCCTCTGCCTACCTCAGCTTGGGGACCTCTCCTTCCCCTTTCACCATCCCACCAACACCATCACCAGCATAATCCTCCCTCCTCCCTCGCCGCCCGGACGACGTCGGCCAGCTCCTCGGTGGCGACGTTCTCTGCACCAGCCATCAATTCCCACGCGCGGGTGTTGCCGAGGCGGCGCACGACGGCGGTGACGGGGCTGGAGCAGGGCAATCCGAGCGCGGCGCCGGGGAGGCAGAAACGGACGGGCCCGCCCGAGGCGGCGACGGGCAGGTCGGCAGTGAGGGCGGGCTGGCAGCCGGCGGCGAGGGCCGGACGCTGGACGCGGGTGCGTGCGAAGGCGCGGGTGGAGACCCAGCCACATGTAGGGATCAGCGTCGTCGTGCTCGGGCTGGCGCTGGCTTTTGTTGTTGTGCTCAAACGGCGCGTGTGATTGCTCTAGGTTAGACAAGTAGCGAGTCCTTGAAAAATGGGAGCAGCAGTAGGCGCCCTGTAGTGGGCGAGGTGTTGGCCTTGATCAGCTGGTCCCGCAGAGTGCGCAGTTGGGCAAGTGAGAGCGGGTTGCGCCAGTGCGGGCGTTGGGCGTGATGTAGACATGCCCGCTGGGTGCCAGGAGGGACATCGTAGTGGCTTTTCTTAAACCTGGACAGCACTCAGTGGAGTATGGAATATTCTGTGATTTCTATTGGAATTTTTGCTGGGTCTGACGTTGGCGACGGATGACGGACTCATCGTGGATGACGGACTGCTCATTCGGTTGTTGACAGGTCTGGTGCGAAAGGTGACAGCATGCCATAAGTGACCCTAACCCTAGGAAAAACCCCCTTTTGCCTCCCAAGGGGTTGCGCGCGCGACACAAGTTACAGTACATGTGTAGGTGCTTTATCACTGCAAGGGTTTTTCTAGCGCACGTGCCCGGACTTCATCTTCCATTGTCATTGCGAATAAGACAACTGGGCTGTGAGGTAGTTCTGCGATTCCAAAACCCGCCATAGGCCACCGGTGGATGAACGATCATCTTCACTCCCCGTTCACTCTCCCCGTTCTCCCAACATTCCTGTCCCAGCCCTCAAACTGTGTTGGCCCCGCTCTGTGGGGCATTGTGCGCAAGCCCGGGCACCCAGTTCCAGCCTCTGCAGTTGGGTTGAAACCCACTGTAGTGGCCCAGCCTTTCAGTCTTTTCCTCCACACCACGCATCACACTATCGCTTCGTTCACTCTGTTCTGCGCTTCCAAGAAACTGAACTCTTGCAGCACGAAAAGTCTGATCCTCCTGGGCAATGGTCTAAAACGATTACTGGTAAGCAACGATCCAGTGGTCCCAGTCCCGCAGTGAACAGCGTAAAACAAGGTAAACTTACTCCTGACCAGCTCTCGGTCATAGGGACAATTTCCATTGTCAAGCCACACGCAAGAAGAAGAACCACCGCAGGGGTTGTTATACTGGTTCGGTGCGGGGCCGATGATGCAGCACTTGATGTCGGCGCCGTCGTAGGGGCATGCACCGCTGGTGTAGGCCCCACCATACGAATTGCAAGTGCTGGTGCTCACGCAGATGCCGAATTCCGCCCAAGCACCGGTAGCGGCTGGACCGGAGCAGTGGCCATTGAGGGCTGCGCTCGCGGCGGCCACGAAGGGCAGGAGGGCGAGGATGTTGGTCGTCGTGCGCATGGTGAACAATCGGAAGAGTCGCCGGGGTGTGGAAGATGAGAGACAAGGCAGTAGATGCGCAGAAGGGGGAGAGAGCTCCTTGATATAGGTTTGGCTGCCCTAGACGCTTACCGCAGAGAATACCGTAATAGGGTAGGTAGGAGGTGTCTGTTACCAGGCCGCCCTGGACGGCGCCAGGCGAGTGGACCCTGCAGCGCCAGGCATATCGCGTACTGTAGTCTGCCGGCTACCGTCACATTGCCTCAGCCTGTGCAGCCGATGCTTTGAGTGGCAAAGTTCCGACCGAGCTTCCCTCGCTATGAATAGATACTACAGATGTCTTTTGGGACAAGCCTTCAAGATCAATCAATAGGTCAGCACCCAGTTGTGCCTCTAATTCTACTGCAGAAGCCGTGATAGTAAAGCGCTCTGCATGTCTGAATTGAACACCCGGGTTCTGACAGGACCGGAGGGACTCTCCACCTGTTTATGTTTACCATATTATGGAGTATTCCATATTGCCCGGTGACTGTAATCCATACTTTCCGCCCTCTTGGTTCATCTGAGTCCGGGGCGCCTTCGGAGCACTCGTTATCTTAGTCAGGTATCACTGAGTTAGCGAAGACGAGCTAGAGGACGGGCCCGCTCTTGAGTCACCGGAAGCGAGGTCATGTTGCACCATTCACTCCAGAGACTTAGAATACACCAAACCCTCCAATGATCTCCAAACCTATTGAGGCTTGTCCGATTAGAGGAGGCAGTGCGAGCGGAGATGAAAAAATCGGGTCTGCATTGCATCACTCCGTTAATACTCTGCAGAACGGCTCAGCTCGAGGAATGTGTCCGCCATTCAAGTAAGACGGACAAACACATAGCCGTTTCGCATGGCTGTCGCCGTGGCGAAGGTCTCTACCTCAGCAATTCATCGGAGAACCAGGTCCCGTCGCCAGCTTTAGGAAGAACAGAGCAGTAAGAATCCGAGAAAAGCGAGCGTTGATACATTATCCAACCCAGTTGACACCGGCCATGTCTTCCTTTGTCGAGGGGTAAGTACAACATATCAAATACTTTAAGGTACACAGTAAATTGCAGTATACCTTATATTCCTGCTTCCCTGCATTCTCGCTTCCCTGCATTCTCGTCCTATCCTCGATCTTTTCCATGTGGTAAGTTGAGATTGGTAGGTATGAAAAAGCGGTGTGGTTGTGAGGTAGGCGAAATGTAGAGGTGGGTGAAATGTCGGGGTTCCGGCTTATTCTCTGTGTTACATGTCTGTCTAAATATTATTCCAACTCAAACGTCTATCTTGACAGGAATCTTTTTGCTACTAAAAGTTCTGTGTCTGCTCAGAAGGGTCAATAACAGGTAGCTATGAGGACAAGAAACTGCACCTTCTGAACAACAACGAAGACCAGAAGGTGTCGTTATCATTGGGAGGCCGAAAACGTGTTTCTGGACCTGGTAGTTCACTTTCTTTTTGGGTCGAACTGCTGACTCAGCAGAGCTTGAGTCACGTGCTGAAGACGTTTTCTGAGAATTAAAACGGTAGGGAACGCGTATGCGCTCAGTTTTCAGTATTCCGTTTTCCAACTCCGTTTCCCATCTGTGCTGGGGCGTGATCATAACATCGCCTTGCGACCACAAGTTCCACCAACGCGTTGCAAAGTTTATCCTTAACCAACCAAACGCGTTTGCGCCCCTNNNNAGCTGAGTTGCCAACTGGGCCTACGGCGATGGCCATGGTGCTGGTGCCGCCAATCATGTCGGAGCAGCCGCAAGTTGGGCGGGGTGTCGGATCAGTGGCCAAGGGCTGGCGGGTCAGCTGATTTTCCGATGACCCGATCCGAAAGATCTGCTGACTAATTTGGCAGTGGCTAGGTGGCTGGCGCAAGCAGCCAGGATGGCACAGGACGCTCCCTCCCTTTTCCACCTATTCGAGAGCATGCCATTCGCCATGGCAGACGAAGCGCGGTCAAAGATCATTGAGGATAATCCTATCGGAAACGCCTTGATGCCTTTCGCGCTTCGTTCAATACGGTCTGCACAGACAGGACGATCTAGGCGTTCCAGACGCGCTTGGTCAACTTGACCAAGAAGGTATGACAGTCCAGCTTTGCTGAATACATGCCCCTCTAATCGATGTGTAGCACTCCGGAAACTCATTTGCGCCTTTCTAAAGCGGCACAAACCGAAAGGACGCCACTTGGCTGGAAGCATTTCTATCCTAGTATGAATCTATGACGATGAACCGCCACATATGTTGCCCGATGGTCGTGGGTAGCCAAAGAGCGCTCTGCGCATTTCTTGTGACCCAATCGTCGCCGACGAAGAGAAATTCGTTGGCGGGTTTCTGGTCTCCAGAGCTGTTTGAAGCGTCGGAGTTTGCGGTAATGCTTAGCAGCCCTCGGTCTGTCTCGAGACATTGACCATTCCTCGAGAACATTAGACGAGTAAGAGTGCTATGCCCCTCAAGCGTCTGCCGGTGCGCTCCGGTCGCCGCATGAATGGTCGTATCGCCTAAAGCCGACGCCAGCTTATTGCCGTCCGGCGAGAACGCGCGACTGCCCTGACCCAACTGTCATCTGATCACCGGGGGAGGAATAGGAGGTACCTTGTAATAATACCCAACGCCCAAGGGGATCAATTATACGGACTTTCTCTGTGTGTATATGTGTGTGCATGTGAGAGATTCCCGTGCTCGTCCGTGTTGCCCGCCCGTTGGCCGAGACTCTTAGCAGCCTTACCGAATTACGATAAGCGTGGGCAAGTAGGAAGCCGTCCATGCCGACAAGTGTTGTTCCAACGCTCAGTAAGTGAACTAGAACCAATGTGCCTATCCATCATTCTCCTCTTCCCTTGTTTCAGCACCGTGTTCTAGAAGAATCCGGACGATCTCCTTGTGCCACCCAGAGCAAGCAGCGTAGAGAGCGTTGCCAAACTCGCCACCCTGTGCATTGACATCTGCACCCTTCTCCACCAGCATCTCGACGATTTCCTTGCGGCCTTTAGAGGAAGCGGCGTGGAGAGCGTTGCCAGGGTCCCAGTTACCCCGTGCATTGACGTCTGCCCCCTTCTCTAGCAGCATCTGGACGACCTCCTTGTGGCCTTCAAAGGAAGCGGCCTGGAGAGCGCTGCCACACTGGCCACCCTATAACAATGGTTTCTACCTAAGAGAACGCAAATCCCGACTTGACCCCTGAGAAACATGCCTTCAAGCTCACCGTAACATCCATCAACCATCCCACCACCGCCGTAGCAATCACCTTAATGACCATGTTCCCCGCGCGCTTTCCACGTCAACTCAGAAACCTGCCTCTCTGTCCCTTGGCCCCATCAAACTTGGCCCCATCAAACTTTGCCCCATCAACTTGGATAGCTTGGGTACAGTAGGCCCATGTCAGCCACTCGAGCACGTGGCAGCAGACCAGGCTCAGCCAGCCTCCAAGGACAAGCCCATCGACAAAAAAGGCGTGATTGCAGACCCACGAGCTGACCAGAACGGAAATCACGACAACGGCCAGGCCAATGTGGGCCCAGAAACGGGGAGGTTGCATCAAGTGGAAGATGCCCACGACCGAGGAGGCCGCCATGGCGGCGAGATACATGGGCAAGCTGGGGCATCGGAGGTTCTGGGACAAGCGCTCGAGCAGAGGGAGAAGCATGAGCCCGGACTGGCTGTGTTCTCGGCCGGGACAGGGCCCTAGGAGAAGGGAGTCGTTGAGTTGTCAGTGCGTGATGCGGTATTGATAGTTTGCCTAGAGGGCAAACTCTCACCTAGAAACTGATCAAAGTCGTGCAGATGATGGAATCTGAATATGACGGCCGTTGCCAGCCCTCCTGCGAGAAGGGAGGCGCACCCTGCGGTATGCATTATCACTTGACCCAGATCAGGTGGAAATCCGCTGTGAAGTTGGTCGAGGCAACAATTGCAGCAAAGGTTGGAGCAACCATTCCAGCAACAATTCCGGCAGACCTACGAGCGAGAAGCTGATGGGAGCTTCTCCCCGTAGGAATAGCCCGCTGGTCTAGCCGTTGGGAAAGGCGACGTGTTGCTGAAGAAACCTGGGAAGAGCGACTACACACTGGCCAAGTCGTGGAGGCCTATCTCGCTGCTCTCCACGCTCGGCAAGATACTGGAGGCAGTGGTAGCAGAACGCCTATCCTACGCCGTGGAAACGTCTGGCCTTCTACCCGCCAACCACTTTGGAGCCGGAAACGACGGTCGACCGAGCAGGCCCTCCTGATACTGCAAGAACAGATCTACAAGGCATGGAGAGCTAGGAAAGTGCTCACCCTGATCAGCTTCGATGTCAAGGGGGCATACAATGGAGTCTTCAAGGACAGGCTGCTCCAAAGGCTCAGGGCAAGAGGCATCCCAGAATCCCTGGTCAAGTGGATCGGTGCCTTTTGCTCTAGGCGCACAGTGACCATCATGGTAAACGGGTTCACATCACAACGGCAAGACCTGCCACAAGCGGGTCTCCCGCAAGGATCGCTGCTCTCGCCAATACTGTTCCTCTTCTTCAACGCAGACCTGGTACAGCACAAAATCGATGCAAACGGAGGCTCGGTCGCGTTCGTCGATGACTACACGGCCTGGGTGACAGGACCCTCGGCAGAAGCAAACCGCGCAGGCATCCAAGCGATCATAGACAGGGCACTGGACTGGGAAGGGCAAAGCGGCGCCCAGTTTGAAGGAGACAAGACGGCAATCATACACTTCACAAGGAACAAGGAAAGGTCCTCAGAGTCCCCATTCACGATCAAGGGAGACATCGTCAAGCCAACAGAGAACGCTAAGATCCTGGGAGTTGTGATGGACTGCGAACTCCGCTACAAGCAACACATAGCCAGAACGGCAGCCAAGGGCCTTGCAGCAGCCTTAGGCCCGAGGAGGCTGAAGATGCTCTCCCCACGGACACCAAGACAACTGTTTGTGNGCCAACGTCTGGAAGCACGCAGCCGGGGAAAGGGCGCTGAGCTGGCTGAATAGGGCCCAGAAGACAGGCGCCTTAGCGATCACGGGAGCCTTCCGGACCATGGCAACAGCGGTAGCAGAAGCCGAAGCAAGCATTCCCTCTATCCGACAACGACACGCGCAAGGAGCCGCGAAACTGTGGATCAACCTGCACACCCTGCCTAGAACACACCCCCTAGGCTCGATGAAGAATAGGAGGACGACGCGGTTCGTTTCCCCGCTTCAAAAGATCGCCTGTGCAATGGACGAAATACAAGTCGACCGGATGGAAACCATCCAGGAATACGCCATCCCGCCCTGGGAACCCCGCCTACTGGTGACGCTCGAACCCGACCGAAAGAAGGCGGCCGAGATGGACAACGGAGTCACCGGCATCGTCATTGTGACCAGTTCATCCGTAAAGAATGGCATCGTTGGCATGGGAGGCAGCGCACAGGACACCCTCTTCAACAGGGCAGGTGAAGCAGTGACACGCTATGCTGTGACTCTGGGGACAAGGGAAGAACAGAACCCATACACGGCAGAGCTGGCAGCTATAGCGATGGCATTGAAGAACATACCGCTGGGTGCCATCTACAGGGATATCACTGTCATCACTAAGAGTTTGTCAGCACTCGCAGTCATCCAGCAGCCGCGGCAACAATCTGGCCAAAGCATCATACGGCAAATCTACGAATCATCAGAGCTGTTGAAGCAAGGAGGCAACTCGGTCGACTTCATTTGGATCCCAGCAGAAGCCGACTTTGCACTGGGATCTAAGGCAAAGGCGGCAGCACAGAGCGCAACGAAGCAAAGACAGGCACCAGACTTCCAACCACACCAGGCAAAGTCGACAACGATCAGGCTAGCAGTGGCTAAACAACAACAAGGAAGAAGGCTCCCAGAGGACGTGGGCAAGTTCTCCAAAGCTTCCCCTTCCCAAACCAACTACTAAGGTAACAACTAAAACGCCTATCCTCCTCACAGCTGTCTATCGTATCAGCCA